>JACWTT010000036.1:0-260458 GCA_014851275.1 Cryphonectria japonica
CCCCCCCCCCCCCCCCCCCCCCCCCCCCCCCCCCCCCCCCCCCCCCCCCCCCCCCCCCCCCCCCGCCCGGCCCCCCCCCCCAAGACGAAACCAAGACGTCCCTGAAGTACCCCCCCCCCCGACTCATGTGCGCAGCTGTATTTATGGTTTATGAGTAGTGTGGGCTCATGTCGCTTGTTCGTGGCAAAAGAGTCCCAACTAAAAAAAAAAACCACCACTGCGAATCCTACTTTACTACGGTTTTATGCCTGTATACTAGTACATCCTACTAGTACTATGCCAGTATGTATACACACTTATACACGGAACGGTGCCGCAGTCAAAAGTGACATGCAACTATTCAACTTGTTTCTGACACGAGCAAGAAAAGTCTCTTGTCATCTCGGCTCCTTGGCCGTACGAACAACCTCTCTTTATTCTGGTCTCTCTCCCCGGTCTCGTAATGAATGAAGGTTCGACTTTGGGGCAACGCCACCTGGGCATTCGTCATGATGAATGAATTCCTGCAAGACAGGATTCACTAAAATTGACAAACAGATCAGCCCTGCCATGCTGCTTCAGGCCGATCGACCGTCCCAGGCTAGAGCTGACGGGTACTTTCTTTGACTTTGGTCCAAGTCTGGTCGAAAACGAGCTACTTCTATTCGTTTTGTACCTAGATGCGCCACCCTGTCTAGGGAGGGCGGAAAAAGAAAAAGGGCACTCACTGACGCGCAGTTCCTAATGAGATCGACAGGAGAGAAGAAGAAGAAAAGGTGATGAACAAATACAGGGCGTCGAAAAGACTGTTGTCGGAGAGACATTTCGGTTACGAGACCCTGAAAAGACGACGTCTCATTGCGAGATTGCAGAGACACCCCAAAGATCTGTACCGAGAAGCACGCACCCGCAACAGGCTAGGTACATGTAGCTAAAAAGTCCCCTACTTGGGGCGCACACAAGGCTTGGCTGTGGCTGCCACGGGTCAATTTACTATGGTATATAGTTCGTGCATCCGCACACAGGGCTGCGTAAATCTTCCTGACAAGTCGCTTCAGCCAGTGCACGGGGCGCTTTTTTAGAAGCTCTCGATCCGAGTTAGAAAGGAAACGACGACGAAATAAACTTGTTCGTAGTAGGCAAGCTGTGCGGCAGCCGTTCCGACTGATGACGAAAGCATGAAGGGCAGAAAAAGAAAGAGGGAGAAAAAGAAGAAAGAAAAAAAAGAAGGAACAGCTCCTCCCTTCCCGGGTGCGTCGGTAATGAGGTCCCTGTTTACGTTCACGGTTACCTGTGCCCTCTCTTGATCGTTTTGGCTCCCGCTCTCTCTCCCTCCCTCTCTCCCTCTGTCTCTTTTTTTCCCTTCTTTTTTTGGTCTACTGCCTTGCCGAAGATTTGAAGGAGGGGGGAGAGGGGTAGTGGGAGGAGGAGATCGTCTGCCAGGCTGCCAGATGACATGTCGTAAAAGAAAGAAGATGATTCCCAAGGACCACCCCCTCTTCTCTCTCACTCTTCCTCCCTTCCAACCTGCCCTCATGGGCCCTTCATCGAGTCAGTATTGACGGAAAGTTTCCGGGTCCCACAGCATCGCGACCAGACTCTCCATCTTTGGGGCCCACCGACGTGTAAGATCGTTTTCCCGAGAGCCTGTTCTTTCAAACCTCATGTTGTGCTTTACCTTTTCAATTATGACGACTGTCCATGTTTCGCGTGGGAGGGTTGGTAATCAGACCTTGAAGGGGGCCCGGGGGGGGGGTGGTTTTGCTACGAGTTTCTCAACTATGGACTAAAAGAGGCAACAGGAAGTATGATTGTAGATCTGCATGCACTTGGCGATCGGCAGCCTTGTAAAACTATATTGCTATGATTTCTACTGCTTGAGAGACATTAGTATGTAGACAGGAAGGATATGTTTGGTACATATGTGCTCCTTCCTCCCTCATGATCGCGCGCGTGTCCCTGTCTCAAGATGATGCTTCTTTTTTGTACATTGGTATCCACACCGGATATAGTCGCTCTGTCTCGTATATCCGTCTGCAGCGGTCCAGAGTGAAAGGTCTGGGATCTGGGGTCTCCATTCAGTGAACTAAGATCGCTAATCTTGATGACCGACGTCTCTTCAGGGGGCCCCCCTGGGTCGTCTTTCATGTCTAGTACCGTCATGTACACACGTACTTAGCATAGTCTCATAGTATGTAGATACCCTTGCCTTGCCATGTCCAAGGATGACATTCTCCCAAGGCGAACGATCTCGCTGTGGCAGGCAGAGGATAGAATTCCATAGTTCGATACTAATGGCGGGATATGACACGCACAGCTGCGCAGTTCGACGAGCCGGCGTTTTTTCTCTGCTGACGTGTAGTTTAATAATCAGCCGCCACAAGAGGGTTTTTTCTTTCCCACCTTCTTTTCTTTGTTTGGAACGGCGCCTTTCTATGCGGGTCCTCTTTCTTTTCCTCCGTCGAGCGGGACAGCTGAGAGTCAAGTTGAACCGGTCGATGCATTTCAGGCTATTAGGATGTACCGTTCATTCATGCTAAGAAACCTGGCCTGCCATTTTAACATTGCGCACACAAAACCCCTGGCACTGCACTGACCAGAACTTATATTACAACAGCCTTTTCTTGTCAAACTCCAGACGAGGCTGCTTTCGGACAGACTATGTGTCCGAAACCCATATTCTATCCGATAGGCTTATATTTTCCCATGTGTGAGAGCGAGAAGAAGAGTTGAGCAAAGCCACACCGCCGGCCCGGGCGCAAGATCCCATGATTTACATACCATGTACCGCATAGTAGCACAGTTCGCAGGGATCATCGTCATACCAGGCCATTCATTATTAGGTGCCCCCCCAACGCAGGCAACAGGGTCAGAGCAATATACTTTCTTGTGTCGGAGGTTGGGATCTTTTGACAACTCCTCGGGGGCATGTTCGAGAAAGGGTAACTTGATCGTCGAGTCTCGTTGGGGATTGTTTTTACGTACACAGTATAATTTGCGACTGCTCCCCCAGGGCGTATCCTGCCTGCCTGCATACCGAATTATGCTACATATTACATACTATACTCATATGAGCGTACGCATGTGAGGTGCGCACATGCTTTAGGAAATCCTCGACCTACTTTGGCGTTGGCGCCGGGCTAGCCAACTAGTGATCGTATCTCGCGTGGCTTACAGTAGTCACAGGTGAGATAGATCCGTGGTCCCGTGTCAGTGTTTGTGCGTGGGATGGGAAAGAGAGGGGTGCCCGTGGTTTCTTCGAAAGGGGGGGGCGCTCCACAACTTCTCGAAGGGGCTTTCGTCGTGACAACCTTCTACAAAATTCTGTAGCAAGAGCTCGTCCTCTATTCTAGTCTCTCCTGATTTATGGTTTGTGTTTTTATTGACTTTTTGTTCTTCCCTTCTCGTGTTTGTCTCGACCATGCCTGCGCATGTTGCCATCTTGAGGGTCTCGGACCGAGAAAGGGCCTCTTTCTACGGAGCCTTCTGTGGTGGGCATTCCTAGGCCATCCCGGTAGCAACCACAGAGAACCCAGCGAGGTCGTCCCCAGCTCAGAACCCGTGACGTGTTCGCACGCGCGAACTTGAAGCAAGCCATAGATAGGGTTCAAAACGGCCGAGAACATGTCTCGTTACCACAATGAGGTTGGAATGGGCGCAAGTCTTTGCCTTCCGAGATGGAGCGAGGGAAACACGGAAAGAGGTGGTCCTTGTAGGTAGGCCATAATTCCGCGCAAGGCTACCTGTCCGTCCATTCTAGCGTTGCCTGGCCCGTGGATTAAGTTTTTTTCTGAAGGGCCGATGTCCCATAATTTTTCTTCTTCGTCCACCACAATATCTTGTCGTGGTTTGAGCCTCCCAAAAGGGGTCCAAGGGAAACTGACTAACTAATTGACTGCCTAGACATTTTCATTTTAGCCTTTTTCTTTGCTTGTCCTTCTCCCTCTTTTCTCTCTCTTGATCCCCGACGGGGTTCGCAACTCGGATATACGAGCAACAGAACAGAGTTTCGTTTCGGATCCTACATAGGTTCCTATGACATAGCATAGTACGTTTTAGGCGCCGGGGTTCTGAAATCTTGTCCGTGAATGGGACATGCCAGTCATCGTGCATAGTAACTATTGGTAGGAAAGTTCTTGAGGGGGAGGGGCGAGTCAGCCACCGCATCAAAGGGAGGGGAAGAAGTCCTCAAACCAACAGTCTCTTCTGACTTGACTGATACGTTGGTTCGCCACCGTGTCTGTACGACTGACTTTTATAATGACTTGACAATGATGACGATGATCTTCGGGGGGGTGTCGAAGGATATCTTGATATGGTAAATAATAATTTCCTAATCGGGCAACACGCCCGTCCTTCCCTCACACACTCTGGACCGCGTTGAAACGACCCAAAGAGCGAGGCGAGGCCATCGTCCTTTTCTTTTTTCATTTGGGGAAGGGGGGGGGGCGAGAGTATATTGGTACGAAACCTTCCCACAAGCATTGCTTTCTCTTTACTACGTAAATATGCATGCTTTTTACTGCAGGCGACCTACTCTCGCCAGATGATCCTTTCCAAGGTACCACCTCCTGTCTTTGCCCCCTTACGGAAATGAGTAGCCGAGATTCTCTCGGAAAAGTCTCTTCTTGTGAGTGTCTCAAGAAGGGGTATGCCCTTTTGCCCAAGCGGCGTAGAATGCAGCCCTCGCATGGTGGTATTTTTTTCTTCTTCTATTATTTTCTTCATCCTCCATTCTTCTGTGACTGGTTTCAGGGTGACCGAGAGTCAAGAAGAAAGAAAGAAGAAGAAGAAGAAGAACCCACCATTTGCCTCATTTGGACGCCTTGTTGCCTGAGCCAGGGACCAGCCAGTTCAGATGGACGATGCATGCTGCAAGGCTGCACAACGATGCGGGTCACTCTTTCTCCTGCTTTCTCTTCCCTCCCTGTCTAGTGTAAACCTTATTTCCACTCCACGTCTTTCGCCCCTTCCCCCCTCTCCGCTGTGGGGGGCTATCGTGAATACCGCTTAAAGCAGTCACCGAGGCTTTCGTGGGCTGCATCAAATGAACATGAATGAAACAGAAGAAGAAAGAGAGAGAGAGAGAGATTCTCACCACCAACAAGAAGTCGCCACAGGGTCCAGACTTTACACTTTTGTGCTGATCCCTCTTTTCCTTCCCTCTTCTCTTCCCGTCCCTGCTTTATATATATATATATTTATTAATATTTTATATACATTTTGTTTATTCCTGTTTTTTATTCCTTCTTTCTTTTATACTTTGATTGTCGTGAAGATCACCAATAGACGTGGCCACACACTTGGGAAGCGAACCACCTCAAGTCCTGCTGTCTGTCATGCCAGACCCGAGGCAGCCCACACAAAATCTCCAGAGAATTAGCTTCGGCCTCCGTCTCGCTGGTCCCCTTTAGGATAACAAGGCCGCGTTCGTTCTCTCTGTCTCTCCTCTCTTTCTTTACCCCTTCTTGTCTTCGGCACCGAAACGCCTAATCTTTTCTGCTGATGGTTGATGTTATTTCCTCCTAAACAATAGTACGAAATTCAGCGAGTGCCGCCTTGCCGCTGCCGTCTCCGCCGCCTTCGCCCCTGTCCGCCTGCACCGTACCAAGGGCTAAACCCCTTCCGAGTTGCCGAGGCCACCGAAACGAACTGCTTCCTTGGTTTGTATCATATCATCACAATGATATCGTGATAAAGTCACCCGCTTGAAGGATCTTGAAGGAGAGAGAGGAGAAGGCGAGAAAGGAGGGTCGCCGCTTTGTTGCGTGGCTGGCTTCATTCAACAAAGCATAACCAACACCCCCCCCCCTTTCCCTTCCTCTTCCTCGTTCTCCGTCTCTTGTCCCCCCTCTACCGGGAGTCTGGGTGGAAACATGTGGATCTTGCCTCTTTTGATGACAGGCTGGGACCGCCCAGGTCCTGGGTTTGGGCTTTTGTCCTTGTCTCATCTGCGGAGTAGTGTCTCCGTGGGTTTGATACTGACGACTCTCTTTTTCTGTCGGGAGGAAGAAGCATGGGGAGTAGAACGAGAGCGAAAGAGTCATTTGAGGCCCTCATCCGATAGTATACTGAGTCAAGGTCCGTTGTCTCTCTCTGCCTCCCCCCCCCCCTTGAACGTCCAGACCCAGGATGGGGGGACTTGTCCTCGGAGTTTCCACGGGGCTGGCTGCCCTTGATCGTACTATAATACAACAAAACAACCAAACGCTCGATCCGGCAATTTCCGCCTGAGAAAGAGGGAGCGACACAGAAAGAGAGGGTCAAGGCCCGTACCTTGCAAAGAGATACTAGGCCTGGCGCGGGAGGACCATTGATGCGCGATCGATACCCGTCACGGTCTGACTCGGGATGTTGTGATGTGAGGGGTGTTCAATGCATAAGATCCATTCCACATCATCATCGTGGAGCACGCGAGAGTATCACATACTTGTGGACTAGAGGACTGGGCCATCTTTATGGTGGAGACCTTGCCGCTGCAGCCCATCATTCAAGAAAAGAAGGGCCTAGGCATGAGAGAGTCTTGCTCCAAAGACGGTGGTTTTGAATCAGAGGCCAGTGAACTGAGAAGCCCAAGGAAGAGGTGGCCATAACACAGCCCTAAGGGGCGAGGCGGAGGGGGGGGGGGTGGAAGCTGACTTGGCACCAGCTGCCTAGGTGTGAGAGTCTGTTCTCAAGATGGGTCTCGAGTGACGATGATGGTGAGTTGCTAGTAGGCGCAAGCTCAACAGGATTGGGCGCCCGGATGAAGACACAACCGCCGGCTGGGCGCGTGCGCAGGCTATCGCCATGACACCTCACGACCCTCCTCTTCCCCCAAGCCCTGATCCCAAGCGCTGATTCCAGCAAGCAAAACAAAGCAACGCTTTAGTACTCCGCCCCAAACCTGCCAACCTCCCTCTTTTTTACTACGAAGAACCCTGAATCGTCCGTCTCATCTCTTGGCGCGCATATCTGCACTGACTGGCGGCGACGACCGGTCTTGCCCCTCCGCCGCGTCGCCCAAATTCCCGACCCACGTGGCTGGCACAAACCCGTCGCTCAGGCTTCTCTGTTTGATGTTGTTTAGGTTCACGAGGCGGAGGAAAAGACGGAGGCGCCGCCGCTGTTGCCGCCACCGCCGCCGTCCCGCGAGTAAGTCAGTTTCATAAGGCACTGACCTCAAAGAGAATATCGCCGTACGGCCTTACGGGTTTGCTTTCCCGGTATACTTTGATCCTTATCCGATCCTTCGGGATCTTTGTTTTTCACATCAAAAGTAGGGGTCCTTGGCCGTGTGAAGCACTCAAGTCATTTGAACCTTAATTCGACCTCATGCTGTGCTTGATATCGGACCGAGTTCCAGGATCGTACGATGGAGGGTTTGAGGCCTTCCATGCATTTTTCTAGAAAGAGTGAGAGCGAGAAAGGAGAGGAGGGAGTGTGTGGGGGGGAGGTGGCTCGTGTGAGAAAGAATTGCAAGAGGGGAGGCAAAAGAAGAAGAGAAAAATCCTGTTTCTTCTTTCTTTCCTCTTACTCTTACTCGGATGATGAGAAAACTCTAAGGCACCGCTACAAATTGTAAAAACCGGGGATATCTGAATTTTTGACATCGAAGCCCATGGCATGACATCTCATGACTTCTCAGGCTGTCGAATGGCGGTGAAAATTCTCCCTTTTGCTGTGGACTCTGCAAGAGTCAAACGCTGACACAACATGACCAAGACCCACGGGCAAACCGGCTGGAAGGGATGGTGTGGTCGAGCTTGTTCCTGCGCTCTGGGTATTTTGTCTATGAGGTGTGATATAGTCTACAAGGACGTAATAGATGGACTGTACATACCCGGCGGCAAAGGTCGCCGCCGCTGGAATCAGGATACTCTTTTTTTGCCTTTGCCACACCTTACGCCTGGTTCCTTTTCTCTAAATCGCTGATGCTGAATGCTGATGGCCGCCTTTTCGCCTTTTCCCTTTCCAATGTGGGCACGCAGAAAATCAACCTGGAGAAGAGATTCTACCAGGGGGGGGAAACTTACTGTAGGGTTTACAGAAGGCCCACCCGGGTCCTATACAGCCATGAGAGGCGCTCACCGGGTGGTTTTGGGCTTCCTCTTGCCAATCTGCCAACCCCACGACCGCAGGACCTTGACGACTTTGGGTGTCACGGCAGCGGTCAGGGGGACCCGGACGAAGATGAAGCTCTTGTGGATGGCGTAGGCGAGTGCGAGCTGCGTCGCGAGACCTGTGGCGGGTGTTTGTCATCAGCTGAGAGCTCTGCTGCGGGGTTGGAAATGGGAGAGGGGTCGCCACTGAGTCCTTAGAGACGAAGAAGAAGAAGCAAAAGTGACAAAGAAAAGCAAAAAAGAAGAAAGAAACGGCACAATGTAACCTACTTGCGTCCGCCTTGTGCCTCTCCTGTGCCTCCTCGACACCCCAGCCCACCATCTCCACGTCGTTGCTAATGTGGTTGTCGCCAAATTGCTCCTTCTCGGCGCCTTTCATCGCTGCCCGCCACTCGCGCCACTGCTGCTTTACGCTGTCGGGGATAAACCTCTTGACGTTTGACGTGATCCAGTGCTCGAACTCGGCTGCCACGCGCAGAAATGCAAGTCAGTACCAGGAAAGGAAGGGGGGAAAAAAGGAAGGAGGAGACGGGATATGGGTGGAAGCGAGAGCGAGAGCGAGAGCGAGAGAGAGAGAGAGAGAGAGAGAGAGAGAGAGAGAGAGAGAGAGAGAGAGAGAGAGAGAGAGAGGAATCAATCCCCGTTCCAAAAGGATGATCTTCTTTTTAATAAAGAGTGCAAGCGTACCGATGCGATCCGTGCCAACCCACTTCACCAACAGGAAGCAAAAGGGAAAGTCGGCGACGCTGAGGCTCAGGTACACGCCGACCGCGGCCCAGCCGTACTCTCGCGAGAGCTTGCGCATGCGCGCGCTGAAGGACAGGGACGGCTCCTGTGTGGCCCCGCCGGCGCCGCCGCCCTGTGACCGCCGCGCCCACGACCAGCCAAAGTTTCGCCTCTGTGTTCTCGAGAGCGTCGCCCCTGTTGTGCCCTTCCATGCCTGCGGGTTCCGTGGGGTCGAGGGTGTCCCTGTCCTTGTTCTCCAGACCTGCTCGGTGACCCTCTTGCTGCCTGAGGCTGTGGTTATGCTTCTTGGTTGTGTATTCCTCCAGGCCTGTGCTGCGGAGCGATGCAGAGGAGAAGATGTCGTTGTCATCGTCGTTGTCCTCGTCATCGAAGTGCCCGGGTTCGTGGCGAGGGACTGGGGCAGCCGCCCTGGAGTGGACAGCCGAAGTGCTCGTAACATGGCAACGCGTGTGTAGACTGCAATCTAGACGATGGCACGTAGAGTTCTCGTGGGAGTTGGCTCGTTTGTTGAATCTCCGACGTGGAGGAACATACGTCGATGGGTGGGGGAGGTCTTATGCGGCTGCGCTGGAATCCTTTGGTCCCGGCGACTCCGGGAAACCTCGTGACCTTTTTACTCTCCTTCTTGCTTCCCTTCCCTCTCTTTTTTTTTTTTTTTTTTTTTGGGACAGTTGACTGATGGCTGTTACACTACCTTTGTTGTTCAAACAGCCCAATCCACACAATGGTAGGCTGTTGATCGAGAAGATGGATGATAGGCGAAAGCTCAGGATCAAAAGGTGGTAGGTAGTTCGAGGATGGGAGGTTGTGCATATCATAGCAGCAATGCTTAGTCGACAGCTCTGGGTTTTTCTTTTTTTTGCCCCGCGGAGCTATGCCCTTGCTCCGCACCCCCTGCTATGCCCTGCACTGTGCTGCACCATGATGCAATTTCTGAGCCTGGGCCAGGTGATGTGTGCTCACTGATTGGCCCAACTGACCGCAACCGGCCTAGTTGCTGCTGTATCCATGGTGGGCAAGGCACTGTATGTATAGGGCAGTCACATCTGGCTGTACTATGAGTGTACATGGAGCACTGTAATTGCGAACAGGTACAGTACTCTTGATTTCGTACTATGCTTGCTTCCTCCAGCAGCTCATCCAGCAGCTCATTACCATATCTTGCCCTTTTGCATGGTTTTACTGGAATAATACAAGGAAGAATGGATTGTTTGATGCAGCAAATATACTGTTGAGCCGTGTCCCAAAAAAATAAAAAAAAAGGAGGGGGGGGGGTAATATAGCTTGGACCCTTAAGAGCAACTGCTCAGTGCTACATGCCATGCCATCCGAAGTACTGTACTGTACTGTACTATCTCTCGTCTTATGTAGTTCAATATGAGCGCTTCCAATATGTGCAAGGCATAGAGGAAGAGGATAGTCATCAACATGATTCTCTTACACCCTTGACAGGCGCCTGGTCTGCAGTTTTCGCCATCATGATCAGGTTGGCTGCAAGTCATGGTCGATACATCATCACTAGCATTCGTGTCCAGTGTGGGGTTGGCTTCCTTCTCATACAAGAGAGGGGCATCGTTACCTATTCTCATCGTTAAGATAACAACACCCTCATAAAGCAAGCCCTTTCCCCCAAAACAAAACACCCAAGGATACTTCCATAAAGAGAAAAACAAGAGAGGTAACCACAATGACAGAGGCATCCCACCCCCCAGGCGGCCTAACGCCCGCCCAGCTCGCCGCCTTCAACCGCGACGGCTACCTCATCATCCCCGACGCCCTCACCCCAACCACCGTACAATCCCTCCTCGACGAGACCCACGCCCTCCTCGCGGGCCTCGACCTCACCTCGCACCCCATGACGACCTTCTCCACGGGCGGCGAGGACGGGCAGGGCGACCATGTGGGCGACGACTACTTCCTCACCTCGGGCGACAAGATCCGCTTCTTCTTCGAGGAGGACGCCTTCGACCGGGCCACCGGCAAGCTGGCCAAGCCCAAGGAGCGCGCCATCAACAAGATCGGTCACTACCTGCACGCCCTGTCACCGCCCTTTGCACGTCTGCTCCAGGTAGAGGACGACGGCGGCACTGCAGCCACGGGATCCTCGGCTCATCCACATCACCCGGCCGCCATCGCCCGCTCCCTTGGCTTCACTGACCCCCGCTGCCTCCAGAGCATGATCATCTGCAAGCAGCCCGAGATAGGCGGTGCCGTGCCTCCACACCAGGACAGCACGTTCCTGTATACAGAGCCTCCGAGTGCCGTCGGTTTCTGGTACGCACTCGAGGACGCCACCCTTGAGAATGGCTGCCTTAGCTTTGCGCCTGGCTCGCACAGGGTGAGTAGTGTTGTTTGAGAAGTACACGCACATACAGAGAGGAGGGGTGAGAGAGAAAGCGTGGCCGTATGGCTGGCTGGCTAACTTGTCTTGTCTTTCTAGTGGGCACCCGTCTCCAAGCGCCTCGTGCGCAAGGCCGGCAACGTAGGCACCGAGATGGTGACCAACGAGGGCTCCCAGTTCCCGCCCGGCAACGAGTACGGCAACGGCGACAACACCAGATTGGGCGAGGAGGAATATGTGCCCGGTGAGGTCAAGGCCGGGTCGCTCGTCCTCATCCACGGCAACCTGCTCCACAAGAGCGAGAAGAACCTGAGCCAGAAGGGGCGCATCATCTATACCTTTCACGTCATCGAGGGCGGCCAAGGGAGGACTTATGATGAGAGGAACTGGCTGCAGCCGCCGGCGGGGGGTTTCACGAGGTTGAATTTGTCATGACAGGCAGACAAGGGAGGTTGATATAGGTCGATATTTACAGCAAATTTTGGGTCACTTCCAATGCATAAGTCTACAGCCAATCATCCCACGCAGTCTTGCTTTACGAAGATTTTCCCCCGGGGTCAATTGCTCCTTTTCTCTTGTCCGCCGTCTCCTTTGCGGTATTCAGTACGCCTCCCTGGCTATGTATGTAAATAGGTAGGCAATGCCTTACCGACTCATTATATCGGCCGACTTGGATGCCATTCTCGTATACGACTATCGCCAATGTAAACAAGACAATTACCGCCGACCCACCAACCCCTCGACTGACCCAGCTGCACCAGGAAGGAAAAGTAAATGGAAAAGAAAAAGTTGAAAAGGAAAGAGAAAAGAAATCTGCAGCTTGCTGCTTGCTGAAGGAGGACGAGACCCTCATTCATCTTTGCTTCGGTCCCCTTTTGTCAGCACGAGACGTCTACCGCCAGAGCCCCCTTCCATTCTTTTTTTGTCTTCTCTTTTTTTCTTTTCCGTGCCTTCATGTGTGCAACCCCGTTGAGAAATTGAAATATCGTAAAAGCCGCCTTCGTCCCATCAACGTATGCGATCCACCTTGCAGGGCCGAGTTATGTGTTCGTATAGGCTCGTTTTGTTTTTCTCTTCTTGAACGTCCATTGGCCGTCTCACTTGTGCGGCCTCGGACCGCATGCACCGTCAGACCCACGACAGCAAGCGGCAATGTCTTGTCTTTCTGAGCCATTGACGTGCCATCGTTCTCTGTGAGCGCCGTTGGCACGCCGACGACTTGTTCCAGGACCGTCGCCCAAGCCTCTGGTCTTTTTCCTCGCTTTCCACATTTTCACGCTTAGAGGACGTGACACATGTTGGGAACAACCCCAACCTTTGGGCATCTGTGGGTTGCCCATCATGACGAGACACTCTCCTGTCCGCACCAGATATGCTCCATTCCCTTTTGTGAGCTGGGAAAGGAACAGATTAACCCCCCCCCCCCACCCCCTCTGTCCCCTGCCCGTCCCTTTTGTGTTAACGCCCATAAGGGTGGAAGCCCCTGGTGCCACCACCCCGACCGCCACCGCGGTAGTTTGCACCAGGTCTGCCGGCGTTCTTGGGCCCCGTGGGGGCATTTGCAGGAGGTGCTTTGTTGGGGTCTACAGGACCTGGAGACTGGCTTTGCTGGTGCTGGTAACCGCCGCCGCGGCCGCGGTTGAAGCCGCCACCTCTGGGGCCGCCGGGGCCAGCAGGGCCGCCCATCGGGACGTTGGGCTGAGGGACATCGTCATACATGCCCTCCCAGGACGTTGGCGCGCCGCCTGCACCACCCATGCCGTAGCCCTGCTGGCCACCGTAGCCACCGCCACCGCCACCTCCTCCTCCAGCGCCGCCGCCGCCCCGAGCATACTTTTGCTGCTCGAACATCTGCTGCTCGTAGGCGTTGAAGCCAGGTCGCTGGCCACCCGCCTGAGGTCCGCCCTGCTGGTTCTGGCCGCCGCCTGCACCGCCGCCGCCCATCTGGTTCATCATCTGTTGCAGCATCGCAGGGTTCATGTTGCCCTGCATCTGGTTGTTCGGACCGGGACCGCCACCGCGGCCAGCGCCGCCCTGCTGCGCCATCATCTGTTGCATCTGTTGCATCTGCTGCATCTGCATCATCTGCATCATCTGGGCCTGTGGGTTCATACCGCCCATGCCTCCAGCCATGCCGCGGTTCATCGCCATCTGCTGCTGCCACATGGCAAACATCTGTTGCATCTGCTGCATCTGACGCGCCATCGCCTGGGGTGTCATACCGCCCGCCCCGGCACCCATGCCGCTGCCTCCCTCTTCCATGTTGCTTCCCGGGCCTGTCATGCTGCCGCCTTTGCCGCGTCCGAACTTGCCGGTAGCACCGCCTCGACCGCGGGCCTCTTCTTCCTCGCGCATGTTGCCGCGCGGTTGGGCCTTTTTGACCTCAATGGGCTTGCCGTGTATGGCCAGATCTGTGGAGAGACATGCGTCGACGCCCGCCTCGGACTCGAAGGTGACAAAACCAAAACCACGAGGCCGACCAGTGTCTTTGTCCATCATGAGGGTTGCGTCGACGACACGGCCAAACTGGGCAAAGTAGTCCTTGAATTCGGCGTCCGTGGTCTCCTGTGACACGCCTCCCACAAAGATCTTGCTGGTCTTTTCTTGCTCATCTCGCGGGATGGCCCGCTTGGGATCGATCTTGTTTGTTGCCCCATCAGCATGAGTACTTCTCGATTTCAGTCACCCAGGTCGGACATATTTCTTACAATTTTGCCGTCGAGATAATGTTCCTTGACCATCACCACATTTACCGTCTTTGGGTCTTTGAACGTCAGAAACCCAAAGCCTCGTGAGCGTCCTGTGGCGCCATCTCGCATCACCGTGCACTCGGTCACCTCGCCAAATTGGGTGAAATAGTCTCGAAGGGATTCTTGCAGTCAGAGTCAGTATTAATGAGAAAAAATACATAGGAGGTTTCTACCAGCGGTTCTTACCATCTGTGGTCTCCCAATTCAGACCACCAATGAACATCTTGCTGTGATGGAAGGCATGTCAGCATCTTTTTTCCCTCACTACCCCTGCAATCCATTTCGCAACATGATGCAATGCTTGTCTATGCTTGTCTTTGTTTGCTCTTGCGTGCATGCAGATCCACAATTTCTGCTTCCATGTGTCGACATGGAAGTATTGCTGCGCTGGGTTGCACTACAGCAAACAATGGCTGGATGGGCGGCCACCAAGTGAGGTCTGGTCTCTCCTGCTTTCGTAGTTTTGATGGATTTCCTCTTCTTTGTATGTTTTACTGAGCGCAATTTAGCATGACTGAGAATGGTGACCTGAATCTGATAACAGCACTGCATGCAGTGTTGTCCTCGTAATCCTCATCCTCATCATCATCATTATCATGCTGAATTGGGAGGTGGTTGTCATTGACGTTCTCCAAAGAGACACCCAGCATTGATGTATCCAGGGTTGCTAGGGAAATGGAAGTTGGGTATGATGTGGAAGCGTCGTTTTGGGCGTGGGGTGTGACGAGGCCGGCTTCGGTTGATTCTGTCGGGTGGCGGTGGACGTACTGTATCGCCTCATGACTCTCACGTTTGGAGAAAAGGCGACGCAGCGCAGATTTGTCGAGAATTCTGAGATCTTGTTGGTACTGTCTCTCTGTCTCTCTCTCTCTCTTGCTATCGTCAAGCTAGGTACTGACTGGCTCGAGCGCTATCCGCTTCGCTTCCAACCTTTACACGAGCCCTGAGAAGAGCGGAAGGATTCGAAGAATCCAGTCTCTCAGTAGCCTCAAGTACCATCCGTGGGCTATTTTTTGGGCTCTCAAAACGCCTCAGAGAGTGCTGCTCTTGACTTTTTTCTTCTTCGTTTCCCAAGCAGAGTGGAGACAGGTATAGGCCTCCTCGACTTTCTCGATTTGATGCCATATCTCTTCGCAAGTGTTGATCCCAGTTGTAGGCCTGCTCTTTCCGCCTCTTCAACCATACGTCTCATGAGACGTGGGATTTAAGTTTGCTTGCTGATGATTCAGAGGGCTGCCCAGTCTAGGCTGCCTTTGGTACATCGCCCAGCTTTGCACACAGCCCGTGAGATTGCCCCGGCGATAGCTATCGTAGGTCCCAGCTCCACGGTGGGCCACTGAATATCATCTCGGGAAATGACACCGCCGGAGATCAGCCTGCAGGTAGGCATTCTACCACGGCGCCATGAAAGCTTATTGCACCATCCAGGGCTTCTCAGTTGCCTTTGTTCCGACTCTTGCCAAACCAACGATAGCCGAAATATTCGAGACTTGGACCCAGCGCATGTGATGTGGCAATCTCCCACAGCCGAAGCCCGTCTGGCCAGGCTGTCACACGCTCGAGGCAGTGTGACAAGACAAACATAGACATCATATTGAATCAGGGGAAGGGGAGGGTGGAGCCCATAGGCTTATGAATAACTTACCCATCTTCCTTGGCATTAGGCCCCTTGTGCGGTGCAGGCGCAGGAGCGCTATTATGGTAGGAGGGTGTTTCGGAAGCATGGGACTCGTCGTTACCGAGGTTGAAATCCACATCGTCGTCGTCTTCTTCGTACTCCTCATTACCGTTCATGTGGTAGTCGCCGCCAGTATCCCCACCCAAGTGCTGAACGGTATTGTTGGCAGGCTCTTCCTCATGCTTGGTAACAGGCTCGGCCATAGGAGGAGCAGGCTCGGGAGGGGGTGGTGGCGGCGCCGCCTTGGCAGGTTCGTCATCGTTGTAGCTATGCGCGAGATCACATCAGCATTTGCGAGTACAAACACCAGGGAAGAGGCATAGATAGATGCTCACAGATCGTCGAATAGATCATCTTCGAAGTTCTCGGGTTCAGTCATGATGGGCGGTGGTCCGGTCCGAAAAGTAGAGTAAAAAACTATGCTGGGAGGACGCGCAGCCTCTTGACCACGTCAACAAAACGGTCGAGTCGCGTTCTAGAAAAGGCAGTAAACAAGAGGTGTATATGAAAGCAGACAGAGCTGTTGGCAGCGATTCTGCAGACACAAGAAGTTGGTTGATTGACAGCTGTCGCTGGAAAGAAGGTTGGGACCTTTTGGGAGGGAAACAGGAAGGGGTCGAAATGTTCGAGGGTCGAAGTCAAGATGCTCAGTCAGCTGGGTACCCTGTAGCCTCAGCTATGTAGATTGCAAGGAACTGGTGTCGACCATATCGATAAGACGCACGCTATCTGTTGGTCCGTGCCCCTCGGGAAACGTCAATGGGGCAGGCAGCGGGGAACCCGATCTACGGCAGGTGGTGTTGGTGCTCTCTCTACAGCAGGCCAGTCCAGGCAGTTAGCAGCAGACTGGAGACTAGAGCCTGAAGACTCTCAGACCCTCTATGTCGTGCCAGGGCCAGAGGAACAAACAAATTGGTGGATGCCTCTCCTCTCTTGTCTCGGCCAAACTTGAAACAAAACTGAGAAGGAATCTCGACCTTTCACCTCGGCAACAATGAGCTGATACATGTAAATCACTGGTCCAAGGCCTCCCTCCTCAATCATGTTTTCATCCTCTGGTGGGAGTGGCAAGAAGCCCCCTCCACAGGTGAGTTCTGACCTGATGCAACCGACGATGACGATGATGCTCAACCTAGACTGACTTGGCGCAGCAGGAGATGGTTCAAGTCGGTTCGTCTTTGCTTTGCCCCCTTTCTCCCAGTCCAAACCGGCTGGGGCTCCTGACTGACTGGTTACCCTCCTGTACTCCATAACAGACAGATCCGAGTACGTAACGCGACACCTTTGATCTGGTGAATTACTCTCTGCTAGAATATGGCGATGTTAATACTGAAAACCAGTTCGGCCTCACCATTCTGGCGCAATGCTACACCAGCGAATGGCCCAAAGAAGACGACTCGCGAGTCCAGCCTCGTTGTGGGCGCAGCATACTCGCATGCAGACATGTTGAAGTTCGACACCTTGTGAGACCGACTTGCCGTGACACAACACATACACTGAGCTGCTCAGGTGCTGACCGTATCCCAAGAAATGTCTCGAACAGCTCGTCCTCGACCCGACCCCAAACACCTTCGTCGTCCCATGCCAACCGGCCTGTAGCTTCTCCGCAGAGATCGAATCATGGCCGCGGCCAGACGTCGCCCCCCTTCAAGACCTACATGAGCTTTCTCTCGAACACGAACGAGGACTGGAACGTGGACGATGCCGAGATTTATGATTACGATGACGACGATGGGGACGACTTTGGCCTTCCCAGCTTGTCGAACATGAAAAGGAGGACAAAGCGCATACAGGATGCTCACGCGAAAGCGAGCGCCAGCTCCACCCCTCAGCCGCCAGACATAGACAGTTTCGAATTCAACGCGAGACGACGATCGGGCAGCGCCGATATTGCCATCGAGCGGCCCGCTCCATCGTACCCGATGCCGAAGAAGAGCGAGGGCAAGATATTGAGACCGCAATACAAAGACATCCTAAAGGACCCAGCAAATGCCTTACATCTCATCAGCCACCCTTCAGCGCCCGCGAACGCCTCGTCCAAGGAGGTGGATGCGATCAACTCCAGAATAACAAGGATAAACAAGTTTAAGAGGATCCTGCAGGCGTCCACGGTCGCGTTGCCAGATCTGAGGTCGGCGGCGTGGTCTGGCGTTCCCGAAGAGGTGAGGGCAGTGACCTGGCAGCTATTGCTCTCTTACCTACCGACCAGTAGTGAGAGGAGGGTGGCGACCTTGGAGCGCAAGCGCAAAGAGTACCTGGACGGCGTGAAACAGGCCTTTGATAAGGGCACAGGCGGCACAGGAAGTAGTAGTGCGCCCATAGCGGCCAAAGGCGGCAACCGAGGGCTGGACGAAGCCGTCTGGCACCAGATCAGCATCGACGTACCCCGGACCAATCCACACATCGAATTATACGGCTATGAGGCGACACAACGCTCTCTCGAGCGCATCCTCTACGTTTGGGCCGTGCGCCATCCTGCAAGCGGATATGTGCAGGGAATTAATGATCTAGTGACGCCATTCTGGCAGACATTCCTTGGCGTGTACATCACAGATCCAGACATCGAGTCGGGCATGGATCCGGGCCAGCTGCCAAAGACTGTGTTGGATGCCGTGGAGGCCGACTCGTTCTGGTGCCTGACGAAGCTGCTGGATGGGATTCAGGATCACTATATCGTGGCGCAACCTGGGATACAGCGACAAGTGCGGGCTCTGCAGGACCTCACGGCCAGGATCGATGCAGGTTTGGCCAAGCATCTGGAGAAGGAGCACGTGGAATTTATACAGTTCAGCTTCAGGTGGATGAACTGTCTGCTGATGAGGGAGATCAGTGTAAAGAATACCATTAGGATGTGGGACACGTATATGGTGAGTTACTACCGACGGTCTACTGGCAGGCTACTACTACTACCACCACCCCCACTCCCTGCTGCTGTACATTCATCTATCGGTTCACCGACTGACGGGCATCGCAGGCTGAGGAGAACGGCTTCTCTGAGTTCCACCTCTACGTGTGTGCCGCGTTCTTAGTAAAGTGGTCCGACAAGCTCATCAAGATGGACTTTCAGGAGATCATGATGTTCCTGCAGTCGCTGCCGACGCGCGAGTGGACCGAGAAGGACATTGAGCTGTTGCTGAGCGAGGCGTACATCTGGCAGAGCCTGTTCAAGGGCTCTGCGGCGCACTTGAGAGGCGGCCCTTCATCGAACCGGAGCCTGTCGCAGGGTTTGCAGCTTTGAGACGAAGGCCTGAAGTGTATTACTTTGTCAAGCTGCGGAGGGCCGGGGGCCGGGGGCCGGGGGGGGGTGACGGGTTTATTAGGTTGGGATCATGGAAATGAGGGGCCAAGGGGGAAGGGGGGGGGGAGGGGGCGGATGAGGCTGGTGGGAGGCCATCACCTACAGTCTGCTACCTTAGTTCAGACCACCACCACCATGTGGGAACCAAAAAATAATCCTCCCAACCATACCCAACCAGAATTCCAAGGGGGAATATAAAGAAGCAGTTGAGGAGATGAGAGGATGAATTCCCCCTCTCATAGGTACTTAAATATGCCATCTTCCATCTCGGCCTTTCAAGGGTTGTAGAGAGAGATGGGAGGTTGCGGCGCTGTCTTCTTCTTCCCCTCCTTCTGGTAGGAAAACAAAATGAATAAATCAATTCATGAGCTCGTGATGCCGCCAGCTGGCTGTTTTGCTTACTCGCCCCCCCCCCCCCCGGCTTGAATTTGTCCACCCCAAGGACCATCAATATATTACAACAGTGCAGACTTGATACAGAGAGACCAGAGGGAGAAAGGAAAAACCAAAACTGAAATTGAACTTCCTCTCAGGAAAATGCGCCAATTGCCCCTCTTCCTTAGATGCCTCTCAAACCTTTTTTCCTCTCAGAAGAAGAAGTAGAAAAGTATCGTGAACGACCTCGTGCTCCATCTCAACCATAAATAACGGGACGCATGTGGGACTCTCTGCTGGGTAGACGGATGATGGGCCTCTTCGGATAAACAACCGTTTAGGACGTGGCCTTGTCTTCCTCCGTCCTGGGCTTCTTGCTCGCCTCGTCCTCCATAGGCAGGTCTTCCTCGGCCTTCCGTTTGTTGCCATCTGCAGAGTCTGCGGATGGCGCCGGAGCAGGCTTGCCTTTCTTTCGCACCAGGCCGGTGAGATCCGTAGCAGTCTTCTTGGCCTCCTCGATACGAGCCTCGGTCTCGATGGCTGACTCGCCCAATGCAGCACCGAGAATGCCACCTACGGGACCCAGGCCGAGGGCAGACTGCATGTCTATCGGGGGACCGCGTAGGTCGACGAGCTGTTCATTCCAACAAAGTTAGCAAACCCTGTGATAACATGGAAAGAGGAAGAAAGAAAGAAGGAAAGAAGGGAAAAAAACACCCACCCTCTGCTCCAGGTCGGCAATCATGTCCTTCACGTCCGCAATCTGGCTGCGCGTGATCTCGTTATCCTCGGGCGAGTGCAGCGTGGCGAGCTCGACCTCCTTGTTCTGCAGTTTGAGCTTGGTGCTCGCGATGGCGGCCTCGAGCTCCTTCGCCGCCTCGTCCCGCATCTCCTGGTTGATCTCCTTGGGGCCCTCGGAGCCGTCTTCGTTCTGCTGTGAGGTGATGGAGGCGAATTCGAGGGCGAGCGACAGCTTGAAGTGTGCCTCGGCGATGAGCTCCGAGTCCTCTGGGAGCAGTTCCTGGTTGTACCTGAGAGCCTCTCGCATGTCGGCGATCGCATTAGGATATCTGTTTGTGGTTCCCAATCAGTACCAATCTTGTTCTTGGCCGTGTTTTTTGTCTCTCTCTCTCGCATTTGCAACGTACCGCTCATTCTCGAGAGAAATTTCTGCTAGACGGTCATACGTATCCGCCAGCCTCTCCTTGATGTGCCTGATTCCCGCGTCACTGTTCTCACCCGCACCATTGGCCACCTCCTTGCCCTTGCCCTTGCCCTCGCCCGCCTCCACCGCAGCTAGCTTCGCATCCAGCTGCTTCCTGAACAAGACGCGCGCCAGGTCGAGAATCTCAAAGGCGCTGGCTAGGTCGTCCTCATCTTCTTCCTCCTCCTCCTCGCCCTCTCCTTCCTCGCCCTCAGCCCCGTCCTCCTCGTCCGAGTCGTCCCAGTTCTCGTCGCCCGTGAACTGGAACAGGGGCTTCTTCCCCTCGAGCTCCTTGCTCTCCGTCTTGGCGCCACTCGTCTCGTCAGCAACGATCTTGATCGCCTCCTGCGCGACCCTATCGGCCTCAGGGGTCTCGGTCTTGTCCTCGCTGTCCTTGCCCGCGACAGGCACCTCACTTGCCTCCACCTTGGCGGCGACCGCGGCGCTGCTCGTCTTGCCCTTGGACTTCCTGGGGCCCTTCTTCACCGCCTTCTGCACTCTGGCGCCCTCCGCCGGGGCCTTGCCGCCCAGCACGTCGCTCTTCTCCTGTCCGACCTTGAACAGGCTCCTGCCGTAGAGGAACAAGATTTCGGCGTTCTCGACGGCCATCTCCCCATTCATCTCGGCCTGCATCTCTGCCGCCTGCGCGTATACCTCGGCGGCCTCCTCATAGCGCTTCTGTGCGTAGTGACCCGAGGCACGCGCCGCCAAGTCCGCCAGCGACACTTTGAGCGACAGGGACCGCTGCTCGTCGCTTAGAGGAATGTCGCTGACAAAGGACCTGGGCGTGGCGGTGCCCGTGCCCGGTGCGAGGGTTGGGGTCAGCGTGCCTGTCGTCGTGGTGGCATCTTGGGCGACCTGCTGCAGGATGTCGTTGGGGAGGGTGTCGAGGTTCGAGGCCTCTGTCGTCGAAAAGGGATCGGTGATGGGCTGAAGTGTGTTGGGAGGGGCGTCGTCAGCCATCTTGGGCGGTGATTCACGTTGTATTGAGTTGTGAAGAGCTGGTGTTCTGCGTCTTGTTTGCTTGTCGCTTGAGAGTGGACGTGTGATTGTGGTGGTGGGGTGACACGACGCGGTGATCTCAACGGTCGCGATGTACGGTATGGCGTGAGGGTTTCGCGAGGTTTTGGAATGATTGCTGCGCCAATGGTTTGCTGTCAATTGCTCAGTTTAACGGGACAGTCGCAGTGTGGCACAGAGCTTTGATCCAACGCCAGGGCCCCCAATTGAAGAGCCGAAAGCGGTTGTGGAAAGATTGAGGGAAAAGTTTGGGTGTATGGACAGGAACACAAGAAGCAGATGCTTTCAGGTCGGTCTGGCTAGAGCTTGCTTCATATGTTGTTGCACCTGAGAGCCCTGCATGCGGGTTGCTAGGCTATGACGCGGTTGTCAGACAAGAATACCATGATACCACCTGCTGGGGGGCTGCTGGAGCTGGGGGTGGGGGGGAGGGTCAAAGCGCTTCGTCAGTGGACAGGCAGGCCCGGGGGCCAGGGGGTGGGCCTCTTGTGTCAGCGGGTGGTGTGCCCTGTTAGTGCCCTGCCAGAGTACAGCAGCTTGAAGCCCTGAGCTGGAGTGGCCTGTGTGCAAAGGTGCAAAGCTTGTGTGGGGCTGCTGTCTCCTTGTGCTGCAAAGACAGCCTCGTTTCCTCGCAGGATCCTCGCTCCAGAGAGTCACTGTGATGCTTGAATATGAAGCAGGGTGCAGGTGACCACTAGCTTCCAAGCCAGTCCTCGAAATTGATTCCATATTTCCTAGAGGTTTCTGTATTCCTGCAAAGATTGAGTATGCAAGATGTACTATTTCTTCAAGGGGTCTTCATGACACACACATGTAAATGCATGCCTCTCAAGGTCTAAGCAAGCCTCTCTTGAAAGTAAGAAGAAAATAACAAAAGGGAAAGACAGCTCCTCCAAAACCATTCAGAATGAGTTCATATCAAGTATCCAATCCGATCCAGCCATCCATCCATCGCCTTTCCAATTCAGAAAACGCCCTGTGGCTCGATGATGCCATGCGAAGAGAACACGCAGTATAAGTAGACGGGGTCATCATGATAGTAGTAATGTGGTGATAGTGAGCCAAAGAAGAAGAAGAAGAAGAAGAAGAAAAGAAAAAGGAACCAGAAAAGGGAGGAAAACAGGACCAACCATCACACCACGGTTTTTGTGTCCTCTCGATGCAAAGCCGCTCGCAAGATGAAGAAGAAGAGAGAGAAAAATAAGCAGATACAGAATGGTGATGGGTTCGGAAATGCTCAGCAACAGAACAGATACACTCCCACACCCTTCGTCTCCCCTTTGCCTCTTCTTCTCTCCCCCTCGTCCTTCTTTTACTATGCTTATATCGACAGTGTACCTTCAAGAAGCGCAAGCGCAGCCACAAATTCACACATTCCCTTAGTTCGCAACGGGAGAGGCGCTCTCCGTCGCCGCCGCCGCCGCCGCCGTCGTCACCACGTCGTCATCCTCTACGACCGCACTCTCGCCATCGCGCTCGCCGCTCCCACAAGACTGGGCATCTTTCGCCGGCTGCGAGACCTGCACGTTTGCCCTCGCCTTCTCCTGGCTCTCGACAAACCGTGCCCAGTAGTCCGGATCTGCCTTTTTGAATCCGTCAATGATGCTCCGCCGGTGCTCCTTGAACACCCGGACCGCCCCCTTCTCGTCGCGCAGCTTCAGAAGCTCCTCGTTGCCGAGCTCGTCCAGCATCTCGTTAAGTGTGCGGTACAGCGTCGGTGACTGCTCCACCTCCTGCAGGCCTGCCGACGCGAGCAGGTGGTACTGCTCCGAGGTGAGCATCCAGCCGGACCGGAACTTGTGACCCGCCCGGAGCGCGTGGCCTTCCTCGCGGTTCAGCGCCAGGCTCGAGAGCGAGAGGTTGGACGATTGTCGGGAGAGGGAGCCCGGGCCGGTCTGCACCATCTCGAGCTCCTCCTCGCCGTCGGACGCGCCCGCAGAGGGCTCGCGCTCGCCTTCTGCCGAGGACATGGACGTGCGCGTAGGCATCTTCTCGAGCTGGTGCGTGTCGGGCAGAAGCGATACCGAGATGGCGCTGTCGGCGGTCTCTTTGGTCTCGGGGAACTCGTCCTCAAAGCGCTGGATGATGCCGTCCAGGGTCCGCTGAAGGAACATGAGACGGTGATACGTGGTGCGCTCTTCGGCGCTCTTGTCCGACATTGCCTTGGCCCGCACAAGAGCAGGGTCGAGCCGGTGGCGGATCTTGCGGGCGCTGAGGAGCAGGTGCTTGGAGACATCCTTTGCCTTGCCCGCCGGCAGACCAGACTTGGGCACGGTGACGCCCTCCTCCACGTCGCGGATGAACTCGCCAGACTGCCTCCGAGACTCGTCACCGCGGTTGTTGAGGCAGCACGCCAGCGCCTTGGCCACGCCTGTGCCGCCGACGATGTAGTCATCATCCGGCGCCATGTCCTCGTCTTCGGAGCCGTCGGACGCCATGACATCGTGGCCGACCAGGTGCTGGAGCACGTCTGGGTACTCAGGCTCCCGACCGGCTGGGCTTAGGCCTTCGCCGATCGATGGTCCGCCGTTGGCAAGGGGCACGAGCTCCATGTTCCGCAGGCAGTAGGCGACGATCTGCTTGGCCAGCGCCTTGACGATCTCACCCGATGCCTCTGTCGGCACGTCGATGTCGACGCAGACAAGATTGGGCGACAGCCTGGCAGCAGCCAGCAGCGAGGCGTAGAGCGCAGACGCCTCCTCTTGTGTCTCCTCGGTGTTGGCGTCCGCCAGCTTGGTGAGTTCCGGGTTCTGCAGGAAGCTGAGGTGAGCCATACTCGCCATCTCAGGGATGACCTCTGCAAGCGCTATGACCTGCTCCCCCTTCAGGGCACAGTCGCCGAGATGTAACCTCTTGAGCGTCTTCATCTTGGGCAGATATCTTCTTAGCACGCCCACTGCGGTCGGCTCCGAGTTGAAGAGCTCCTGGTTGTGCGACAGGTCGAGGAAGCGGAAATTCGACAGCTTGCACAGGTGAGGTAATAATTTGCACAGAGATGCCGGCTTGAGGTTGCACTCGGCCAGACTCAGCGCCCACAGCGTGTTGTTCCCCTCAACCACGCTGCCGAGCCTCTCGCAGGAGTCGCGCAGGTCATTGCCGCCCAGGTCGAGGCCCTCGCACTTCCCGCTCGCGACGTAGCGCCCGACGTGCTCCAAGCCGTCAGCATTGAGATCGAGGTGTGCAAGGCCGACCCTGCGCACACCGCACTGCAGGATGCCGTCGATGATGCGTCCGAGTTGGCCGTGGGACAGGCTTGTATTGCTCAGGTTTAACAACTCCAGCGTGTTCCCCCCCAGTCTCTCCCCAATCGACTTTGCTAGGAGGGTACACATATCGAGCGGCCCCTTCTTGTCGTCGTGGTGGTGAAGGGAGAAGTGCTGGCTATGGCCGTTCAGGGATGACGGCGGCTGCGGCGATCTCGGGAAGGGCACCTCGGCCAGGTCGAGGCTCACGAGTGACCTGCACATGTAGACGAACAAGCACAGGTGCTTCCAGCCTTCAGGTCCGATCTTGTTGTTCTTGAGCACGAGCCGCTCGATGGCACCGCCCTGCTCGACCAGCCCGTCGGGCACGCTCTGCGGCCTTTTCCGAGGAAGACTGGTCTTCTTGGCGGCGAGCAGGCCGGCGAGCACCACCCGGAGCCCTTCGTCTGAGAGGCCACAGTTTTCCAACACCACCTCCTTCGCAGGCACGACGGCCAAGAAGTCGCCAAGGGTGATCAGATCTGCTAGCTGCATCCAGTAGCCCGTGAGGTCCAGCTTCTCCACAACACCAGCAGAGGTGGTGTTGGTAGGGTTGAGGAGCTGTTCGGTGATCTTCTTTAATATAGGTGTCTCGCGGAGCTGACAACACCTCCTGTATATACGGACAGGATTCGTAGTCGGCGCGGCCTGTGGCCTTGGCGTTGCAGGAGCTGAGGGGTCGGACGTGTCGGTGTCGAGATAGAGCTCGAGGGGTACCTGGCCGTTGGCCTCTGCCAGCTTGCGCTTCTTCTCTTTTCTCGCTTTTCTCTCCTCCTCACTTCTCTTCTTCTTCTCCTTCTTTTTGGTGTTGGAGCCGTTCTCTGCTGAAGCATCTGCCTCGGTGGGCGACGATGCGACAGCACCCCTGCCTGTCTCGCCCTCCTTCTCTGGCTCTTTGGGCACCTCCTCGCCCGACACCTTCACAGTGCCATCCTGCTCTTTCTGCTCTTCCACAGCCTTGGGGTGCTTCAAGGCCTCGCCCTCGCCCTTTTCCACAAGCTTGCGTTTCTCGGTCTTGTCATCCCCACAAAAGGTCTTGGACAACAGGCCCTTTCCGTCTGCATACCTGGGCATCGGCGCAATCTCGACATCTACGCAGAAGGCAACCCGGCGAAGCTTAGCCTGGTGGAGGTCCTCCAGAGGGCACCGCTCCCGGTGATGGTCCACGTTCAATACCTTGCGCTCGACCAGGCCGTGGTTGTTGACGCCCCTGACGGCGGGACCCAGCTGGCCGGAGCTGCTCGAGGACAGCCGCCGGAATACGTGCAGTATGCCGCCGCCAGACTGGCCGCTACGTGGCGGGGCAGGCGTGTAGGGGCCCTCGCCCTGGTGTTTCGCGGCGTGCTGGAGCACGGCGTTCTTGGCGGGTGTGATCTTGGGGACAGACAGCTCGGCGTCCTTGGTAGGCAGGTTGGTGGTTGTTGCGGGCGGTGGGCTTGGGGGAGCGGCGGCTGCGCCAGCGGACCCAGAGAACTTGGAGGACAGGCTGGTGAACCATGAGGACTTGCGCGAGAGCGAGGGGCTGCTGCCAGGTGAGGTGGAGGTGCCATTCTTGTCTGTGCGCTCCGAGCCGCCGCGCGTGAAGCCTGGTTTGGGCGGTATGGGAATGGGCTTGGGAGGTTGTGCCGTCGTGCCATTCGACTTGGGTGTGTCGGCCCCAGCGGCTCCGTTCTGAGGAGTCGTCGGTGCTGGGCTGCTGGGTGTGGGCGAGCCCCGCGGAGAGGAGTGGTCCAGGGGAGAGGACGAGGAGACAGGAAAGGTTGAGCGGCGGGGGTGAGGTGATCGGTCTGCTCCTGGTGAGAAATCACATCGTAGCGATCAGCACAGCCCCTCCCAACGACAAAAAAGAGAGTGCAGGATGTAGTTGCAGGGTTGGTGATTCCTACCTTTTGGCCCCCCGTTGTGGGTCATCCAACTGACGTCGATTCCATGTATTTGCTCCATGCTGCACGATGTGGCAGGAGGTCTCCCCAAGACACCGTCGAGACGGCTTCTGGCGGTTGGAAGATGTTCCCACCGATTCGCAGTGAAGCCGAGGGTATTGCCTGGGGTTCGCAGTGTGGCGACACGGGACACTAATCAAGAATTGAGGTGGCTGATCCGGGAGGAGGGTCTTGTGCCCAGCAACAGCTTGCAAAGTGCGTGCAATCCCTCAGACAAATAATTCCAGAGTCGATAGCCAGACCACAAAGAAGGAAGAGAGGGACGACAGATCACAGGCGTGGTCTGGAAGCCATGATCCTGGGGATGAATTGCATGCAATATGATGTTCTCCGACAGGTCCGCAGTAGAGAAAGATTCGGAAGAAAGGCCGTGTATCAGGTCGCGAGCGGGAGAGGAATTGCGAATGCGCGTTTATTTTACTCGTTGCGCCAGTGATGTCGGATGAGGCGAGAGGAAAAAGAGAGGATGTCCGTTGGCGAAGTACCGACTGCGACCCACAATGAGATG
Source organism: Cryphonectria japonica (assembly GCA_014851275.1). Lineage (NCBI taxonomy): Eukaryota > Fungi > Ascomycota > Sordariomycetes > Diaporthales > Cryphonectriaceae > Cryphonectria > Cryphonectria japonica. The sequence continues at coordinate 27,188 of JACWTT010000036.1, forward strand.
TGCAGCACTGGGGCGCCGATACACCAGTTGCTCTCTGGTGCTGTGTCTGGACGACGACGAACAGCCCCCCCTTCGACGGCGAATTCCCTGGTGCTGGTGCTGCCTAGGTGGAGTGTAGCAGGGAGGGTAGCTGGCCTGCTGGGTGGTGGGCGTGTGAAAGGGGCGGGTCCAGCGGGGGTCCAGGAGGAGCGAAAAGCAGGTCGGCTTCAGGGTGCTGTTTCGGTGGGTTCTCGCAGTGGGCCACACTGGAGGAGGAGGAGGCTGGACGCAGAAGAGAGAATGCCCCAGCAGACAGCAAGAAAAAGAGAAGGAAAAAAAGGTGATGAAATATGGACAGGACGAAAAGGGAATAGGTGCGATGGTACGATTCCCTACGGATACACTTTTTATTTTTGTTGTTCTTCAAAACCTTGAACCATCAGCCTGAATGGTAATTAAAATAAAGGTAGCGCCTGAGCTGAAGTGAACTGGGTACGGGTTTTAAACTTCCTTTGAATCAGAATAGCCTCGCCTCTTAGCGATTCCCCGTCAGCCAGCCTCAGCCTGGCTGAGGAAGATGGCTCAAGGGATGACCCTGCAAGGACGGTGAGCGGATTGCCTTTTTGACTTCCCTACTGCACTGTATAGAGCGGTAGCTCGCCATGGCAGCAGCCTGGGCATGAATAATATTGTTAGGGCCAGCCTGCTTTCCCCCTCTAGGCGCCTCCTTCCCACCTCCACAAGATGGTCACCCGCCGACGTCAGAGGGGGCCCAGACAGGGTTGGGAATGCCAGACAGAGTAGAGCAGGGACCCTTTTCCTCTTGCTTTCGGTGCTTGCAGGTAAGGTCCCTTGGTCCCCTTCCCCCCACACCACCTGCCACTACCGTAGTACGTCCTGTACATTAGCGTCTCGACACGCCAAAGCAAGGGCCCGCCCGAGAATCCTCATTGACACCTATGCAGTGCCTATGCAGTGCCTATGCAGTGCCTAATGCAGTTCCTACCACAGAATGCAGTACCATCCAGCATGTCAATGGAGAATAGTTGTGGTACAAGTGATGATCATGGACGACCTCTCTTTTTTTTTTCTGTCCCTCGGCCCACAAGAGGTGTTCCCCAAGAAAACAGGGCAAGAGCACATTGGCTCGCTCACTCGGCTACAGTGGCGCTTCGCGAAGTACCGCTTGCCATCGCCTGTTCCCGTCGAATTCTCGATGAGCGGAACCCAGAGACGATGATTGTGACCCAAGAAATACAACAGTAGATGTAAGAATTTTCTCCCCCCTTTCTCTTTCCGAACCCCTTCTTCGGCCTGTCCAGCGTGCAATTCATTCTGCAAACTCTCGTATGACTGGCCCATCAGGTGAGGAAATGAGGCCAACTCCTTGTTTTATATGTCCCCCCCCCTCTACTTAATTCTGTAAATACCGCCGACCTCCGAGGTTGTATCAATCAATTGGGCCAGCAGTCGGGGTCACGAGGGTCAGCCCACTACCAGGGTTCATGTACTTGTGGACTGATAGCCCAGTCGACCCATACACACATACACGCTCCAGCCTCTCTGTACGGTGAAGGGTTCTTCCTATTATACTTTCTCTGTTGTTTTCTTTTTATGTCATCACTCTTAGAGAGGGGGTCAAGAAAAAAACATGAACATGAGAATCAACCCTATAGAGCAATTACAAACCGCGCCCCCCCCGCCCCCCCGAGGAAAAAAAACCTGTCACACACCGTAAGTCTGGATTACTGAGGTCGGTGGTTGGCTTAGAAATCCTTTCCAGCCGGCATCGACCATCCAGATGGCCACAGGCAGAAGATGCGAGATCTAGATCTAACCCCAGGACGGTTGGTTTTCAACCGCCGCGTCACACTCAGCGCCCTAGCCGCGATTCACACACAAGAAGCGTACAGGGTCGAGTGGGAAAAACTTCGTTTTTCTTTCTGTTGAGATCCATTCTTCCCATTCCCCCCTGCCTATCACCCATCACCACATGGCTTAAGGAGGAGTCGTGCTACTTACACAAATGGACAAGGGGAACAGGACAGCTCAAACCGGTGAAGGGTTCTTTTGCAAAAAGATGAGACAAATACTATATAGCGCTGCTTGTGATACTGTGTACTGCATTACACCATTCCCATAGGGTACATTAGGAATCACCCAGAATCGAGGCAGACTCTTGTCACAGGTATCAATTCTTGTCTAGTCAACATCGTGTTCCAAAGTGAATCACAATTAGCATCGAAGAACCGCGTTGACGGGACAAAACACAAGCTCCCCTCTGACTCTCCCCCATTTCTCCCCGTTTCCTTGTCCTTCCCCCGCCATACGTCCTATCTCCCAGAGACGGGTCTAGACCTCTCTACCTAGATAGCTGTGTGGCGTTGTTCTTGCCACGGAGCATTTACCCAGGACGAGGAGCCAAGAAAGCCGTTGGAATTTCGTGGTTCGAGCGTATCCCAAGTGAGCCCAGCTCAGGCTTGACCGCGTACAGTACAGGCTAAGCCCAGCTCACCCTGCCAGTCGCCTGCTAGTGTAGCGCATCTAGATTCCTCGCTAAAGAGAGCAGGGGCGCCTCACAAGCTGGACTAGAAGACACGGCGGGCAAATGGGAACAACGCAGTATCTTGAATTACCCAGGCGGATCCTTTTGTGTTGTATGCGTCTATGTCTTGAGCAGTCTTCAATTGACCCCTTCTTCATGCGTGCGGCTGCAAAATATCCGAGTGTAGAGAGGCTCGAGGACCACTCGACTATCTGGCCCGGAGGACTTATCCCCCTAGGATTCAGCTGAAGAGCAGAGAGCGGACAGGGCTTTGGTACACAGTGGTCCCATTCGGCGTGTATCTTTCTCTCTCTTTCTTCTTGCGTGAAGCTGCGCCTTCGGCATACCTGGATCTGGCCAACGCCTCCTCCCGAGACACGCAAAAGCCCAGATCCATCATCAATTGGCAGAAGGGTGGTTGGTACAGAGTCGCAATGGTCGCACCCAGGATGTAATGTTCCGTGAGGAGGCGCTCGCTCACAGCCGTTGCACGGCGCACGTAAATGGTTTCAGACATCCAGCATTGCACCGCCAATCGGAAGGGATGGGACATATGGATGGATGAATGGCCTTTTCGTGAGACTTGTGTGAGGAAGGAGGAGGAGGCCAAGCCTCTCATGCGGCCAGTCCCAAGTGTTTCGATTGCGGGACTTTGGGCTGCCTGCCGAGTTACCCTATATCCCGGTCAAAAGCGCGAGGCAGAGGCAGGACCAGAGTGATGATCATGGGATATTCTGCGTCTCTGTGCTTCTCTCCTCCGCCGCCGCCCCCCTCACTCTTTTCTATAGTCCTGGGATGTATAGCTGTCTCGGAAAGGGAAACGCCAGACGATGTCCCCAGCCAATGTCACGACAGGCCCGGAGCCATACTCCGGCATGCTCCGGCAACCGCCTCCGGCAGCGCCCGCAGGAATATAGACATGTCTGGTCTGTCTACAGAAATATACGGCAAATGTTGGTAATCTGCAAGCACAATGTGTCATCCATTTCTTTCAGGTCCACTCTGTGCAGCGGGATGGGGAGATGCCCGTCACTGGATACTGCGGTACACGGCCATGTGCAGTGGCCACGATCGTTGCACAGGCCGTGGCATCAGGCCAGCGCCTCAACAAGGCGTGCCGTCCCAGCTTGTATGCATACGGAAGGCTCCGACAGTCGGATAAGCAGACGTGAGACAAGGAAAGGGTCCAAAGATGAGAGGCAAAACCAGACATCAAGAGGTGTGAGATGTAGTCACGGGGATTCCGAGGACGTGTCACAGCACAGACAAAACAAGACAATCATTTCAGATTATTTGAAAGGAGCCCCAAGGGTGGTAGAAATTCATTGATTTTCACTAGACCCTAAGCAATCCCTTTCCGGTTTGAAAACTCCTGATGCACGCCATAATCCCATCCTGACCATTCATTGCAGGTCGACCCTGAGGATTTCACAAAGCCAGGGTGTGTGTGCAAGAACTTTTCGTATGATTTTTTGGTTTTCGAGTCGTCGGGCGTCGAAGAAGTTTAGTCGCGGAGCTCGGCAATGCGGGCCTGGACGCGCTCCTTCTTCTCGTCGTAAGTGAGCTTCTTGGAGCGGTACTTCTTGGACTCGGCCTTCCACTCATCCTTGGACTTCTTGGGGGCCTCGGACTCGTACTTCTTGAAGGGGTCCTCGCGGATGGCGGCGTGGGCCTCGGTGTAGAGGTCCTCCAGGCCGTCAGCCTCGACATCGTCGTCAATGTACTTCTGGAACTGGCTCTTGTAGCGCTCCTCATCGTCGTCGGCCAGAGTCTCCATGTACTCAGCGACGTGACCGCCGTAGATGTACTTGCGGAGGGTCTCGGCGTCGAGCTCCTCGGACTCCACATCGTAACCGGGGAAGCGGTTCTCGGAGTGGGGGACGAAGATGCCACCGTCGGAGGCACCCTTCATGGCACCAAAGACACGGGCACCGGTGGAGGTGCGGGCCAGACCGACATCAAGGAAGGCCTTGAAGGGGCGGCGCTCACCATCGTCGGTCTCGGCAGCCTCGGTCAGGGTGTACTCGCCATCAGCCTCCTCGACACCCTTGAAGTGCTCGTCGATGCCGAGCTTCTTGAGGGCACGGCGGGCGATCAGGAGACCGGTGGCGTAGGCAGCAGCCCAGTTGGTCAGGCCGTGCTCGATGCCGTAGGCGCGCAGCTCGTGGGAGTAAGCAGAGACAAAGACCTTGTCACCGCTGATCTCGGCGGTCACGATCTGCCTGTTGTGGGTGGAACTCGCTGGTCAGCAAAAGCAGTCCTTCCTGGCTGGCTCATACTTTTTTTCTCTCTTCCTTTTTGCCAATTGCCTTCCCTATGGTGGATATACGCACATGATGATGTCCCGGTTGGTGAAGCGGACGACCAGACGGTACTTGGGCGCATTGTACTTGTTCTTGGCCTGGGTGATGAGGCGCTTACGGGCGTAGTAGTCGGTCTTTCCAGAGCGTCTACGCTTGTACTTAGTCTGGAAGCGACTGTGAGATTGTTGTTGTTAGCATCATCGTCTTGTCGAACCGTCGAAAAGGAAATGGTCTGCTGCGCCTCTGTTTCTCTCTTCCTCTTTCCCTCGGCCCCGCCGCCTCGTTCCCCTCCCAGAACCATGTCTTTGACCATCTTTCAGGAAGGGGATAGAAAAAAACTCACCTGTAGTACGAGCTGTTCTTCACGAGCTTGTGGAACACCTGCAATTTTCCCCCATCGAGTCAGCAATTTGCGCTTCAGATTTTTCTTTTTCTTTCCTCCCTCCGAAGCATCTTGCATTGACTCTTTTTTTCTTCTTCAATCTCTCTCGAGTTTTTGCCAGTGCATCGGAAGCACGGCACAACAGGACGACATCATGGTCGACTCACCATCTTGACGGATTTGCTGGGTGCTGTTGCTGCCACAGGGTTGATTGTCGTGGATTGAGAGTTTGTTGGTGCGATTCTGGAGAAGGCGGGCAATCAAAGTTTGGAAAAAGCGTGTGCATTTGTTGCAGGGGTCCACTTTCGTAGCCCTAAGATGTTTCATTGGCTGGAGGGGTACTAGCGCATCAGCAGACGAGCGGCAGAGGCAGAGTTGCGTAGGGGACGACTTTAAGCCAGGCATGACCCACCACAGGTCTTATCGTAGGCCTCTTATCGGGCCAAGTACCGAGGTTCTCTCCTCCTTCTCCAGGTTCTACCCCGGATTTCCACCTTCCCACGTTGCTAGGAGGAGGAGACGTAGAGGATTAAGAAGAAGAGGGGGCCTTGAGGGTTGAAACTTGACTCTTCTCTTTTGCAATGTTCATGTATGTAAAGTTGTTCAAGTATGCTCCCAGATGAGCAGCCAGTCGAGTACATACTTGACACCATAGACACGATCATGGCCGCCCCAGCACAACCCAAAGTCATCCTATTTGACATTGGTGGCGTCGTTGTAAGTGATGACTTCACCCTGGCTCCTACTCCTCCTCTAACATGACGTTCAAAGCTCGCGTCACCCTTCCAGTCCATCCTGGACTACGAGTTGAGCCTTGGGATCCCACCAGGCTGGGTCAACTACTCCATCTCCAAGACATCACCAGATGGCTACTGGCACCGCCTGGAGACAGGCCGAATTCCTCTGAATGACGCCTTTTACAGCGGCTTTTCTGAGGACCTACACAGCCCCACGCTATGGCAGGCTTTCTACGAGACACAGTGGGCCAAGAACCCGACCTTGCCCAGGGAAACACCGCCCGTCCCGAAACTCGACGCCGAGTGGCTCTTCAACGACATGATGGCAACGGCAAGACACCCAGACCCCTGGATGTTCCCGGCCCTCCAGAACCTCAAGGCAAGCGGCAAGTACATCCTCGCAGCCCTCAGCAATACGGTCATTTTCCCGCCGGGCCACGAGCTGCACCGGCCCGATCCTACTGGAGACCCCATCCGTGGCCTCTTCGATGTCTTCATCTCGTCTGCCCACGTGGGCATGAGGAAGCCTGACCCTCGGGTGTACCAGTATGCCCTGCAGCAGGTCAACAAATTCGCCGAGGAGAACGCCAGCTCGGACAGAGGCAAGGAACTGGGCTGGGGCCAAGGCATCCAGGCTGGGGATGTCGTGTTTCTGGATGACATCGGGGCGAACCTGAAGGGGGGCAAGAAGGCTGGCTTCCGCACGGTCAAGGTGGACCTGGGCAGGGCGTACCAGGCAGTCGACGAGCTGGAGAAGATCACGGGCCTGAAGCTGGCCGGGAGCCACCCCAAGGTGGCGATAAGACCAAAGCTCAAGAGCTCAGGAAAGGCGAGGATATGATAGATAACCATACAAAGAAATCCCCATCACAAAGACAAAGTACACAGGGAGCAAGCCAAGACTCAAACACACCTACTCGGGCTTCCTCGCAACATAAACATACAACGAGTCCACTTCCTCGACCTTGCCATCCACCGCGATCCTCTCCCACTCCTCTCGGAACAGGGGCCTCGCCTTGGCCTTGAAGTCTTCCGACACAACGTCCTTAGTAAACCCGCTGTTCACCGTCTGCTCAAAGATCCTGTCCGCCTCCTCGACACCGTAGTACTGCGTACCCTTGCCAGAGATGTTCTCCTCCAGGCTCACGCTCTCAACCTGCATCCCCTGCGCCTCCAGGACCTCCCGAAAGGACGCCTCGGACCTGATCCAGCCCCGATAAGAAGGAAACCTCTCGAACCCCATCCTCCGCGCAACAGCCTCCATGACCACTCCAGCCCGCAGATTCCGCTCGTGCGTGACATCGATCACCATGACGCCGCCAGGCCGCAGAAACTCCTTCCAGTGCGCCACCACGCGCCCCGGCTCGCCCAGCAGCACAAACGCCGTGGAGCACAGCACAGCATCGAACAACAACAAACCACCGCCATCGCCATCGCCATGGCCCTCCTCCAGCAGGTCCCCAGCCGCCCTCTCCAGGACCCCGCCCCCCAGATCCGTCACGTCATGCCGCACCACCGTGATCCTGCGCCCCAGCACGGGCTCGCGCGCCTGTCTCTCGCGCAGCCGCGCCAGCATACCCTCGGTGATGTCGACGCCCACGACGCGGCCCTGCTCGCCCACGCGCTCGGCGGCCAGGAACGCCTCGCCGCCTGTGCCGCAGCAGAGGTCCAGCACGCGGTCGTTGGGCCGCAGCGGCGCGTGGGCTATGAAGCGGCGCGAGTAGGCGCCGTGCCAAGAGTCGTCGTAGTTGGGGGCTCGGGCGTTGTACATGCGCTGGGCCACCTCGGTTTGGGTTTCTTGGCCGAATTGGCTTGCCATGGTTTGTTTTGTTTGGATGGAGGGTTCTGTTTTGTGCGAGGAAGATTTGTTGCAATGCTGCTTGTTTGTGGAATGTTTTCCTACGTTGGATTCGGGGAATAACTTTGTTAGTGAGGATGAGGAGGATGACGATGGACGGCGAGTACAGACGAGCGATGAGGAAAAGATGATAATTAGTTATGGCAGTTGGCCAACAGTCATTCTTATATCACCTACACACGGAATCTCCAACTCAGGAAACGGACGTCTGTTGCGTTCCATAAGCGCCTCTAGAGACCAAGAAAAGAAAAGTCTCAGGCTCGATGATCGCCGCACGCCACAATGTACTGCAGCAGATTACTACTTTAGACGTCAATAGTTCCAGCACAAAGTCTTCTTTTTCTCTTCTTCTTCTTCTTGTTCTTGACCCCATTCGGACCGCAATCTGCTTCATGACGACACTGATGATGGAAAATTCCCTCTTGAATCCTGACTGCAGCACACTTGTGCAGTTGACGGTGTGACTCACCATCTAGATCGAAATGATGTCGCATTTGGGTGACCCTACGCGAGGGTGTTTGTGAACTTACTGGCCGTCCGGGTAGGCAATATTGTCGCTGCCGGCGATTGCCAGGAATTCGTTATCACCGATGGGGTGGGAGTGAACTGTCAGGTCGACAGAGTCCGTTGAGGCGTGGGGGAGAGCGATGTTGTGGTTTGCTAGGTTTGGTCTACTTCCTGTGTGAAGATATTGTCATGTAAAAGTGTCGGGTTATAGTATTGATTACCGCCTTTGCTTGCGCCTTAAACATATGCTCAAGCATGAAAGATGCAAAGAGTACTTCCTTACACATGTGCTTCTTACTTTAGTATTCACACACAATACCAAGGAGAGCAAGGAAGAAAAAGCACACAATCACTCATGTACAATGCCTGATTCTACATATTCATATGTACACCCATCAATATCCCATAAAACAGAGTTTATACACTCCATCCTCTCCTTTCACGAGTTCACAACCACTCTCTCCACCCTTCTGCCTACCCCCACACTCCAGACATCCACCTTGCGATAAAACCACCCGCTCAGGTACAGCGCCACCGCTGCCAGCCAAACCCACCCAATAATATAAGCCCCAAGCCTGCCAAACCGCTCAAACAAGCGCGGCATCACCCAGAACCCGAGGCTGTGCAGGACAGGCCCGTGGACGAGGTAGAAGCTGAAGCTGACGCGGCCGAGGTGCTGGGCGGGGCCTGACTCGAGCAGGCGCCGCAGGGTCGGAGAGCGCATGACGCAGGGGATGAGGACGAGGGCGCCGAGGGCCTGGTAGAACATCCACTTGCTGACGGGGAGGTACCACCGCGGGGCGAGCCAGGCGAGCGTGCGGAAGCCCGGGGTAAACTCGCCGCCCGCGTCAGGGTACGACAGTAAATAGAGCGCTGCCGTGGTCGCCGCCCACCGCACAGCGCGCTCCCTGCGCGGCGACAGGAGGCGCTCGCCGGTGAGCGAAGCTGCGAGGGCCCTGTCTCTACTGGACAGCGTGCCTGGATCCGCCGCGCGCAGGAGGTCGACCTCGCTCAGCACCATCCCGCCCACGAAGACGCCCATATCCCAATACCCCAGGCAGATTGCGTAGGCGCAGAGCCCCACGGCAGCGCCTAGCCGCCACCGCGCCTGCAGGCCCGCCGTGCCCAGCAGGAACGTGTACAGTACCATGCTGCCCCTGAGCTCCTTGGGGATCGTCCACGTGTGTGGGTCGAAGCGCGGGTGCATGTGTCCAAAGTTGAAAGGGTTCGCCCACTGTCCATACACGACGGTGAAGTTGGCCAGCGCCTTGGGGAGGTGAGGGTGGATGACGGGGTGTTCCTCCCAGGAGCCGCCCAGCTGGACCCAGGTGAAGGGCTTCGCCGTAGCATTCTTGTTCTTATTAGGCAAAGAGGAGGACGAGGCAGCGCCGGTGCCGGCGCGGCTGCCGCTGGCGACCATGTCCTGGCCAAGGAGAGAGACTGGGTTGTGCGGGTCATCTCGGTGGTACTCTGCAAAGTCGGTAAACGTAGCATTCGCTGTGGCGTTCTTGGCCGGCTTAGGCTTTGGCTTGGGCTTGTCGATGTCTTGATAGAGCACCGCAGGCATGTGCTGCTGGGACGTGATGTTCAGGCAGAGCTGGTCCGTGATGCCGATCGTGTCGTTCAGATAGGCTGTCGTCTGAAGCCCAAGCGCGGCAGCAACCCCTTCCTTGCCCTCCACGGCGATGGTTTTGTTGGGACACTTGCCGTGGTGGAAATACCCCTTGGTGACCGTACCGTTGATCCAGGCCGAGTCAGGGCCCTTGTAGATGGCCTTCTCCGTCTTGAAGACGCCCACCTGTGCCAGCATGGCCACGATGAACATGCTCACCGCGCAGGGGAGGTACAGCCTGAACACGCGGCGGAATACGGCAGAGCTGAGCTTCTTATACACCTCCTCATGCCGTCGCTGGTGGATGGCCTGCTGGATGTGTCTGCACAGCACATAGCCCGAGATGGCAAAGAAGATGGCCACCATGGGCCGTCCACGGTGCACGAGGCAGATGATGGGCAGCTGGGCCCAGTTGGTGTAAGGCTCGGGGCTTTTGGGCGGCCGGGCGCCGTAGCCGAGCATGATGAGCGGTGTCCACGGCCAGAGGAAGTGGTAGTTGAAAACCAAAAAGCAGGCCACGCCGCGTAGGCCGTCAAGACATTTTATCTTGGACGAAGACGACGGCCTCTCGTTCTCGGGATGAACCGCACCCGCAGCAGCAGCAGAGGCGGCGTGGCCGTTTAGTAGGGCGACGTCATCATCCGCATCGCCTGCTTCTCCCTCTCTCCCTCTCCCTCCTCTTCCTCCTCCTATCTTGCGGTTCTCGTACTGCGGCAGGACGTCGAGGGCGTGCCCATCGCCATCCTCATCCTCCTTACGCCCGAATGCAGAAGTGTGTCCATTACCCCAAAGCTGGTGCGACATGATAAGAAGAAAGAGGAAAAATCAAGAAGGAAAAAGGAAAGGAATGAAATGTCGTCGTCGTCTTCGTCGATAAGACGTCGCGCGGTCTCCTCAACAACGTCGTACCTCCTCTAGTGGTGGCAGTTCAATCACATGAAAGGAGAAATAGAGAGTCGAGAAATGATGGGTAAAGGGTCGAGTGACCAAGTAAGCAAGTCGTCATTAACAGTCAATTGATGCTTCCAGGGGCTCGAGGGTAGGCTGCCAAGCACGCAAGTGCACGGAAACTAAAAACTGGGCTGAAGTGGGTGCTGTCTTTGAGTGGCAGTTGATCATGCCCCTGTGCTGCAGTGCTGCCATGTACAGTCCTAGTGCTGTTACTGTGCTGTAGATTTAGGTGTGTGCCCCTGTGGCTAGTGCGCGTTGCAGGCAGTGCGAGGAGGTGCGCTGACCATTTATTTCTGTTAAGGATTCCTCTATTTTAAGAAGCAAGGCGGAAAAGAAGAAAAAAGGGTAGAAGGAAGAAATAATCTGCATCTATCATCATCTCATGTCAGCCACAAGAAGCCCGGAAACGATTGATACCATAGCCTAAGCATGCACATTGTATTTACTATACTCTCATGACACGCACGCAGACTTGAGGGCCGCTGGGGAAGCAGGGCAACGCGTCACTTGGCCCCTCAAAAGACGACATTGTTGTATCACACTGATCGCATCCTACGTATCGGTCCACTTTTCTTTGCCTTTCAAAACACTTTGGAATAATACTCCATTTTCCCGATTCCCTAGTCATGCCTACTCAACCGCCATTATTCTCGTCTACGGTATGGTATGTCCATGAATGTACTGAAAGCCATCCTTTTCGGCCTTTTGAGACTCGGTGTGGGGGAGAGATCGGATTGACCACCTTGTTCGTTTCGAGAGGGGCTTCTGCTCTCACGTCGTCCGTCCGTCCGACCCTCCATGCAATAGAAACGCCGCCACCACCAAGAGCAATTAAGAGATATGATGTTGCGTCCCCCACCAGAGGTCTAAATTGACACTCGACATTGTCCTCTTCTCATCACACTCTTCGACCTTGCGGCCTCACAACCAACAAAGTCCACATTTTACAGCAACATAGTGCCGGCGAGGGTTGCAAAGAAGACGACTCCTGTCACCAGGAAGCCGTACTTATCCAGCGGGGCGGGTCGGGAGCCGACGTTCTTCTTGCCCGTCGAGCTGGGGGTTGCGGTGGTGGTGGCGGACCCGGAACCGGGGGAGGCATCGCCAGTAGATGTGCCTCCAGCGTTCTGGGACCCGTCACCCGTCAGGCCGGGGCCCTTGCCAGCACCCTGTGTCATGTACTTCTCGGCACCCGAGGGGATCGCGGGCAGGAGAGTATCGCTAACGAGCCAGTTGCTGTCGACAGTCGGGCAGGCTTGAGTGTTGGTTGTGGAGGTAAAACCGCCATCGCCCGTGGGCTCGGGGTTTTTGGACAGGGCGGTGGAGTAGGCGGTGAAGTCGGACAGCTGAGAGACGGACGAGCCCGAGACCGAAACCAGGCCGAAGTGAGGGTTGTCTGACTCCTCTGTGTACTCGTACACGATGCCGCCAGAGTAGACACCGGTCATGTTTGTGCTCATGAGGGCGGCAACCTCGCCGAAGCTGCGGCCGTTGGTAATGCAGCCGTACTCGGACAGGAAGAGGGGCAGGCCGTAGCCGGTGAAGTTCTGCACCTTCTGGTCCCAGCCCGACGTGACAAAGTCCGTGTTACACCAGGAGTAGTCGTTGAAAGCAAAGAAGTCGCTGCGCTCGTCATCGGTGCCACAGTTGAAGTACTCCGCAAGCTGGTACCGGTTCTGCGAGACATCGGCCGCGGAGTAGCCAACGGGGACGGCACGGTACCCACGCTCCTTGATGTACTGGCGCATGTCACGGGTCGTGGCCTTGACATAAGGAGCAGCCAGGGTCGTGTTGGCCTGGTCGTTGACGACCTCATTGCCCGAGAAGAAGGCAAGGGTGTTGGGGTAGTTGACAAAGGCATCGATGGTGGCAAACACACTTTGCAGGTAGACGTCATTGTAGGAAGCCTTGGGCTCGTTACGGTTGATGGAGTAGAGCGGATTGTTGACGTCGAGAATCAGGTAAATATTGGCAGCAGCCAGGGCGTTCATGCACGTGTCGTGGTTGGCAGAATTGTCGACCATGTAGACACGGACAGTGTTGATGCCCAGTTTTGTGAACTCGGCAATATCACGCTCGCAGGTGCTCGAGTCCGCGAGGGGGTCCTCCATGGCAGACGAGCCACCAGGCTGGTAGTCGACGCCTCGGATATAGAACCGATCACTGCCGAGCCAGAATGCTGCAAGAGCCACCAGTGTCAGCCGAGGGAAGCCACAGATTGAGCCTCTACAGCTGCAGGGAGGGTTCAGGGAAGCTTACCGTTGCCAGAAGCCGTGACAGAGGGGACGTCGGATCGCTTGCTGGGAGGTTCCTCCTCAGTAGGTGTGGGATCAGCGCGGGCCACGGCGGCCAAGAGGCCCAGAGCAAGGGCAGAGGTCTTCATGATGGCGGTGGGACTTCTTGTCTACAAAGCAAGTGATGGCGAAGAAGAAAAGGAAGAAGAGTAAAGGCTCAAGTTGATGAATCGTCCACCCTGGACAAATACTGGTCTGCGTCTCGAGGTGTCTCCTCTCGTTGGGCAGGAGGCCAAAACAGGCGAGAGAAGAGTGGGTGGTATCAGAATGAGCTACGCGTTGGATTACAAAAACTTAAGTGAAGAGGAGAATGGTGAAGCCGACAGAACGAATGAGTCGGGAAGGCAAAGGAGAAGTTTGAAAGGCCGACGAAGGGGTTGTCGACAGGAGTAGCGATCGGGTTGAGAGGTAGGAAAGAAGAAGAAAAGAAGGAGAAGACGGCTGAATATGGAAGGGAGGTGGTAGGTTCTGTGAAAGGGGAGGAGGGAGGGAGGCTTCCAACTAACGCAGTCGCAAGCCACGTACATGCATGCCAAGCTTGCCTCCCAATTTCTTGAACGTGTACTGTGGTGACATTGTGATGTACTATGTATCTTTGTATCCAATAGGGCAACCGCCCAATTCAGGATTCCAGTTCCAATTCCAGAGGGCAGTTCCAACCCAGGATTTCATGTCCGGCCAGCGTCTCTCAGAAAGGGTGGATCCCCTGTGCGTACGTACTATTTACCTCCAGTATAAGTCCGAGGATCGCAACTTGTGGGTACTTCCCCAGACGCGGCGACTTCGCCGACAGGTCAGGTCACCTTTCCTCGTATCCACGTTCCTTTTGGAGTCAAACAATCCCTGCTGAGCCCCAATCTTTTTCAGAAGTAGCTGCCACCTCAACCTTACCCGGGTCATCAACAACATCTCACCACTCTCACAATTCTCATCCAACGCCATCCTCCCTCCAAATCCTCCCCCCTTACTGGGCCCGCCAACTGGGAGCTTGCGACAGGGGCGCCTCTCTCTGGCGTCCGTCACACCCTCCATCTCTCGTATAAAATTGGCAGCCAAAAGGGCGCCATCGAGCCTGCGCCGTGATTACACACCTTTTTTGCGTGGTGGTCTGTCAATTTCCCAATGTTCTTTGTTTAACCCTCTTATCTCTTACCCAGTACGTTTCCAAAGATTACACACAGCCTTGGGTGGACTGTTGCACAGTTTCGAACCCCGCTGGACATCCTTATCCTCACAACCTCATCCATCGTTCATTGTGTTTTCCGTCAAGGCAAGGCAGTTCATGAATGACGTCTCTTCTGATGTCGTCTCCAATATATGCACGGGTGCAACGCGTCGATGGCCCAACTCGTGTGTACCCTCCCTCTTAACCTGTAACAGCCGATTCGTATCGATCCAAACCCACACTCTGCAGATCAACAGCGCATCGCACCTGGTTGGTAGTGTATGTGCTACCACAATCACCGGTACATGTGCACTGCCACAATCTAGCTCAAATGAGGGTATGAGACGGGCAGTTTCAAAGTCCGTCAACGACCTCTCCCTTCGGCCTGATTGGGCCCGTGGATGTACTGTGCGTGTGGTACACGGCACACATATTTTCTCGCAGAGGTCTGGATCTATCGAATCCCATGGTCGCATCTCTGTTCAGCACCAGTTTGAGCATTGTTCACGAAGATGTTGCTTGCACACTGGGTCGACAACCTGATTTTCCTCAATGCCAACCTCACCACAAGTCGTCCCAAGGATCCACTATTGGCGTCGTTGTAGAGTATGCTTATTGCCATTAGAAATATAAGCTTTTAGCCTGCTCCCCACCCATATCGGAAACGTCGGCATACCCCTAGTTTGGGAACTCATTAGCAGTGAACTTGCACAAATTCAGTGTACGACTGTTAGTACTGAGAAGGAAAGGCGAAGAGGGACGAAAAAACAAAAATAAACCTATTTTGAGGGCCGCCATCAGATGACATGCGAGAATCCCCTCTCCTCTCTCGGGTCGACGTTGCCTATGGAGGACATACTACCACGAAATAGAATTATTGTTACTGCGGCACTACATCACCTGAAACTGTGTGAAGTAACCGCAGCTGCTCCAATCACTGTCTGGGTCCACCATCGTCCTCCGTCTTTGGATTGGAATGCTACGAAGGACCCTATATCTGGAGCCTCCTGGAAGCTCTACTACAATGCGTCTCTTTTGCATAATTGACAGTTGTTGACGCATTATCGTGTGTGTGTGTGTGTGTGTGTGTGTGTGTGTGTTCAGTGAAATCAAGACGTAACAAGCTGTGAATCACTGGATGCATGGAGACAAACTATTTTAGACGGCGAACCCGCTCTCATCATTTATGTACATATACATATACATATATGTATATATATATAATAGCAGTAGCCGCAATAAGACTATCCTGTATGAGAGTGACAGTCCAACAATATTTTACTCGCACGCTATATGCAATCTTCTTTCTTTTCCCCAGGCGCCGTTCGAGCCACAATGCAGATGAAGTGGCAGCGCGCTCCAAGCCCTCTACGGAAAAGCATGACAATAATGATGGATTCCAGAGAATCCTCCATCTGCTCTTCAAATGGCTCCGCCCAAAACAATGCTGCTCTCCCACGACAGAACTTGGGCCCCAAATCCAAAACAAGCACCCGTCTGAACCATTCTTCTTACATCTCTTCAGACAGCCTGCACGTAGCTAGCAGGCACACTACCCCGAACCCCACCCTTCTCGACCTCGGCCCATCCGTCCCCTGGATCCTCCTTGACGAGCACAAACCGCTCGCCCTCGGCCATGCTGTGCTCGGCGTCGCTCTGCGCCGTGTACTCGTACAGGGCCTCGACATACTTGAGCTTCTTGGCGCCTCGCCTGGGCGCGACGGCCGGGCCCTTCTTCCTGGGTGCGCCGCCGCCGATGGACGAGCCGCTGTTGGAGTAAGTAGACCCAGGGCGGGCGGAGGCTGCGGTGCCGCCGGTGTTCTGGGGCGCAATGGCGGATGGAGGGAGGACCTCGAGGTACGTTGCTGGGACGATGCCTTCTTTGTAGCCGGCGCGGACTTTGATCCAGCCAGACCCGGCTGTATACGAGAGAGAGGGAGAGAGCGTAAACATTAGTGATAGTGTCCTTATATGGGGGCCGCCCCGTAAAGCGATACCTAGGCAAGAGGAGAGAGGTATTAAGAAAGAAAGGAAAAAACAGGAAACTTACAGTCTGGCTCCAATATCACCACATCCCTCCCCTCAGGCACACTGATCTCCCCTTCCCCGTTCGCCTCAAATGTATACATCATCTTGCCTCTCTGGTGCTCTGGCGCAGCGCCCGCGCCCGAGCCGTTTGGTGCGCTGCCGGGCAGTTCACTAATGTAGGTGGAGGGCGGTGGCGCTATGACGCGGTTCTTCGCTCGTGCACCCCCGCCGCCGATGGTGCTCGTCGGCCTCGTGCTCATGGGCACCTCGGGCGGAGTCTCCTCGGTGGGGCTCATGACACTCACGGCGGACCGGTTGGCACTGGCAGCGTAGCCCGAGGAGAGGCTGTTCACGGTGGGGCTTCTGGAGAGTGTGGGCAGATCTGCAACCTGGTCGCCGGCGAGGCGGGGCGTGAGCAGGGCGTTGGCGGCCTCTTGCCGCTGTTGCTTGAGCTTCTTGCGCTCTTCCTTGGAACTTTCGCCAGGGCACTCGGCAGGTACCTTCATCTCACACTTGCTGTGGCACGTGTAGCCGCAGTCGCGACAGTCGAAGCCCTTGGCGGACAGACCCCATATCCTCTCGCCGCAGAGGTCGCAGTTGGTCGGGATCTTAAACGTCTGAGACTTGAAGTTGTGGTTCTTGGCGCCGAGGGTGACGTCGCCCACCACGGAGGTGATAGTGGAGGTTTCGACCTCGGCGGTGATCTTCTTGCGGTCGACGGCGTGTAGGTCCTCCTGTAGGGCAAAGATGGACGCTACTAGTGTCACCTCGTCTGAGTTGTCCGTGCCCTGTCGTACTTTTTGTTTTCTCGCCTGGGCTGCCTCAACCTCCCTCCTCTTCTTGTCCACCTCTCTCCGCAGCTCGCCCAGCTGGCTCTTTGACTTGTTCAGAACGTTGCGCAGGTAGATCTTTGCCGTCTCGTCCACCACCATGGTCGGCTCGTCGTGCCAGACGGGGCTCGGCTCGAAGGCCTTGTCGGCAGGCTCGCTGAAGGCGCCCATATTATGCCGGATGTACATCATCGAGTCGAGGTGCGGCTCGTTTCTCGCAATTTCTTGGGTCTGGGTCTCGATGAGCGAGCAGCTGGACTGCAGCATACCCAACTCGAGCTGGGAGGCCACGGTCCACAAGCCGTTGAGCTTCAGCACACGGGACTCGTTGAGATCCTGCAGGCTGTTCATGAGCTCAGGGAGGTATTCGTGGTAGTACATGGCCTTCTGCTTATTAGTAACGTTGATGGCGATCAGATACGAGTTTTTGATGTTGTTCATCTCGATAATCTGTTGTTGGTACGCGCTCTGGGCCTTGGCCTTGTCAAAGGACGACTCGGATTTCTTGCGCTTGCTCTCCACCTCCTGGCAGACGGCGTCGTACTTGGCCTTGGTCTTGCGCAGCTCGCCGTACGAGGCCTCCCTCTCCCTCTCCAGCCTCTCGGCGTACTCGACATGGCGCTTGCGCAGCTCGTCGAAGCGGCCCGTGAGGATCTTGACGGGCTCGGCGACCTTGGTGATCAAATCGTTACCGTAGTTGTCGTGGGCATGGGCGCGGTTCTCAAGGGTGGTCAGCTGGGTGGTCCATGTCGTGACTGAGGCGCTGTATCCCTCGCAAATGTCAGCTCGTGATCCGTGCGATCCGACTCCTTGCCCACAACCCCCCCCCTATTTTTCCCTTTTCTTTTTCCCTTCTCTCTCCTTACATCCCCCCTCTCTCCATCTCTTGTGTTGGTGTATTGTGGGTAGTTCGTGCGCATCATTGCTCACCTTTCTAGCGAGCCAGGTGTCAAGGCAGGCGTGTCGCCGACACCCAAGCCAGGGGATCTCTTTGCCTTCTTGTCAAAGTACTTGCTAGCAAGGGCCTTGAGTTGTTTCGCGTAGTCCTTCTCGATGGCGCTGCGCTCGCGGTAGAAGCCCTGGATATCGTCGAGCCATGCTATGCCATTGGCGGCCCAGGCGTTGGCGGGCTTGAAGCCATCCTGTTTGCCCGTCCAGTCAGCATCTCTCTCTCGACGCGTGGTGTGCGCGCACACTGTCTCTCTGTTCCTCTCTTGCTTTTTCTTCGTCCTATTCCTTGTCTCGGCTTCTGTCCTGGTGTATGCGGCGCACCTTCAATTCCGCGCCGAAGGTCGGCGCAACCTCCACCTCAGCCATGGTCCGTCTGAAAACGTGGTCTCGAGCCAATGACCATGCAAGCGACCTCTCTTGATCCTCGGACGGGTGAGAGGGTTTCTGGATTTCCTGGTTGGTCGGCGGCGAGCCTTGGAAGGTCGGCAAAGGGGCAAGGGCGTATGGGAGGAAAGGGCGTCCGCAGTTGTTGTTGGTGGTAGTCGTGGCGGATGGGTGAGTGAGCAGTAGTATGTAATTGTCGGGTGCGTGCCCCTCCAACGGTGAACAGGGATGGCAGGTTGATGGCAGCAGCCGAGCGGAGGATTACGATGGATCAGATGAGAAGGTTGACGACTGGGTCTGGCCTGGGCAGGGCTGTGCTTGACTGCTGTGGACTAGACTGCCTGAGGGTTCTCGGGATTTAAAAAAAAAAAAAAAAGGGTGCGGTATCGGTGGGATGATGCCCAATTTACGATGGCGCTGGAGAGGAGGAACGGAGAGGGAGGGAGAAGGAGAGAGTAAGAAAAGAAGAGCACACAGAGAATAATAATAGTTCGAGTCTATGTACAGTGAGAACAATAATATGTACGGAGAAAGGAGTCAGTCAGGTAATCTTGTTGTTACCTGCTGTGCGCTGCCAAGGAGGGTGTAAGTGAGAGAGAAAGATCAAAAAGATCGAATCTAGGGTCCAGTCCTCCTAATATTACAGGCTTCTCCGCCTGCTGTCGTATGCTGTGTACGAGTCGTGGAGCCGTACGCTCTGCTCAGGCACCGACCGAAGAGGGTCCCATGCTGATGATGGATCCAAGTAAGATCATCCACGGAAAATTCGTAGTGTTCTCTAACCAAACATGCAGACATTACTATGTAAATAACATTTAAAATGCACTTGTGTAGATACAACAGCCTTGTCATAAGTCTCGAGTCTCAATAAGTCTTGTCATGACGTTGGTTCTAGTATTCTAGAGGAGGGTCCCGGGGGGGAACGGCGCGCTCCCTGAAACCGAGGCACAGTACCAGTAAACAGTGATCGGTCGAAACCTAAACCCTGAAGGGCTGAGGCGTATATAGTATGAAAAGAACCATGTACCGCTGTTTGGGCAGCCGTCAAGGTGGATAGAATATTATTGATGGGCCCTCTTGCAACTCCTCCTTTGTTCGTCCCATGGCCTGCAGTCGATTTACGGTCAAAGAAATGTATATACTGTAAGCCCACTGTAAAGGCTGGCAATAGCAAAGATTATTGTCTTGACAGTAGGTAATGAGTACCTCTTTCATAGTACCCGCAGAGCGTAAGACCAGTACAGAAGCAGGGCTCCCGCAAGTACCTTTGTACCTCCCCAGGGCCCCACCAACACCACCTGCCTACCTTGGTCAGCTTTGGGAGACTTGCACCTTCAACAACTCGCAGCAGCAGCCTCAAGCCCCACCACTGACGCTGCCTTCACTGATCCATCCACCTCTCAAAGACATCGACGGAAAATCCTGGCTGACTGTTGACTGTTGCGATATCATAAACAAGCAAATTTTTCTTCCCCTCTTTCTCTGCTTCCTCCCTTGCCGCCTGCACATTCCCAATCCTCTCACCATTCTATCTTGAGGTCTCATTTCTTTCTCAACCTCCATCACCTCTCCTCTACTAATACTCAGCCGGTTTACTACGTGCGATCGTGCGATCGCGAGACCATCATCACAAGCTTCACGACTTCACGATGGCTGAACCTAACGACTCGGGCCTGGCTGAGCCCTCCTTCGATGTCCAGGTCACCCTTTCTGACCTGATCGATACCGACAACCCCCTCGCTTCTGCAAAGGAGTTCAAGGATCTCGACCTGTGCGTACATGATTAAATATATCTCTCCCGCATCCGGGCCTACCATTATCTCTTGATGCAGTACGATGCTAACGTTGTCAACCTAGCGCTGAGGGCATTTACCAGGGTCTGTTGGCCATGAACTTCAAGAAGCCCTCCAAGGTCCAGGAGAAAGCCCTGCCCCTCCTCCTGGCCAACCCTCCCCGCAACATGATTGCCCAGTCGCAATCAGGCACAGGCAAGACTGCGGCGTTCGTTATTGCTGTTCTGTCGCGTGTCGACTACACCAAGCCCACGCAGCCCCAGGCCCTCATCCTCGCCCCTACTCGTGAGCTCGCCCGCCAGATCCAGGGCGTCGTCAAGTCCATAGGCCAGTTCCTGCCCGACCTGGTCGTCGAGGCGGCCATCCCCGGCGGCATCGACCGTGCCACGGGCGTTCGAGGTTCTGTTGTTGTCGGCACGCCGGGTACCGTCATGGACGCGATCAAGCGCCGCCAGTTCGACACCAGAGAGCTCAGGATCCTTGTCGTCGACGAGGCCGACAACATGCTGGACCAGTCAGGCCTCGGTGACCAGGCCATCAAAGTCAAAAAGTATGTATCTTATGAGCCCATGTTCACATACGACCGGCGGTGAAGGTGCACACAGCTAACGCACGAACAACAGCATGCTCCCCAAGAACATCCAGATCCTCCTCTTCTCTGCCACCTTTCCGGACAAGGTGGGCTTGTACGCTCAGAAGTTTGCGCCCAATGCCCATTCTATGATGCTGCAGCGCCAGAACCTCACGGTCAAGGGCATCTCCCAGATGTACATGGACTGTCCCAGCGAGCATGACAAGTATGACATCCTCGTCAAGCTCTACAGCCTGATGACCATCGGTTCGTCTGTCATCTTTGTCAAGACGCGCGAGTCCGCCAGCGTCATCGAGCAGCGCATGGTCAGCGACGGCCACCAGGTCTCTGCCCTGCACGGCGCCTTTGACGGCAATGACCGCGACCGTCTGTTGGAGGACTTCCGTGCCGGCCGGTCCAAGGTGCTCATCACGACCAACGTCATGGCCCGTGGCATCGACGTGTCTAGCGTTTCTATGGTCATCAACTACGACATCCCCATGAAGGGTCCTCACGATGCCGAGCCCGACCCGGAGACCTACCTCCACCGTATCGGCCGTACGGGCCGTTTCGGCCGTGTCGGCGTGTCCATCAGTTTCGTGTCAGACAAGAAGAGCTTCAGCGCCCTGGCCGCCATCGCCGAGGAGTACAAGATCGACCTTGTCCAGCTGACCCCCGACGACTGGGACCGCACCGAACGCAAGATCCAGGACGTCATCAAGTCGACTCGCGCCGAGCCGGGATACCGGCCCCAGGGCCTCCCAGCAGAAGACAGCACTCCCCAGCAGGATGATGCCCCTCCCCCCGCCGCAACGAACTAGGTGTTTCGTCCGCAGCTGTCGGTGTGGCAGTAGATCTACGGACCGCCACCAAGGCCGTCAAAGGTGGTGCCTGTCCCCCCAAGGAGGTCCAGCCCACGACCAGTGTTGGAGGTGTATTCAATCGTATCGACGCCAGAGGAGGGACTCCAACTTGGAGTGAGAAAAAGAGAGGGTGTGTATGGAAGGAGGACGGAGATTGGAACAGCCAGCCTGATAGCTTGTTTATTCCACGACCAAGTAGAGGCACACTTTTCGCTGTGGCATAAGCTATGTATGGATTATGGTTGGACGGAAGTTCATTGGAGTGGTCACCTCTTTTCCGCATCGGACAATCTCCCTACGATGGCTCCAGGAACTTTTAGACAGACAGATGGCATTACGATTCCCCCACTATGAAAGAGAAAAAAAAACCGCAATACCATATCATGATGAGCTAAGCGTTTGCAGAGAAAAAGTGAAAGAGGATATTGAGATGTGACCGCCGTGGCGTTCGACGTCATTTCCCCTTGCCGCCGACATGAGAAGAACCCAGCAGCGCGGGACCCCTTATCACAGCGTTGTGACGTGTTGAGGTTTTGTTTCACACTGGGAACCAAAACTTGTCGAGCACGGTTCCTCAGACGTCTTTCTCCAGTGGTTGCACCCCCTTTTCCAGAAGGCTTCACCCTCCCTCTGGAAACATCGTACTTGGCCCTCGAGATGATGGAGACGGGGCGATCCCTGGCTCACTGATCCACACTCTCAGCTCAAGGGGATGGCCCGCGCATTTCTCTCCCAAAGAAAAACCACTCTCTCCTTACGTAGCTATCCTGTCTATTGTATCATAATACTATGATATAACATCGTGGAAGAGGCCCCACCACAGTGATGGACTTCTTCTACTAACTCTGGTACGTACTACGTAGTGGGTGGTCCACACACAAGAAGAACAACGACTGGCTCGATACATCATTGGTCCAACCTGCTTCAGTGCTTCACGCCGAAATCCATGTTTGGCGCCGACCAGGGGAAGGGGGGGAGGGTAGCATGCAGCAGAACTGGTCCAGGGCCTGCAGAAGAGCCTGATTTAGCCGCCTGGTGGACATGTGTAAGCGCGTAGGCTGGAAGGTGGGGTGGGCAGTGGACTTGCAGTAGCACGTAGATGGGTGGATGGGTTGGATGACAAGCATGCACCACGCCGCATGCGCATCAGCAACAATCTTCACTCACAGCCCCTCGGGTGCTCATCTGCAGCAGCTTCTCGAGCTGGCTGCTTTTTCTGGAGTACATTTTTGATCAGCGTCTCGATCTTGTCTCCCGATTGTCGTGTGCACACCCACCCATCCACCCCCCTGCCCCTGCCACCTCCATCGTACCATGCTGTGGTGTGTACATCACTCGGTCTAACATGACGAGAGGTCAGAGAGTCGAGAAGAATCTTCGTCATACTTGCGTCCCCACGCTTGTCAGGCAGTTCGAATCTCAAAATACTTGGTATGCAGTAGAGGATCCGCAGTGTCGCGGTCAAGAGAAGGGGGAACCCCCCAAGCCACTTGGCTGTGGCCCGGCGACGACACGTCCAGATTGGGGTCCTTTTGTTTTGGCTTTTTCCAGTTGAGGCCTCTTTCGAAGGGGTTGGCATTGCGGTGAATTCGAAGGTTGAGGTCAGTCTGGGCTGCCCAGGCCCACACTGCAACTCTGGGGCCATAATAAGCGATCGCGGGAAGATGTCTCTCTGCCTCTCTATTCCTTCCCGTGCGCCCCTCGCCTCACGTCAACAACGGCTGGCGCTGGGCCGGGCTGGACTGGACTGACTGGCAAGCTTTTGGTCTGCAGGTGTGGGTGTGTGCGACCACCCAAAATAGCCCCCTCGTGCAGCGTGTGTGTGTGTGTGTGTGTGTGCCGTGCCGGTGCGCGGGTAGGCGCAACCAGGGCCTGTCAGGTAGCCTCATCCAAGGGCTCAGCCGCCCGTCCGGGTCTCTCTTTCCTTCTCTTGCTGCCAAAGTTCATGTGGGGTGGGTGACCCACTGCAACTCAAGCATCTCATCTGAGATCCTCTTTTCCCCCAGTGTGGACCGTACCGCCCACCCCCCCCCCCCGGTTCCCCTCCATCACCTCCAAAAAGAGACACAGGCAAGAGACAGACAAGACTACTCCTACCATGCAAGGGTAGTAATTCTCCGAAAAGGGGGTCCTTTTCTTTTTTCTCTCTCTTTAACTTACCCGCCCAGGCAGGGGGGTGAGATTTATTCGAACATGACGCAGGCTGGGCGGCTCTGATATCCTCTGGATTGGGTGGTGTACAACCCCTCGAGAAGATGGTGTGACACAGCCCGGAGACGGGTGTTCACGATTCTAAGAGAGAGATGGAGAAGAAAGCTCCTGTAAAGCCAGTCAGCCAGTCGGGGCTGCGGCTCACTCGAGTTGCAGCCGTTGGACTTTGTCGGGCTGCTGCGCAGGCGCAGTGAGACGTCATCACTGTATCTATGTATGTGTTTCTCTGGGGGTGTGCCCCCCTCTCTCTCTTCAAGTACACACGGAGGAGGTGTTCGTCGGGTTTCTTGTTCCTCTTCTGCTTCCTTGTATATGTCTCGTGTGTGTGTGTGTGTGCCAGGAGAATAGCGGAGAACTTGGTCTTCCTGCATGGCCTCCTGAACGCGGACCATCGACGGCGACCATATGGATACATGTTGACCCAGTCGATCTCTACCCCCCCCCCCGTCCTCTTTTCTATCTTCCTCTTGTCCTGTCTAGTCCTTGCCCTCAGCCTTTTCTTTCACTGCTTGTCATCTGTTTTCTTTTCTTCTACTATTCCCCTTGCCCTTGTCTTGCTCTCTTCGTCAGGTGTCTCTTTTCTAGACATCGTCGTTGAGTAGTATTCTTTTTTCTCCTTTCCTTTTCCGTCTCTGTTACTAATCCTGAGCTTCGATTATATTTCTTTTTTTCTTCTTATTTTCTGATATTGCGTAGGCTTCAGGTCAATATTCCGTCTCCTGTCGTCTTGCTCTCTGAAAGGGAATATTTTCCTTTTTCCTCTCTCTCTCTCGACCTTCTGTCTCCTATGTTCTCCTGCCTATTATAGTTCTCAGTCATCTCCTGCTTTGTATAATTCTGCTTTCATCTTCTTGGGACTTTCCCCCTTCCTAGAGATGCTGAGATGCCGGCCGTCTCTTATAATTCGAGATTTCCTTTCATAGGTCAGTTGTGTCATTTTCTTTTCTCTCTCTTATATATCACTCCATCCAGCTCTTTCAAAAACCTTCTCGCCCTCCTTCTTTTTCCCCTGCAGGAGGGACATTTATTATATTTCTCCTCGTATTGGCCGGGTACCCGTCCTTGTTGGATGACCACCAGGCGGCTACCAGTTTGCCTCCCATGCAAGGCAGAAGGGCGCAGTCGATCCATGCCCCGGTCTCGTCATTCTCGTCGTCCTCGTCATAGGCTCTCCATGCTTGATGAGAAGAGAGAGAAGAGATGGGCGTTAAAAAGAGGTAGACAGGAAAGAAAAACCATGAAGGAGGGTGGAAGAAACCTGACTTTGAGATGAGAGCGCGTGGCCATAGACGTGCCGACCACCACTCAACAGACCAAGACACCCATGAACTGACACATGGCCTTTCTTTGCTTCGTGGCGAAACCAGATAGATGTCCTTCTCCCTCAGCATGTCAGGGCCGAGGGTGGAGGGTGGTAGGAGACTACTACTGTTGTTCATATGCCTCGCGGCTCACCATGTCGGAGGTGTTGTTGCAGTACCCGCTCGGACGGAGGACGACAACAGGTCAACGACAACTACTGTCTCCGCCTCTTCGTCGTCATCTGCTACCTCGACATCGACGCTCAGCCTCTCCTCTGACATTACCAGCTTCATCCCATCCTGCGCGCTCTCGTGTTTCGAGTCCTTTGTGGAGGATAACTTTGACACCAGCGTCTGTGGGACCTCGCCTTCGCTAGCATGTCTGTGTCGGCAGACGGGGGCGTCTGGATATACGATCGGAGAGGGGGCCACGGAGTGTATTGTAGCGGAGAATGATATTAATCAATGTCATGGGATGGATGTGGAATGTGAGTTTTTCCTCCTCCTACGACCCTACGCCCTTTCGGTGGTTTGCCGCCCTTCTCTCAAGCACCGCCCTGTGATTCTCTCACACCATATCTTTCCTCTCAAATGGGCAGTGTGGGAGACAGAGAGAAAGACGGGGTGAGATTGAATGAGTGATATTGAAAATTTGAGAACTGGAATTGAGACTGAGACTGACCCGCGCGGATAGCCTCGACGGTGACAGCAGCATACGAAATGTGCAGCGACCAGAGCGACGCAGCACCAGAGACACACGCAACACTGGTAGCTACCGTCATTGTGAACTCGGGGTCCATCATTGTGGCTTCCCCGACATCGACGTCCACTCATATTACAAAAGGATCCTCATCTTTATCATCGTCGACCGCCATATCGACACGCACCGCGAGCAACGCCAACACCACCACTACCAGGGGCTCCAGCACGCTCTCGACGGCCCCAGTCCCCACAGCTACATCTTCTTTTCCCAATGGCACAAACACCACTGCCACAACCACAAGGTTAAGTGGTGCCCAGGTGGCGGGCATCACAAGTGGGTGTGTGGCAGCCGTAATAGCAGCAACCCTCTTGGCCATGTTTGTCTGCATCCGAAGGAGAAGAGGGTTCGCGCGCATGCGGGACTCGTGGGAGAAGAGGGCCCAGGTGCAAGGTAGCCCAAGCTCGCTGCCCATCTCGGCGCCCAGGTATGAGGAGCCCAAGGTCATGTCCTTTACGAGGGCGCTGGCGAAGCAGAGTAAGAGGTTCAGCAGGGGATTTGGGGGTGTTGGCGGAGATACAGGTGGAATCGGACTGGCAATAGGAGGGGGTGCTTCTGTTGGGACAGGTGGCATTGCGACGCAAGGTGCTCAGAGGAGACCGGATGAGAGGCGGCTTGTGGTTCGGAATGAACCTCCTCTCCCTCGTCCTTCTGCTCCGTCATTCTCGTCTTCATCTCATCATAATCATCATCTTGGCGGAGAAGGACAAGAGGGCATCGTGGGCTTGTCACCGCCGCCACGAGCAGCAGTGCCGCCCATGTCTCCTCGTCAGGCGGCGAACAGCTTTGAGTTCTTCCCCAAGGCATCGCCCAACCCTCAACAACAACAGAGCCACCTTCAACCACGACCAGCACAGCCGACAGCCGTCCTGCAGTCTCTCCCTATCCACCAGAGTGCCACCAACGCCACCAAGCCAAACCTTGCCATAGCCATCCCCCCTCATCGGCCCCAGCGCCTAAGCACGGCTTCCGCCCACCGCAACCCCTTCAACGGCGGCAGAGACTCGGTAGTCACTGAGTTTGCCGAGGACGGCGAAGACTCATCTTTCGCAGCTCCGGGGTCCGCACAGATCTGGCGAAGGCCCAATGCAGACCCGCAGTCTGCGACAACGTACTATGTTGCTGACCGGTGGGGAAACTGGGTCTTGCATGGGACGACGCCGCCGCCTGGGGCTGTGTTGGAGGCAGAGCAGGGACAGCAGCAGCAGCAGCAGTTGAAGTCGCCCGAGTATATTGCTGAGCTGGCGACGCCGATCAGCAAGACGGCTGAGGAGAGGGAGATGGAGATGCGGCGAGAGAAGGAACAGCAGCAGAGGCCAGCGGGAAGGAGGAACAGGCCTGACGTGGATACCTCCACTGTCATCTGGCACAAACAGCCTCTGCAGCAGTTCGACGACGGCGACGATGACACCGGCCGCCCAGCCATGGCCCATCTGTCATCTCCTACCATTCCAGAGGCCGTGGCGCTGGGAATTCTCTCCCCCAACTCACGGCGCATGGAGCGCAACGGCAGCCAAGCTGAAACGCGGTCTACCATCAGACTTGTCACGCCGGACAGTGGGCGTCTGCCCATGAATTCGCGCTCGGGTGTTGGCGGTGGCGCTTCTCGCCCACACCAATACAACCGCCAGAACCAACGTGCGCCGTCTCGACCCGTCAGGCCCAAGCCTACAGACACACCGTTGCCGAGCAGCGAGGAGACCTTGGGTGCAGAGGCGATGATGACGAGGAGGAGAAAGCCGTCGAGGTCGCGGTCGCGGTCGAGATCGAAGGGGAAGATGATGGTGACAACGGCGACAGCAGCTGAGCAACAGCAGCAGCAACAGCAAAGGCCGTCTCGCGACTCAGCAACTACCATCATGTCTACAGACAGCGAGTCGACAGTAATCTCGGACTCGCCCGTCGAAGGGCTGGATGAGGCGTTGGATGAGTTCCCGCTTCCCAGCAGGAGGGGGTCGAGAGTGCCTGACGAGGAAATGAAGAAGACGATGGCAATGATGAAGAGGGATTTCTCCTCAAACTCTCAGATGGGTGGCAACCACCTTTCGCCCGTCGTAGAGTCGCATCAGGTGCGGTACCCTGAGATCCCAAGGGCACAGAGCAGTCATCCTCAGAGGAGGAACAGAACGAGCAGCCTTGAGGCAGCCGGTCAACAGATACGATCACAGCAGCAGCGCCCCCACCAGCAGCAGCAAGGCGGTATGCACCTCCGGGACAACAACAGGAGAGACGGTCCTACACTCCAGGAGGTCGGCTCTGCGCACCGCCGTCCTGCCGTCCTTCCAGCTGCCACGACCGCTGCCGCCTCTGCTAAGCCGAGCTACGGACACATCTCGGATGCCCAGCTTGGTGCCACATATCACCGTCCCCAGCAGAAGAGGGCGGCGGGTGATAGGAGCCAGTATCCAGTGAGTCAGGACCAGGGCATTGCGCTGGTGCCAGCTCGGAGCGCCTCGCCTGACGTGCCAGGTGCGGCTATCAGCATCTCTGTGCCGAAACGGCGTGGTGCTGGCACGGACAGGGCGGGGTTGCCCTCGCAGACGCGGTATAGCTCTTCTGCGGCGGCGGCGACTGGCGGTGGTGTCTCGTCCCAGCAAGTATCGGCGGAATCTCAGCCATCAAATCGCTTCCCACTCCAAAACTTCACGCCCTCCCCGCCCTCCCTCTCAGATGCCCTACATAGCGCGGGAGCAGGCGTGGTGCCATCTCCAGACTCAAGATACGACAGCACCGACAGCACGCTCCTCGGCCCGCCGCCGCAGCTGGTGATGGGCAGTACCAGCAGCACTGCCAGCACTGCCAGCACCGCCACCAGCAACAGCAGCAGCGCCCTGCTCGCCAAGAGGGTCGGCGCAGAAAAGGCCGCCCGGTTCCAGATCGAGAGGCAGAGGATGACGCAGGCACAACAGGCGCAGCGGAGGTGGATGAGGAGACAGCAGCAGCAGCAGGAGGAGGAGGAGGCTGGTGGGCGTGAGGGTGCTTATGCGCATCTGCCTGCTACACCGGGCTGGCAACCTCAGCTCACGCCCAAGAAGAAGGGTGAGGATTTGTATCTGAGTGTACGATGATGGGGAGGTTTTATATTTTCTCATTTGAACTTTTCTCTACCTCCCTCCCTTTCAATTTTTATCTGAAGGGAGGACATTTAATGAATGTTTTGTGGCAATGAGGAAGAGGACGATATGAGTCTGTTTCGTTGCAGCCATTCTCATTTGTCTGTCTGTCTACCTGCCTATCTACAAAGGGGACTTGTTTTCTATTTTTTCTTCTTCTTTCTTTTTCTTTTCTCCTGCAAGGCGTTTTTATATGGGGTCATTGCTTGCCCTGGTATGAAAGGGAAAGGGAACAGGCAACGGGGAAAAAGAACAAGAAGAGCCCGAAGAAAGATGTGTTCATAAGAGAGAGGAGGAGGAGAAAGAAGAAGAAGGAGATGGACAAGGGAAGAATTGAGGCTCGACGGCGCTGCGGAGTCTTGTGGGAAACGACACGAAACGGTCTATCTCGTGATCGACCAACCTTTTTCTTTTCCTCTTTGCACATGCATCTTTCCCGTGTTTTACGTTCCTCGCGGGAACAGACCTTGTTTAGATACCACTTCTTTATATTATCATTACCAAAAATTGTATTATACTTTTATACTTCGTGGATGTTCAGACAAAGTATAAATTGATCAGTTGGTCGTCTGTCCTCCTTGATGCGCTTCTTGAATCTCTATACATATAGCCAGTCAGGGAGTCGTCCTCTCTCTTGTCATATGAAAATATTAGCTTGCGATAGTCAGTTCTCTAGACAAACAAAGTCTAGTGTTCAAGTCACACGAGGAACCGATTGTTAACTTTGCTTGGTTTCTTCGTTCCTAGACGACTTGTCAAGAAAACATTTGTGAAACGCCTCAACACCTGCCAGCTAGCATTACATGCCCTTGGCCCCTTTGCCTTATTTCCCCGCCCGTCCAGTGCCCAAGCAATCTTGCAAGCAATCTCATCAAAGAAGCAGACGGATGACGACGACGACGACCACCACCACCACCCTCCTCTTCTATAGCGGTATCTGTAGCACAGCAAAACAGGCCAAGTACTCAAGTCATAGGTATAGCGAGGTGAAAGACAAGGAAACTAGAAAAACTTCTTTAGGAAAGAGGAAACAATCACCTGTCTCTCCCTTTCTTTCCCTTTTTCAGGCAGTAATGCAAATGGGATCGAGACAAAAACAAAGAACTTTGATCGTACACAACATAGCAGAACCGCGCCGGCCAGGCAGCAACAGCCCACCTTCCAATTTCCCTTCACGTCCCGACTTCTCGATTTTCTTCAAGGCTTTCGTTTCTGGATGCTTGGCCCAGGAATAGCGGGGTCCGGCCTGGAGATGATGTCCAGCGTGGTGACAGCCCTGCTCAGGGACATGGATGAGGACTCATCTGTGGCCGAGTCCGGGCTCCATACTCGTGGCAGGATGGGTGAGCTGGCCAGAAGGGGTTGGCTGTCCGGAGGCATGTTGGTCTCGCTGCCACGCCCACGTGAATGGGCCGCCTAGGCCTGACCTTGTGGTCCGAGGTCGCGTCCCGTCGCCATGGCCGTGGAGGGGCCGCCTGACTTCGATGCCGGTGCGTTATTCCAAGAAAGGTACGTGTGGTCGCCAAGTTTCCTGAGAGTCGTGGTGTTAGTGCGCATCCTAAATGTCATATCAGACAGAGGGGAGAAGGGGGAGGGGAACGAACCTTGGCTTGAGAAGATGGGTCACCGTGAACAGCACGCCGAGGAGGATACATATTCCTCCGACAACGACGTATGCGATACCCAGGAAGGGGTTTCGGCCGCCCAGGACTGTGCGGGTACTGATGACGATCGACTTGGTGCCCTTGTATATGTCCGCTGGAAACCCTACATTTTCGAACACAAAGTTTTTTCTGGTTAGTCTCCACACAACAAAAGGCCCCATGAATTGTCACATCGATGTCATCATGAGACTCACAATTGGTAATCTCCACCTGATATAATCCCTTGGTAAGCGTGTCATCATCATTCCTCATGTACAGCTTGCTGAAATCCGGCAGCGCCGCAGTACGCATCCACACGATAAAGTGTTCATCCGTGGCGATGTTCGGCGGGGGGTTGCTTGTCGTGTAGTTGTTGGGGTACCGCACCGCCCAGTTCGGCGGGACGGCGACCAGAGACAGGTCAAAGTCGGACGGGATGTCCTTGTACAGAGACTTGTCCGAGTCCCAGGCGATGCCCTTCTCAGACATGGTGTAGTTGTTGCCGCTCGAGCCGACAGCCGTGAGATTCGAGAAGGTGTCGTTGAAGATGGAGTTGGCGATGAGGCCGCACGGGTAGTAGGGCAACCCGTCGGTGTCTTTCTCGAGCGGCTCGCAGTCGGAGCTGATGCCCTTGTTGATATGCCCGCTCTTGGCGATCAGCTGGTTGGCGTCGAAGCTCTGGACGTAGCGCCGGTGGTTCTGGTAGAAATTTGTGAGCTGGTAGTAGAACAGAACCGGCGGGGTCATGTCCTCGGGGATCTGGAACTGCACGATGCAGTTCTGCGTGGTGTTTGTGACGCCATCGAAGGTGACATTGATCGGCTCTTGGCGCCACTGGATCGTGAGGTCGGTTTTGTTCTTGAACTGGGACGAGATGTACTTGGAAGGGACGGAGCTGAAGTCCGTGCTGTTGGGTGCCTCTGCTGTGCACTTCGTGTAGTCAATCACAAGGTCTTGCACCTGTACCATCATCCCACCTTTCGTCAGCAGCAGCTCGCAAGCGGCAACAGGCAGTTGGCCTGTGAAAGGACGAGTGGGGGGGGGGGGGAGGCTTGCCTGGGCGCTTGCGTAGAGAAGTAGACCTCCTATGGGCGCGAAGATGATGCCGATGGAGAAGAACAAGGGAAGCACAGTTTTGGGTGTCAGGATGGGCCTATGGAACAATCAACCGTCAGCAATCTGTAATGTCGTTCCGCCCACCTCCATCCAGAAGTAGTCATTGCTTACTGCCAGGCCTTCAACCGCTGCTGGCGAAATGCCGTGTCTGTTTCGCGATGCGACAATCATCAGCCTTCCATCAGCCTCCCCGTGCCCAAGATTTGCGCCATGCTGTTCTTCCTATTCATCGGTCCAGACAGCCAGTACTGTCCCGTGCGTAGTCCCAGGCCTCCTGCTCTTCCATCTTCATCTCGTGGATCCGTGCGGTCCGGCAGCCGTGTGTCGTAGCGCACCGCTGCATCGGAACGGAACGAGGGTGGGAAAATGCATGTCAAACTCACTCGCTGGCCTGCGGCTCTTCTTCTTCTCTGTAGTCTTGCTCCCTGACTCCTGCGAGGCAATAGAGTCGGTATGACCGATCCTCGGCGAATCGGCCATTGTTACTGTCTTGTCTGGTGGTCGTGAATCGCGCAAAGAAAGTTAGGGTGAGGCGAGGCCAGGTCCAAGACGAGGCAAGGGGGGGGGGGGAGAGGCAGAAAGAAAGAGTGGACAAGCAAGCCGGGTTGGGGCCTTTGCTCTCCTCGGTGATGACGATGACGGGGGAGGACGCAAGGTCGGGTTGGCCGTATCGGAATCGAGTCGAGAGGGTAATGAGCCCGTCAGTCCATCGGTCGGTCAATCAATCAAACCTAAGTTAATGATTTGATGGGTTTGTAGTAGTGGTGGTGGTGGTAGAAGTCGTAGTATTGGTACGCGTGCACAGGGACTGTGACATTTGGAACGAGGAGCCCACTCTTTCGGGCTGGCGTCGACGGAGACCACGGAGAGTGCGGCGTTGGCCTACTAGTGGTAGGAATGGCCTGTGGATGGGTCCTTATTTGCCAGGGTGTGTCCTGGAATAGCTGAAGCCTGAAGGAGAAACGACCAAACAGGAGCAAAATGCGCGCGGGAGGAGGGGCCGGGCACAGAGAGGAGGAGGAGGCGATGTTAGCAACGGTGCTATGGCCTGACCCTGTTGCTTAACGAGGGAGGCGCAGCCGCTGGAAGGAGATTTGGGGGCCTGTTCAGAGCTGCTTACATAAGTGACCACCAAAAACCTTCTGTGAAGGTTACTACGGGCACTTTAGATAGCACCTGCATCTGCTGACTGCCGATTTGGGGACATGTTGCTTCTCTGTCCGATGATACTCGGAACGACTTTTGGCTTTCTCTTTTTCTTTTGCCTGCCATATTTTGATATTTT
This sequence comes from Cryphonectria japonica, assembly GCA_014851275.1. Lineage (NCBI taxonomy): Eukaryota > Fungi > Ascomycota > Sordariomycetes > Diaporthales > Cryphonectriaceae > Cryphonectria > Cryphonectria japonica. The sequence continues at coordinate 60,370 of JACWTT010000036.1, forward strand.
CGAGTCTGTTTCTTTTCCTTCTCTTCGTCCCCGCCCGTTTCTTCGTTTTCATTCTGCTTTCATCTTTTGAGATGGAGAGAAGGGAGCGAAGGGCGAGTGCCTAATTATATTAGCTATCATACAGTACGTTTGCTACCCTGAACGTGACTTGGCAGTATCACATATGCAAAAGTACCTTGGGAGATGGTATTTATCCGAGACAACAAGGACAGTCTCCGACAGCTGGTGGTCCGCAACATAAAATAGTAGACAAATGCATCATATAAGAACGACTAAAACGGCTTGGAGGCCAGTAGTGAGATTTCATGTCTTCGACAAAGCTTCGCCCGGCCAATCTGGTGAGCTCCGAGTCAAGAGTCAGCGTGCGGCATCGACATCATGGCTGCTGAGTTTTGGGGGGGGGGGGGGGTCCGCAAAAAAGGCGGTGCGTCTTGCAAGGCTTGCAAGGAAGGACACACGAACGGACAGGCCGAGTCTCACAGTCTTACTCACGGTAAGCTGCCAGGTCGTACTTCCAGTGTGTGTGCTTGTGTGTATACGGTTGGTAGCCGTGTCACGGTAAGCATCCAACCCACCTCTTCCTGATAGACACACAGCCTCGTACGCAGGTCTCAAAGCGTACTGGGTATATATTGAATAGATGGTAAGAGAGGAAGCACTATCTCGATCCACAACATGATGTACAATAACGGTGATCTCTTTTCCTTTTGGAGGAGGGGGGCAAAAGAAGAAAACGTGCTACAGTCTAAAACAGCATGATGGACGGCTTTCCTTTCCACTAGTCGATCAGTTTCTCTTCCGGGAATACTCCCAAGAGAGACTCGCCATCTTTGGAAGAAAAAGAAGGCAAAGGAAGGAAAATAAGGGGCTACACAATATGTTTGGAGCAGCTGTTGTCTCTCCGCGGGTGGGTGGATCACCCTGGCGCATGTCTGGGTAAGCTTTCAAACTACGGTAGTATCTGTCATAGCCACTTGCCACTGAAATGGGCAGAGCAACCAATATTTGAACAGGGACAAGAAAGAAGGCGAAAGAGAAAAAAAGGAAGAAGAAAAAAAGGACAGGGCAAGCCAGGCCAAGGCCAGATGGTGCCCTTTCGGAAATGCCCATAAGCCACGAGGGCGACAGCGGGTGGGGAGACTCTTCTTTTTGGATTGCGTGGATATTGGATATTGAATATTGCGCGTAAATGAAGATCAAAAGGTCACATTGGGGGGCAATGACGCGGTTGGGCCAGGGCAAACGGCAGCTGCTGCAAGAGAAGCAGACGAAGAAGCTTCCAAAGTGGCCCCAGGCCACAGCAACAAGGGATCAGGGGATGTAGCGCGGGCTCTGTCCCGTGCGCCTTTTTTCTTCTTCTTTTTCCCTTTTCCTTCTAGAAGGCTTCGACCGCCGAGGACAGGGGCACGGAACCACAGAACCACAGAGCACAAAGGCAGCAGGGGATCGGCAGAGGAAGCCTTGGAGGGCGGAGAGGGGTGACGGGCTGCGAGAAGGGGGGGGGACGGATCACAATGTGGCCTCTGCTTCCCGCGGGTGACAAGGCCCTGGTGCCGTTCTGAAAGAACCTGCAGGTATCCCCCTAACAGCGCCAAGGCCTCAGCACGCCCGCGCACCCGACTTGCTGCAGGGGAGCCTCTGATGACGCGCTACTGCAGTACTATCCTTCCCCACCTGTCCCGGGAAGAGCGAAGAGGCAAGGCCAGAGCTTCCCCCCCACCCCAGTCCAGTCCACCCAGCTTGACACTGACGCTCATCTCCTGTTTCTTGTCATTTGAATTGCGTCTCCTCAAACTTTCACAACACTCAGGCCCTTCCGACTAGACCCAGGCCCTGGACATCCGGCTTCATCCAGCTCAATTCCCCAGTCTCGCTTATTTTCCTCTAGGTTCCGCGGAGTGATCCGTAGCGGCACAGTGTCGACCAAACAACCCATCCATTCACCCGTTCGTTCAATGACAGCCATCCCTGCCGCGTCCTGACCTTGTGTCTCTGCGCTCTTCTCCTGGTTTGGGGGGTCTCTCCTTTGGGTCATCGCCGGGAACAGCAACAGGACGCACAGGAGCAGAAGAACCAAGACAAGCTCTCAGCCGCCGGCTGCCCTTAGCTTTACCCGAGACAGGACCTCCTTCTCCCTTCCTCCCTTGCGCTGCTGCTGCTGTTGCTGCTGCTCTCCCGGTCCTCGTCCTCCTCCTCGACGCTCGCCCGCCTCCTCATTTCTTCGTCCTCGTCTTCCTCGACTTCTCTTCCTCCTTCATCACCACTGCCGTCCCCACCACCAACTGACCATCCTCATCAGGGCTGGTTCTCCTCCCTTCTGAATAGCTTCTTTTTCTAGTGTGCCCCGCCTCGTCAACACAAAGAAATACACACCGCAGGGTCGATCAGCTTGGGCCCTTGCTAGTCGTCGTCTCCGTACCCAGCGTCTGATCTCGGTGGCCGCACGGTGTCTCCGATATTGGACTGATTAACTACTATTCCTGGCTTGATTACGATCCGTATCCTCGTCACAACCACGCTGCCTCCCATCGATCCATATTAAACCCACCATCTCCCTCCCTTCTTCGAAGCCTATCGCTCCTGACCTTCTTTTCCAAGTCCAAATCCTCTCCGGTAAGTCCAGTCTCTTGTTCAGCTGCTGTCATTTCAGTAATCACCACTCCTACCATTGCCACCACCACCGCCACACGATCTCCTTTCTACACCTCCCCCCCCCCTGGAAGCTACTTGCGACCGGCTTCTCCGTATCCTCTGTTTTCCCTTGGGTGACATGTCGAAACATCTACCCTCCTCTCATTGTCTGCGATTAGAATGCGCTATGATGACCGCAGTATGCCCCGTGGGTGAAAACTTTACGTATCACCTCCAGCTTCTGCGGCACCTTCAGCCTCTGAAATTGCTTTATCATTTCTTTGACCAGCACTAACCCCCCCCCTCCCCCCTCCCCTGCTCCAGTCGGAGATGTTTCAATTTCCTTGCACCCCCCCCTAGTTCTCAAGGCCCCATACAACAGTACGTCCATGCTAATATCAAAGCAGGCCTTGTCGCAGAAGAGAAAACAAAAAAGACGGTCCTTGTGCCAGTCCCAAGGTACTTAAAACAAGCCTGTGTTCGCTTGCCACGCTCGTTACATGTTATACAATTCTTAATATCGCGTCTTCATTTTTTTCTTCTCCCACCACCACGCGCCTTTTGAGAGAAGCCAAGCCCAACCTGCACACATACATACATATCTTATTACTACTATTCCAACAGTTTGACACGACCGTGTTACTTCTTTCTGGCGGCTTGCAATTTCTGGATCGCGTTGTTTCTTCTTTCTTGCTGTTTTCTACGTCTTCATAATTTTGCTTGTCTGCTGGATGTACGCCATGGCCTTACCGGTTGCTTACACGCGGGAGATACAGGATCTCAACAGCCAAGTGCTACGATCCAATCCACGAGACATCCTCCAGTTCTGTGCCGATTTCTTTGCCACGCGGTTGGCGTCCGAGCGAATCAAGTTGTTGTCCGAGGGTACCCCCAACAAACGGCTCAAGCTAGCCAACAGTCGACCCCAGGCCATGTCCTCGAGCAGCTTCACAAGCCCCTTTGGGGTCAACTCCAACCCTTTTGGTTCCAACGACGGCGGCATGATGCAGAAGGTCATTGAAGAGGAGGAAGGCGATCTCATCACATCCCCCACCACGGGCAGCTTCAACAGCATGAGGACCACCTCCTTCTTCACCGGCCCCTTTGGCGGCTTCGACGGCGGCCATGAGCCTCCTACCGGCCTGCGGAGCCCACCCAACACCGACAACTTTCCCGCCCAGTACAACTTTGGCCGTCGAACATCTGTCTCCGCCGAGTCGCTCAAGCCCACCGCCGAGCACAACGACAACTGGCAGCCGCCCGTGTTCCCCAAGTCGAAGGAGCAGCTGGAGAGGTTGACGAGCTCCATCTCTGAGAATTTCCTGTTCAAGCACATGGATGATGAGCAGAGGACTCAGGTTCTCAGCGCGATGCAGGAAAAGCCTATCCCCGCAAGGGGAATCAAGGTACGTTGACGTGGTGCGAAACGCACACAGGGAAAGAAGAAGAAGGGAGAAAAGGGGAAAGGTCCGTTGGCAGCGAAAGACTGACGCATTTGATACAGGTCATCACCCAGGGAGACGCCGGAGACTACTTCTACGTCGTTGAGAAGGGCAGCTTCCAGGTCTACGTCAATCAGGCTGGGTCTATGAGGCCTGGCGCTGACGGCATGGGCAGCCAGGTCGGCACTATCGAGGCTGGTGGTTCCTTTGGCGAGCTGGCTCTGATGTACAACGCTCCTCGTGCCGCCACTGTTGTGTCCGCAGAAGCGCACTGCGTCCTCTGGGCTCTGGACCGCCTGACCTTCCGCCGGATCCTGATGGAGTCGACTTTCCAGCGCCGCCGCATGTACGAGAACTTCCTCGAGGAAGTGCCACTGCTCAAGAGCCTCACATCGTACGAACGTTCCAAGATCGCCGACGCCCTCGAGACACAGAAGTACCCGACCGGTACTGTCATCATCCGGGAGGGCGACCCAGGCTACGACTTCTTCCTCCTCGAGAGCGGCGAGTGCGATGCGTACAAGGAAGGGCTTCACAAGGAGCGCATCAACCTCAGGCACTACACCAAGGGCGACTTCTTTGGAGAGCTGGCGCTGCTCAATGACGCGCCGCGCGCCGCTACCGTCATCAGCTCCACAGAGGTCAAGGTCGCCAAGCTGGGCAAGAACGCCTTCCAGCGCCTGCTAGGACCTGTAGAGAGCATCATGAGAAGGACAAAATACGAAGATGTGAAATCTGGTGTTGAGGATGTGGATCCCCTTGCGTCGGCATAGACGAGCACCAGCGGGTGACAAGGGAAATCTTTGTGCAAGGGAAGGGGGAGGGGGGAAAGGGGAGGGGACAAGGGGAAAGGTAAATCAACTCGCATGGGATTCAGGGCGCGGAAAGGACCTGGAATGGCGTTCACGGTTATAATCATCACTATCACCATCATCATCTTATCACCTCTTCCTTCGCTTGCTTGGTTTATGTAAGGAGAAAGACGCACTCATCATCGATACCTAAACTGCAGGAGAAAAAGATAAAAGACCTAAGAATACGACAATATTCTTCATAATATTCACGTCCCTTGAGAACATAGAGTTGTACAGTGACCACGTCTTAGTATTGAAATGTTTTTGTTTTCTTGTGTTGAATATCAAAGGTATAATAGTGTGTAGTCCTAACAAGCCTGTCATCCTGACAAATTATGTGGCCGTTCGTTTCGACCAGAAGGGCAGGTATCTTTCCGCCTCGGAGCAATGCTTCCCGATGAGTTTATGACGATCGTCCAGCGGCTTTGGGCAGCGAAGTGCTGAGCAGTCGTCGTTGTTTTTGGTAGCCCAGCTCGAGCAGGCAGGGAGGCAGACAGGGCAGCCGCCGCACAGAGCAACAAGAGAGGGGAGATTCTTTGAGGAAGGGAGTGGAAAGAGAACCACCCAAACCATGAAACACACAAACAAGCCCCGTCGGTCGTCTTGTGCGTGCGTGGCACGGTTGCCAAGTAACCTGACCTGACGTGGCCTGGACCGACCGCGGGGGGGCGAGGCTCCTCTCCATCCATCCATCCTTTTCATGCGCAGCAGTCGTCCCGTAGAAGGGGAGTATCGGACCCTGTCGTCCCTCTCTCTCCCCCTCACACACATTCCACTTTAAAACAACAGCAACCCCCCCCCCTCCCCCACACGGAAGAAAACAGGGTTCTCAGGCAGCAGAGTCCCTCCTTCAGCCCATCCGTCCCACCCTCTCCCTTTCCCTCTCCAGCACCTCTCTCCTCACACCCTCAGCAGCAACCTCTGCCTCCAAGACCCGCCCCACGCCCCGCCGCCACGCATCGTCCAGCCCCCTCACTTCGCCGGCGGCCTCGGCCTGTACGCGCTGCCGCCGCACGGTGAGCAGGTCGATCTCGCGGCGGGTGGCGGCCAGCTCGCGCTCGACGGCGCGCAGCTCCGACTCGAGCTGCCAGTTGCCGACGAGCCAGGCGTTCTTGCCGTGGGTGTCGAGGAGGGCGAGGTGCTGGCGCCGGCTGGTCAGGTAGGACATGGCTGTGTAGGCCTGGCTGAGGGCGGGCTCGAGGTCGTCTGGGGAGGTGGCGGCGGCGGGGTTGAGGTCGGGGGCCTCGTAGCGGCTGAGGTCGATCGCGCGGAGGGGCTGGGGCTGGAGGGGGTTCTGGGAGGCGGCGATGCGGTCTGTCTCTGTGGTCATGAGAGGGGTGAAGGTGGGCTGGATCGGCGGTGGGAGGAGAGCGTGGTGCGGGTCGTCGCGGTGGGAGGAGCGCTCCATTGCTATGAGGGCCTCGGCGGCGGCGCGCTCGGCTGGGGTGGGTTCTTGGTCGATGTCTGGTGAGGGGAGGAAAGGGAGGGTTAGTCTGGTTGTTCGGGTTTGGGAGGAATGTGTAAGTGAACAGAGATGGAGGACTACAAGAAGGGGAAGGAAGAAAGAAGAAGGGTTCAACAGGGTATAATGCGGGCAGGGTGGCTCACAGGGGAGAGATTCATGGACTGTCGTTATGGAAGGCATTGTGATGGGCGTTTTTGGAGAGGGTTCCCCCTCGGCGAATAGGTGCAAATTCTGGTGCCGCTGTTGACCTGGTGGATGAGGAGAATAGGTTTTCTGCTGTTTTTTTTCTCTTGTTTGTCTTCCAATTGATTATCCTTTCTTTTTCGGTTTGCCCCTGTTTAAGTGAGAATGGTGTTCTTGGGAGGTTCTTAGGGAGTAAGTTGTGTTTTTGCTGAGACAATCAGAAAGGTGGGCGTGAGTCTAGTTGTGCTGTGGTTGTTGGTGAAGTTTTTCACAAGAGCAGGAGGAGGCTGAGGGAAGGGAAGGGGAAATGTGATGGCTGCGTGAATGCAACTCTAACTAAAAATTTCAGTCATCAAGAGAGAGAGGATCTCTAAACCTTGCTGGAACCACCGGGACGGGTGGGGCCAGAGCTGCTGGGTGCAACAGAGGGGGAGGGTCCCGCCGTTTAGGGCCCTGACCATTGAGAGCTGGACACTGAATGCCCGTTAGCTGCAGGTACTAGCATAGTACTGACAGTACATGACCTTTTGCCTAGTCTCCCTAAGCTGTTGGCCGCCTGCAGCAGTCTGTCTGTTAGTGCCTCTGCTGCTGTACGAATCGGCGAGATTCCCAGGCACATCCCGCTGCGTGCAGCCAGTTTTGCAGGGTAACCCTGTCTGCTGCAGGATCCTTGCCCTGGCTGCCTGCCTGCCTGGCACCTGCTGCTGCGTTGTGTGCTCAGGGAGGGAGCTGTTGGCCCTGCAGCACTACCGTGGTAACAGCACAGCAGCACTAACACCCCAAATCCCATCACCCACCACCACCACCAGTAGCAATAAGCTATGACCGCATCGTGCTGCTAAACGTTTGGGGGTGTCCACGTCTTTCTGTCGCTTCTCCCTTCTCCTTGAACTGTCACTCTTGGTTGTTGTTCATGTGCTCAGAACTATCACGAGCCAGCATGATGACTGGCTCCTACGTTTCGAGCCGTTTCTAATCCCTTTTTGAATACTGTATTGATACCCAGCTGCTTCTTCTCTTCTGCTTCTTCTTTTTGTTTTCCTCTTCATCTTGTTGAATTGCGTCATGGATAAGCACGAGGACATTTCGGAAAGACAGCATCTTGTCGACGACGATGAGCTCGCAGGCGAGACATCACGGAAGGCCCGGATCGAGAATCGAATTAATCCCCGCAAAGACGAGGATGGATGGGCATTTCGGCCAACCAGCTCTGGCATTTCTAGAGCGACACTTTGGCTGCCATTCCTCCTCTCCCTCTTCCTCCTGTTGCCTTTTCTCTTCTACTGCTCCTCTCTCACCGGACTCCTTTCCAATTCTCGACTTTATGTGCCATGGTCCAGCCATGATGAGCAGACTATACTTGCCGACAAGGGAGACCAATACCTCCTCGGCGTAGGCAAGGGAGACATCACAGGGCCGGTCGTCGAAATCAACCTGATGGGCTACGCTGACCCGAGCCAAGTCGGCACCGGCCTGCGCCAGCGCCTATATTCACGCGCTTTCATCGTGGGAGACGTCACCAACCCTTCAGATCGTTTTGTGTACTTGGTCCTCGATACGCAATCCGGAGACACCGCTGTGCGGTACGGCATCTTGTCAGGGCTGAGGGACTTGGGCCCAGAGTATGCCGTCTACGGCCAACACAATGTTGCTGTCACCGGGACACATTCCCACTCCGGCCCAGCAGGATGGTTGAACTATCTCTTGCCCCAGATCACCAGCAAGGGCTTCGACCGCCAGGGCTACCAGGCCATCGTCGATGGTGCCATCCTCTCGATTGTGCGGGCACATGAAAGCCTACAGCCAGGCCACCTCAGCGTCGGCTCGACCAAGGTGCAGGGCGCCAATATCAACAGGAGCCTGTTTGCCTACCTGGCCAACCCTGCGTCCGAACGGGCGAGATACAACGCCAGCTCAGAGGACGACGGGTCCGTCGAGAAAGATCTGAGCCTGCTGAAATTTCAACGGGCATCTGATGGTAGAAACATCGGTGCTCTCACCTGGTTCCCAACACATGGAACGTCCATGCTCGGCAACAACACTATCATCACGGGTGACAACAAAGGCGTCGCTGCCTACCTCTTTGAGAAGAGCGTAGCTGGCGAGGCTACTGCCGCCGAGGGCTTCGTGGCGGGCTTCTCACAGGCCAACGTCGGCGACACCAGCCCAAACGTCCTCGGTGCATGGTGTGAGGATGGCTCAGGACAGATGTGCACCCTCGAGAACAGCACATGCCCTGGGGACGGCCGGGTTGGAAAGTGCCATGCTCGTGGTCCTCATTTCAGGTCGAATGACAGTGGTACTTCGTCCTGTTTTGAGATCGGTCGGCGTCAATTCGCTCCCGCCCGGGCGCTGTACGATGAGCTGGACGTGCACCCGGTCCCAGTTCGAGGCTCTTGGGTCAAGTCATTCCACACATTCCACGATATGTCCAATTTTACCTTCACCCTGCCAAACGGCTCCGTTGCCTCAACCTGTCCGGCCGCTCTGGGGTACTCCTTCGCCGCAGGAACTTCGGATGGGCCCGGGGTCTTTGACTTTACACAGCACGACGGTGACCCCTCAAACACATCACCTGTCTGGAGGGTTGTCTCCAACTTCCTCAAGGCGCCGTCGGATGAGCAAAAAGCCTGCCAGGGATCAAAGCCCATCCTGCTCGACGTTGGCGAGGTGCACAAGCCTTACGCGTGGACACCAAACGTGGTGGACGTCCAGGTCTTCCGCGTGGGTCAGTTCATGATCATCGTCAGCCCAGGTGAGGCGAGCACCATGGCTGGTCGGCGGTGGAAAGAAGCTGTGCAGTCCGAGTCTGCAGCACTCTTCCAGGACAACCATGGCCTGTCACCCGGCGCACTGCACTCTCCAGCCCCTGTCGTCGTGCTCGGCGGACCGGCAAACAGCTATACACACTATATCACCACAGAGGAAGAATACTCGATTCAGCGATACGAAGGGGCGTCGACGTTGTACGGACCTCATACGCTGGCAGCGTACATTAACGTCACGCTGAGATATCTCCCCTTCCTCGACGCGTCAGCGAGAACCCCACCGCCTCACTCGAAAGAGTTATTCCCGCCTGATAATACGAACCGCTCGTTGTCGTTCATCACTGGCGTGGTAAGAGATGGGACCCCGTTGGGCCGGGCGTTTGGAGAGGTAAAGCAAGACGTGAGTGCCCTTTACCGCATTGGAACCCGCATCACGGCTACCTTTGTCGGCGCGAATCCACGGAACAACCTACGTCTTGGAGGCACTTACGCAGCAGTCGAGAAGCTGTCCCTCGGCACGGACGGTAGCCAGGTGTGGAACATAGCCAGGGATGACTCGGACTGGAGCGTCGTGTTCAGATGGAAGAGGACGAGCGATATCCTGGCCACGAGCGAAGTAGAGATCACGTGGGAGACGGACCGGGAAAATGCCGCCGAGGTTGAGAAGGGCGTCTACAGATTGAGATATTTTGGGGACTGGAAGAGTCTTGGTGGGACTATCACGGCATTTGACGGGACCAGCTCGGCCTTTACCCTTACCTGATGAGCATATTCCAGTAAGGGAGAATGTAAGCTTTCGATATCCGGTATGAATACACTGCTTTGTACAAGTGATCTCGAAAAAGAGTAGGACAAGGCAATGGCTGTTGGGATGGAAATGAACAAAAAGCAAATGACAATAAATGAAAGAGAGAAGAAAACAGGGTTAGGGGTGCAAGGCTACATATACGAGGCTGGCGAGTGAACTGCATACCAGGTAACAGACATTTACCATCCAGCATATCCATTTCGTTTAAGATACTCCACATGTATGAGTAAGATGTTTAATTCTTTTGTGTCCTACTACTCATTTAGCTCATTCCTACTTCCAATCCTTATTCTTTTCTTTTCTTCGAATTTACGCTCTCACCGGTGTCGGGCGGAAGTAAAAGCGCGAAGGGGATTGGTTCATTTCAACCGGGCGCCGCGGGCTACTCGCATGAGATTCCGCGGACGCGTGGGATCCGCCAGCTGACCGCACGCTCCTTGCTTCCCTTCCGACTGGATTGATTCATACATGATAGAGTAATGATTTAGTAGTGAGAATCAAATTAAGGTCGAGAAGAATCCCCCTTTTCTTGTATGAAATTTGTATGCTCTTTCCCTTCTAAGTGCCACAAAGTCTGCTCCATTCTAGCCAGTGACTGCACTGACGGTCGAACATTCGACTTTCTTTCTCTCCATTAAAATGGCAATGATGGCAAAGGAGACCTCAACCTTCACAATATCACCGACACAGTCCACTGCCCAAGTCTTTAGCACGATACACCAACGTCATGACCAAAAGAGCTTTAACGATGGTGCTTCTTCGCCCCCGTCCAGGTCATTGTCGTCAGATGTTGGCAAAAGACCCCGGAGAAGTCACAAGGCGAGACAGAGGAGCAAACCTGCTAATAGCCAGAGACTGGTACGACCTGAACGAGCTCCTAGAACACGACATCGCACATGGGCTCCGCCGCTCGTCCTGTTGATTGTGTTTCTCTGCTCCTACGCCGTCAACCCGCACGAGTCCAACATCATCCACCACTTCCTCTTCCTGTCCTACAAACAAAAGAACCCAGACAGCAGTCCCAGCTCCTCACCATCGCCCTCGTATTACGGCAAGGGACCGTGGGACCTGGCCTTCGTCGTCTTCTACACCATCGTCTTATCCTTCGTGCGCGAGTTCCTCATGCACGAAGTCCTCTGCCCCCTCGCACGCGCCTGCGGCATCACCTTCCCGCGCACGACGTCCCGCTTCACAGAGCAAATGTACACCGCCTGCTACACCGCGTTCAGCGGGCCCCTCGGTCTGCTCGTCATGCGGCGCACCCCGGGGCTGTGGTACTTTGAGACGCGCGGCATGTATGAGGGGTACCCGCACCAGGCACACGACGGCCTCTTCAAGTTTTACTATCTCTTCCAGGCGGCCTTTTGGGTCCAGCAGGTCGTCGTTATGCTGCTGGGCAAGGAGCAGCGTCGCAAGGACTTCAGAGAGTTCGTGGCACACCATATCGTGACGGTGGCGCTGATCGGGCTGAGCTATCGGTTTCATTTTATGCGGATTGGCATCGCCATCTACGTGACCCATGATATCAGCGATGGGCTTCTCGCGGTAAGTTCTGTCTGCCCTTTCGATTCCTTCTCAGCAGCATCTCAAAAAGCCTCCTTCCGATGCGAACTCGCGGAGACTGACAAGGGGGAAAAATGGGTGCCAGATTGTGAAATCGCTCAACTACGCGCAAAGCAGCCTCCAGGCCCCCGTCTACGCCCTGTGCATGGCCTGCTGGATCTACCTGCGCCACTACATCAACCTGCGGGTGCTGTACTCCATCCTCACCGAGTTCTCCGCGGTTGGGCCCTTCGAGCTCGACTGGGCCGCAGAGCAGTACAAGTGCCGGCTCTCGCAGGTTGTCACCTTTGGGCTGCTGGCGGGGCTGCAGGCTCTCAACCTGTTCTGGTTGTACTGTCTTTTTCGCAGTGCGTATCGGTTTGTGATGCTGGGCATTGCCAAGGATGACCGGTCTGAGGCTGAGGAGTCGGAAGGGGAAGAGGAGGTGAATAATGCTGTCAAGGGTCGTCGGCCTGAAGGAGAGACGGAGATACTTGTGGAGCAAAGAAAGACCAAATGAGGGATGATTGGCTCCAAGGACGAATGAAAAAGCGAAGCATTCAAGATTATACACCCAGAAGGGATGCATACTAATTGACTATACCTAATAATATTTGTAATACGAGTTGAATTTGAGACTGGACGGAGGTGAGAGTTGTCTCCTGCTCGACTCAACCATTAGCAACACATACTCGTTACATCGAAGAGATCAAGTCTCTTGACCATGGGGTTACGAAGGTTGGTACCTCCTTGTGAGACAAATACCACCCTGCTTACATGACATACACGAGATGTATGCAACCATGTATTAATTGCTGGAACAGACAGACACGCAGTCCAAAAGATCACAGCACCATGTTCGTTGTCGTATTTGCTTCTGACTCATCATCCCACTGTCATGCTAGTTACACTTGTGAATACTACGTAGTATCAAAGTACAGCTTGGGGTCTTGTACCGGGAAAGGCCGCAGCGGCCTAAATGTGTGCTGCTTATGACACCGAGAGAGCGTGATTCAACCCAATCTAACCTCATTCGAGAGTCACCTTGAAGTCGACGACTGCTCTAGAATCACGAAAGTGGGTAAGTACTTTTGCGATGTATTTATTGATCGGGAGAGCAGAAGATCCCCCCTACCATATTAAACCTCATCACCATCTAAGTAATCTGTTTTGGTCGAAACAGTTTCTTGCCTCTCATCCATGTGATCTACCCAGAGTAGGTGCGTATTCCAGAGCGTTGATATTTTTTCCGGTCCACAGCTCTTCAGAATCAGCACGACAGCTCGCTTTTTTCTTCTTCAATTGGGATCAGAATCAATAGCCCTGAATCCTCCCTGGCTTTGTGCAGGCTTCTCGCCGCTGCTGCGCCGTCTCACTGCTTCTTGACCCTGTCTGCAATCAAACATTTCGATGGTGCAAATACAAGCCCATGGAGAAAGAACGTTGTCAAAGTGCTTGCATTTAGGTTTGCCCCGGGTGAGCCTCTCACGGTTCCGTGGTACATGACTTAAGCTCGCATGCCAGCACCTGCATCGTCAGATTCCTTCGTATGTCGACTCTTGCAAAACGATGCATTAGACAGCTTAGGCAGAACGGACCGCAACCCGGCCTACTCCATTCTAGCATTTCAACATAGACCACACGATGGTAATCACTCATCCCAGACTATAAATTGGACCTCCTCTCTCTCCCTCTCTTCTCGGGTACATGAGAAGCTCGTCCGGATGCGTCCTCAACAAACACGAAGTGACCTCGCCTTTGCTCCTGTTCTTTTCTCTTCTTAAACATTAATCCCCACTGCCCATCATGATCAAGACTCTGAGCACCCTCAGCCTGACGCTGATCCTAGCCGGCCTGGCCACTGTCCGCGGCGACGCCACGTACAACGTCAAAGTGTACAACGCCGCCGGCCAGTCCGTCCCCGCGACCCTGACCTCGCTCGCCGGCTCCAGCGCCTCCTCCCCTTCGCCCGTCAGCAGCAGCGGCTCTTCAGATAAGGCTTCTTCCAGGCGCCAGACCGGCACCACCACCTACTACTCCGAGAGCTGGTGCGGCCTGGTCCAGCAGAACCCTCCCGCCGCAGGCACATATGACCAGGTCGTGGCCGAGTGGACACTGCCGGCCCTGGCTTCTGGGGCTGTGGTCAACTCGTCGTACCAGCTTGCGCAGGCTGTTGGGATCGATGGCTTCACTACCACCGCTGAGTGTAGTGGGGGGTTGTTTGGGGGTACTGCGTATACCTTTGGGGATGATGGGGAGGTTGATACTGTTTATGCTTGGTGGGAGCTTGCTCCAGAGGGAAGGACAGCGGTCGCACTGGAGGGTGAGTAACCGTAATGAATGGAATAGTTGTAGCTGCTGGAGAGGACTCCTTGGTATCTTCTGAGAGCTGACGAGATTTTTTTTTGGTAGCGAATGTGGGCGATTCGATCAAGACGTGGACTACCGTGATTGGTCTCCAGAAGGGCACAGTGTAAGAAAGCAGCCTCCTCCTCCTCCTCCTCCTCCTCCTCCTCCTCCTCCTCCTCCTCCTCCTCCTCCTCCTCCTCTTCTTCTTCTTCACACTTCCTTTCAAAACCATCTCACTAATTCCATGCGTCTCCCCTCCTCCAGCATTGTCGAAAACCTCTCCAACAACTGGTCAGTCGTAGTAGACATAGACGGCTCTACGACAACAGCAACCCTCTGCGGTGCCACAGCCCAATGGCTTAACGAGAATCTCGTCCCAGGCTCCGAGCCCTATCCGCAATTCGACACCTTCGAGTTCACCGACTGCTACACGGAGTCGACCTACGGCTCACTAGGATACCTGGACGGGGCGAGCACTGTCGAGGGCGGCAGTTTGCAGTCCAACGGGCCTTTTTGCGTTCCTTCCGAGGTGAGTAGTCAGGTTCTGGAGTTCACTTATAGTGAGCCGTTTTGAGTGAACGATGGGAAAGGGGGGGGGGGAGAATTATTGAGGTCAATTTGGATAGGCCGTGTCAATGTGCAGCGTTTGGGTGAGGGTGGCCTGTATTGTTGCTGATATAACCTATTAATTGATACCTGCTATTGTTCATGATGGACGTTTCGCGTGAGAACTATAAAGGCAGAACTGCTCCTGTTGAACGCTGTAATAGACTATCACCGATATGAGCTTCTTTCAAGTGCCACTTCCATCGGAGGGAAGAAGCTTGTGGTAATTAATGTGTCAGCGATTTTCTAGAATTTTCCAAGATCTGATGACCAAGCCATGAGCTTGGAAATGCCACAATACCCTCTTGGCTCACTCGATGATTTGCTATTGTCTAACAGTTCTCCTCTCGCTGTTCATTCCCGTATACCTCTAAACAATAGCCGTAACGAAACTATCCGCCTTTTCGGCTGGTGCAGTAATTATCAGCGCCGTACCACAAACGCAGGCTCGCACCCTCCAGGAAACCTTCCCATGTCACCATCTCGTTGAGACCATTCCAGTTATCTCCAGTGTCGACATCGAAGTGATACTTGTCTATCAGATGACTGATTATGGAGAAGGGATCACGGTAAGAACAACGAGCGGCATTGTGAAGAGCATTGCTTCGTTCAGGCTGTGCGCCACGTGCGACGGGTGGGGTTGCAAGGTTGCATTCGGGGATCTGGTATCTGAAGGGCAAGAGTCTACTAATTGTCCGTCTATCTATTGGTATAGCTTTTCTTGTATGGACCAATTGCTCCAGCAGTTAGCCGCCTTTGGCAGACTTCGGTATCGTGAACAGTAATTACTGCCCTTCTGTCTACCACACTGTTGTCCCTTGAACCGGCGTCTAGCAGGAACAAATCATCTGCTCTAGGTTCTCTTTTAAAAAGAAAATGGATAATAAAAAAGTGAAAGGAAAAAAGAAGAAGAAGGCCTCTCTTGACCTCTATAGTCTGAACAGTTGCAGAAACTTGGCCTGAATTATGAGTCGTCTCGCGGCAGCCGATTCGGATCTGTTGTTGAGATCAAGGCCTGAGTTAGGAGAAAATGATGCCGAGCTGGTCTGGTCTGCTCCCCCCCATCTCTGAGGATCAGACTGAGGCCTACATATATAGTCTTTTGCTGGCCCTGTGTTGTCACCGCCTTCGGGGTCTAGGCGTCCAGCGAGGGCTAGCTGGAGCTGAGCATGCTTTGGATGCAGGTCCGCAGTAGCAGCTGGAGCTATACGAGAAAACAACTCTGGAACTTGCGTCACTGGATGGGCTGAACGCGCGTAGAGCAGAGGCACCAATGGCCAGGATGCAGGATTCCTGGCGACTGAAGAGCACATATTTGGCGCGGTGTGGGTGACAGAACAAGGCTGTGATGTGGTGCCAACAGTATTTGATGACCCTGTTGTCTTTGCAGCGCCTGCAGATCTGCCAGCTCCGTCTTCATTAAGACCATCTACTTCAGACCAACCTCACTACGAAAGGCATTCCGCAATTTAAAAATAAATAAATAAAAAAACATCCGCCTCAGCCATGGGCCAGCGACACAGTCAACAATTCGGCATGTCCTACAATGAGGCCCGGGCCGAAGATGGGAGTGCCGATGGCGGTTACGGGCCGTGCGCGCTCAGCCCGACGCCCCACTACAGGCACCCCTACTGCTGTCCCACATTCAACCCACACTGGAATTACGAACAGAGGCGGAACGAGCTCAGGAGAGTCGTCAACAACATTATTCTCCACAGGCGGAGGCACATCCCATCCGAGACCCTCGAGGCCCACGAGGCTACGAGGAGGCAGCGGCAAACCCCCGCCCTGACCCAACAGGGAAAGACCGGCAGCAAGTCCAGTTAAGGCGGTTTTGAAATAATCTCTTACAAACGAATCTTTCTTTGAAAGCAGAAGAATCGACTTATTTCGACTTCAAATCTTTTTTACTCTGTCTCAAGGAAAGGCTTCCCAGCAAATATCATTACTATTAAATGACTTACTCTATAAGTGCAGCTTAGCAGAACTACCATGTTCTTATAATTAGTTGATTATCTTTTCTTATTATATTGAATATATAAGATATAAATATAGAAAGTATGATATATGTAGCTTTCTATTATTGTAGATAAAGAAAATTGATACCTGACCTACTTGTCCAAAGTCCTA
Organism: Cryphonectria japonica; assembly: GCA_014851275.1. NCBI lineage: Eukaryota > Fungi > Ascomycota > Sordariomycetes > Diaporthales > Cryphonectriaceae > Cryphonectria > Cryphonectria japonica. The sequence continues at coordinate 77,148 of JACWTT010000036.1, forward strand.
TATACTTACTATACTCAATGAGTTGTCCACAGATATGTATGACATTGTATACCAAATCATACAAGGCAGACTAGGAGCAGGTCACCCTTGCCCCATGCCTGCAGAGGATCTACATTCCTCTATGACTGTTACTATAGTCTATGCAGGCTCTCTGCGCCAGTGCAGGCATTCTCAAAGCAGTGAGATGCAGAGACTGAAGTAAGCACAGGGGTTGAGGTCATGTGTGCAGGACCATAGCAAGAGTAGATCATCATCGCACTTGTAGCTATTGGCAGAGAGGATTGTTCATGTGGTCTGTCGTGTCTATCAGTTGTGTCATGTCAAGGCTACCGTCCACGGCAGATAGATGCCAGCTCTCTCCCCCCTTAATTAATTCTCTTGCTGTTTTCCAGACAAGAATTGGAACTCTTAGTCCCTCCCCTCCCCCTCTCCCTCTTTCTTCCCTCTGTTTTCAACACCTAGCACTGCACATAATAAGAGCCCCCCTCCATTCCAATCAAGGTATTCCATAGTACTTGATCATAAACACCAGAGTCAGCACAGAAAGAACCACACAATGGTTCTCGTCCGCCATCCCGAACCCCCCAGGGGCCCGGAAATCCCTCCCAAAACCATCAAGTTCGCCCTCCACGCTCCCACGTCAGCAGACAGGCCTCCCACGCCCTGGATGCAATTCGACTATCACTTCGCCTCCCCTCTTCCTCATCATGACGACGACGACAACAACAACAACGCCACCACCACCACCACCCCCACTACAACGGAAATAACAACCCTAACATATACCATCCGCTGCGACGTCTCGACCGTGAAAATGTCTACTCTCCTCCCCGAGTTCAAGCAGGGACACGCCCTGTACCCGACGGAAGGCACAACGGCGACGGAGATGACAGAGAAGATGAGGGAGCACAACGAGGTCGCCTGGGCCTTGACAGCGCTGAACCCATTACTGCGGGGCCGAGATCCCAAGAAGCCTGACCTGCTTCTTCGAGCCGTCGAGTGCTGGATGGTCGTCAGGGAGGACGTGGAGCGGGCCAGGTCGGTTGTGGACTCGTCGAGCCGCACGGAGTAGCAGTGATTGCTGCGCACAAAGTCGGCACAGTTGGGTGTGAGCACATGGCCGGAGACGATGCATCAAGAGGCAACGAAGTTTAATCTTGGGGTAGTTTTTTCTTCTTCTTTTCCTTTCGGAAAAAAAAAATAAAATTTGGAACCGAACGTGGGCTCTCGGGCTCTCGTCGTCCGTACCGAATACCAAGAATGCCGAAACATCTCATCAAGACGAAAAAAATGAAGAATTTTGTTGTTCTTTTGTGCTCCTAACAAGATGCTCACCCGTGCCAGTGCCGGTGCCATTGCCTTGAATGCTATGCTGCAGAAATCGGGGGAAAAAAAAGGAACGAGCTGAGCCGCACCTGAACCCCATTATCAGGTGTCATCGGTGGTGCATGAAGGACCGAGACACGAGCCACTCTCTTCCCATTTCCTCGAGTCTTTTCTTTGGCCCTCCTCCCCGCTCTTGCTTTTGCAGATATCAGCCGCTTGGTCAACGGTACTATGTGTTCCTATTGCGCGGGATATCTCTGTCGCGTTGCAGCCACTTGGTCCCCGACTACCTTTTCTCTTTTCATACTATTTGTACAGTTTATCGTGGATCCTCCCTGATTACTACTTCTTCCCCAAGATCTCTCTTCCTTGAGACAGAGAAAATCTTCCTGCCTCATTTGTTTGCATCTTTGTTCTCCTCCAGCACCGTAGCAAGCTTGACAGCGAACTCGTTGTTCCTGACCTGGATCATCCACGTCTCCAGGCCCTTGCCGTCATCCTTCGCCGTCGTGACCTTGATCCACTTGGCGCCTGCATCAACCTTGTAGGAGAAGTTGGGCAGCACAAGCTTGTTCATAGCCACCCTGCCACTGGGCTCGGTGCGCAACAAGATGCGCACCGCACCTGTGGACTTGTGCTTGAGCACGCGGAGGGGGCCGAGGCCCTCGGGCTGCCAGGGGTTGCTCTTCTTCTTGTCTTCGTCGTCATCATCGGGCTTCGCCGGAACATGCCGCAGGGCCTTGGCTCGCACTTCATGGACGACCTCTTCGTCCTCCTCGCCAGGCCCCCCGTCGGCTAGAGAAACTTGCTGGTCCTGTGTTGCATCGTCCTCGTCAGCCGCTGCTCCGTTCCCGCCATTTTGCTTCTTGGCTTCTGGCTCGGGAGTGCCAGCCGCCGGCGTCGTAGCTACGCTAGACGCCCCGCCAAACAAAGGGGTATCTTTACATGACGTTAATTATGAACATCATAAAATCAACGCACGGTCAAGAAAATCACGCAAAACGAAGGAAATGCTACTTACTCGTGCCGGTGGAGCTCCCAGCAGGCGGAGCCGCAAGTTGGCTGGCAAAGATGCCCTGGGCTGCGTTTGCTGGTTGACCCGAAAAGAGACCAGACGGAGCGGGCTGTGATGGCTGCTGAGATGCGCCGCCGAAATTGAACATGGACGATCCACCATTCGTAGCACCTCCACCAAACAGGCTAGTAGATGGCGCAGACGAATCGTTCGTCGGCTGTGAACCAGCTCCAAAGCTGAAGGTTGAAGAAGGAGCCGCTGGGGTAGTGCTGCCGAACTGGAATGGTGCAGAGCCTGATGCGTTTGTTGAGGCACCAAAGTCAAATGATGGAGGCTGTGAGGCACCAGTGCCATTCGCGAAGGGGTTGTTGAAGGAGTCCCCGCCGCCACCAGCATTGAAGGTGAAGGAACCTGCAGAGGCCGCAGGCGCTGCAGTAGTGCTACCAAAGGAAAATGACGAGGGCTGATTTGCACTGGATGAACTGTCCTTTGGCGCACCAAACAGATTGTTTGCTGGAGGGTCGCCAGCGGAAGTGGATGGCTGAGAGCCGAACGTGAATCCAGTACTTGGGGCAGAAAAGAGGCTGGACTGCGTCTTCGCTGGCTCGGCCTGAGCTGGCTTGGAGCTTCCAAACAGAGACGTAGGAGCAGCCGCAGGAGCGGAAGCAGCCGGAGGAGCGGCAGCCGGAGCAGTACCAAAGGTATACTTCTTGTCTCCTGTGGCAGGGGCACCGAATACGGAGGCTGCGTCATCAGCTCCGTTGGCAGCGGCGGCAGTCTTTGGTGGCAATTTCTGAGCAGGAGTTGGTGCATTCCCACCAAATGTGTATTTCTTGGTTGGCTGCTCAGCGGCATCGGGCTCCGGCTTTCTCTTCTTGGCAGTCGACTCTTCCTTCTTTTCGTCCGTCGTGCTCGGGGCACCAAATAATGACGGGGTTGCAGGTGACTTTTCGCCATTCGTCGTGGCGAACAATGAACCGGCCGGCTTGTCACTGGGGTTGCCAAAGAGAGAGGTAGAGGTGCCCTGAGGCTGCGTACTGGGAGCTGAGGCGTTCAAACCAGAGAAGAGAGACTTCTGGCCTTGGGTGGCGGGAGTCTCGGCTGGCTTGCCGAACGGTGTAGTTGAGCTGAGGTCTTGGGTTTTTGACCCAAAGAGACTGGGTGTAGAAGGCGCTGCAGTGAAGCCAGAGGTCTTCGACTCATCAGACTTTCCAAAGAGAGGTGCTTTGGGCGCGTTGCCGAAAAGCCTGCTGCTCGGCTCTGTTGGCTTGTCGGCCTGACCGAATAATGATGATGCGGCTGGCTTGGGCGTCTCTTTGGCAAAGTCCTGAACCTGGGTGCCGAGGGCCCCGGTACCACTGGGCTTGGGAGTCTCTGCAGACCCGAATTTGAGCCCGGACGCGTTGTCAGGCTTGGAGAAAATAAAGCTCGGCTGTGCAGTCGACATGCCAAACAAAGGCGTACTGGACGAAGCAGGCTCGGCACCGAATTTAATGGGCGTGTTGGGGTTCCACGTGTTGTCTTGGGGCACGCTCTGCTTCGGCGGGCTAGCAGGTCGCTTCTCAGAAGGTTTGACAGCCTCTAGCTGAGGTGCCTTGGTAGCGCGATCCGTGCTGCTCGATCCCTGACCAAAGAGGTCACCATTTCCAGAAACACTGCCAAACGTAGCACTAGGCTTGCTGTTAAAGAGCGACGGCGCATTCCCAAAAGTAGGAGCAGTGGCGGCAGGCTTCTTCTCGGGGGGCGGGACTTCCTCCACGTCGTTATCAGACTCGCCTTCGCCATCGACATCGCTCTCGTCCTCGTCGTCACTACCTGCCGGGGTATTCTGCTCAGAGAGATGACCAAAGATGTTGCCGCTGGGGGCCAGAGACTTTGAGCCGCCGCTGAGAACTGATCCAGAGGGCTGGGCAAAGAGGCTGGACTGAGGTTTGCTAGCTCCGGTGTCTGCTTTCGAGGAGGGTTGCTTCGGTGGGCTGGCGGTGCGCTTTGCCGGGGTGTTGTTGGCAACCTCCTCGAACAGGGACAACGTCGCAGATGGCTTCGATTTCTGGAGCTTGCTGGGCTGGTTCTCCTCGTCCTGGTCCATCTGCTCAGAGCCGCGCTTCGTCTTTTTCGCAAAGGGTGTGGCACCTGCATTAGAGGCTGGCGCTGCAGACTCGGTCAGGGGCTCCCGCTCTGTTTGTCGGCGCTTGGATTGAGACGAGATAGTGTCCTTAGTCAGGTCATCATCAGCTCGCCTCTTCACGGACGCGCGGAAGCTGCCCTGTCCGCCATTCGACCTCGGGGCCGAATCATCGTCCATCTCCTCATCCTCGTCTGGCACATTGTTCTCCTGCTTCCACTTCTTCAGCACCTCTCGGGAGGCGGGCACAGTCTTGAACTCGTAGAGTCCATATCGCAGCATGATCAAGCTCCGGCTTTTCTCGTACTCCTTGGCGAAGTTCATGATGTTCACCCTCCAGTCCTTCTTGGCAAAGATCTCGTTCGCAGCATACTTTAGTCTGCGCAGGTCGAGGATGCAGAGGAACTGGCGCCGCTGAAGGTCGTCCAGCTCGGATGGTACCAAATGAGCCAAGAACTCATCGGCATATATCGAACCGACCCTGTTTGGGTTCTCGGGCACTTGTTTGGCAAGCTCTTCGCCGTCGAGGTCGGGAGGGGGCGAGGCGATCCTCATCGAAAAGAGATTGCTAGCAGCGGTCTTAGACATGCTCCGACCGGTCATGTCGGCAGATGCACCTCGAAAGGATCGGCCGGGTGTCGTCTTGGGAAAATTCTCGCGTAACGTGTTGGGAGGTACGCGTGGAGAGAAGGTGAACTTGGAGTTGTTCATGTTTGTGGTGCCGGCTCTGAAGGAGGAGCTTGCAAAGATCCTGCCGGGCGTATTTGTAGGCACATCGGAGAAGGATTTTGTAGTGTTGGTGCCACCCCTAGGTGGGTTCTGGGTTCGGTTGAAGAGTTTCCTGCCAGCCATGACCGATGCACCAGCCTGCTTGGCGTTGCCAGCAGGGCCTGTGGTCCTCCAGCTACCCATGGGCCTTGGGGGAGTGTGCCCTATATCTCCAGCAGTGGAATAGGTGGAAGCAGCCAGACCAAATGACCGGTTGACATTGTAGCCAGGACGAACCTGTGCGCGCTGCCGCGAGGACTCCATGATGAAGATGCGGCGCGTTGGACTAGTTCAAAAGGTTGACTATTCAAATCAACGCCGTTGTAAGAGGTGGTAGTGGTACCCTATGTTGGGAACTGGTCGCGGAACGTGGCTCGATGTCGCGAGACGGCGCGTCACGGCAGGACGGCGCGGGGAGAGTCGAAGCCACGCGATCGGCTGAAGAGAGAGAGAGAGAGAAGGGTGGTGGGGAGAGGGGGAGAGCGCGTGTGGGAGAAGAGGTAAGGCTGGGAAGTCGAACCGCTCTCTGGTGGCTCGAGGATGAAGAGATTGGGGGAGAGAAGAAGAAAGAAGCCGGGCGCCAACAAAGCTTTCTCCTCGGGTCAAGGATAAACAAAGGCGGCAGCGCGTTGCGATTCAACCGGCAATGACAACCAGAAAAGGCTTCATCAAGAAAAGAAAAGAAAACACGCGTCGCAAATGCAGTTGATGCGAAGGAAATGGAGGGAGGAAGGAAAATCTTTCGAGCCAAGAAGGCTATGGGGATGGACGAAGTGTCGTCGATGGAGGTCGGTGGTGGGTGAGTTGCGATGCGATGAGGGAGGGATCAGCTCGCCTGGGATCGCGCGACGCAGCAAGGAATTAGGTAGAGAGAAAAAAAAATCCTGGGTTGGTTTTGGGCGGGCTGGTTGGCTTGGGATTTAGAGAGAAGAAGGGCGGGCAATGGGTGCTGGGTTGCTGGGTAAGGGCTAGGGGCCAGGGGCAAAAGCAGCCAGCCCACTGACAGGCTGGAAGCGGCGACGGTGAAGCTGTAGACCCGCTTTTCCACTAGCAAGTGGTGCCATAGCTATACAGTACGCTGTAACCCTTGTGCCTGCCCGACCACTCACTAGCACTGTGATGATCATACAGTACGGGCTCGCAGCTGTTTTGCAGCTGGCACGCACCTGGCCGTTGAGGCGGATCATGATCTCAGCAACGATGGTACTTCCCAAGGTCGATTGGGGATTCTCTGACCAAAGATAATTCCATGTTTGTAAGTGTACAGAATTCTGGGTGAGGATTATTGCTGTATTTTACACTAATACTGGCCAGAAATGAAAAGAGAGTAGAACCGAAGAGTGTATATCAACACCGACATCTAAAACCAGTATTTGCAGGGCTCAAACCAAGTAAGCAATCCCTCTTCGACTCAGCCAAACTCCCAAGGCCGGCCGTACCAGTCTGTCCACATCCCGTCATAGCGCATACCATACCGCACCCTCTACAGCTTGGCTTTGGTCTGCGCCTGCTTGAGAATAGGGTCCAGCTTGGTGGCCTTCATCACGTTGCCCTTAATCTTCAGCTTCCCAGACATGAATAACCTCTGGGCATTGCCCTTTCCGGAGACGAGGCTAGCGAAGTCGGATTCGGAGAGGGAGAGGGTGACTGTGTGACCCAGGACCATGTCAGCTTTGGGCGTGAATCTCTTTGTGCTACTGCCACCAGGGGATGCGTACCATCAGGCTTGTCACCAGTACCCTTGGCAACCTTGCCCTCGTTCTTTAGGTCGATGTGCCAGCTATCCGTCTCTCCCTCTGCGTTCTTGATCGTAAAGGCATAGATGCCCTTACCCATATCCATCGCCTGCTTCTTCTCGGCCTCGCTGGACTGCAGCGCCTGGTTCATGGTCTCGAAGAAGGCCGAGACGGGGAACTTGTCTGTGCAGTTAATCATAATCAGCCAGAGTGTCACCGTGGGCATCACCTTGGGGGGCACACGCGCACGTACCGTTCTTCAGCGACATCTTGACGGTATTTTAATGGGGAGGATGATGATGGTAGAGATAGGCCGATGACTTGTATGTTGGATTGGAGCGAAAGCAATAGCAAGTTGGAAAGAGGAGGCACGCAGGAGTAATGTGACCAGTGCAAGAAGAGTTTATGGGGTTTGGGAGAGGTGCTTAAAGAGAAAGTCGGGAAACCGTAAGACGAACCGGGGAAAGGACAACGTCGGCTGGGTCATGACAGCATCCTACGCCGAAAGTTCATAGCGCCAACATGTGAATGTTCCCCCAGACACGGGCACTAGGAGCCGAGGTCCTGGGCCCCATGTGCTTGAGCTGCTTAACCTGGTTTAGCCCCCTGTCCTTGTAGCCCACTGTAGCCCCTGCCCCTACCCTTGCGCATCAGCAGTCTGCCACCCTGCCTTCAGTGGGAGACGAAACACTCCGAGTCTGTGGCCGTTCCAGTCAATACTTACACGAAGGGACGGGCTTTGCAGTTCTGATGGCCAATTGGGAATTTAGAAACACTTACAGATATGGCTATTGATTTTGAGAAGTCTAGCATATACGTCGAACCCAGCAGGGCGATTCGAGAAACCGAGATAACAAAGTTGCACAGGGTCTCCTCCTCGGACACACACTCTTTTCTTCCTTGCACCCTTTTGCGTACTGTTCCAATACAAGACCTTCGCTTGTAATACTCTACCGAAGCTAGCTCACTCCTGCCTCCAGGACGACCAAGCACCGGCGGGTCACCCTCAAGCTCCCTCCGCCCGGACCACCCGGCATGTCTGAACTCGGGGTTCGATGACCCGTATAGCTCAGGCACTCGCTCTCCAGGACCAGCCTCCACCAGAACCCTCTGGTAGCCATGGCCCTGGCTCGCACTAGTTATGCTTGGGTCGACTTTTTGGGTGTTGAAGCTGGGATTTATCGCCTCTCCTTCTTCTGGGACCGGTCTGCGGCTGGTGAATAATGTCTTGATCCTCCGCGCGATGGGTAACATCACCAGAAGGCAGCCGCCGAAGACCCCGAGGCTGACCTCAGCGAGGGTCCAGATCCAAATCGAGGCAAAATTGACTGGAGAATGGTTGGGGTCATTAGAAAAGGCACTGATGAGGCATTGGTGTTCTTCCTTCTACTCCACCACGAGACATGCTTACCTAAAGAATCATTGACAGACGTCGATGAGGAGGACAGGCTATCGAGCAGGCGGAAGATGCTGGCGATGATGGTTCTGGATTGTGTCAGAAGATGAATTAGCCTTGCTTTGATGAGCCTGGTGGGTGGGTGTGATGGTGGTAATGATATCGTGATCTGCTGGGCCTGAGGCCACACTTACAGGATCCCTATCACAAATATGCCACACACCGCAAGCTTGTATCGAAGGGGCAGGTGTAACTTCCAGGCTTCTCTGACGGGCAGCACCAAGATGAGGCTGTTGAGAACGATGTCGCCCACTCCAGTTCCCACAGCGAGTGAGACCAGGTTCATGCACTGTCCGTCCTCCATTAGGTCCCATAGACTTGCGATGGGGTGACATGCGAAGAGGGTGAGGAAGAACTTGGCGAGACCCCAAGCCAGGGCCAGCGCGGTCAGTATCCTCGTGGCAATCTTCATCGGACGCTTCGGAAAAATACGATAGTACGTCAGCAGCACCGACACCCTGACAAGAGTCATATCTACGGTGTAGATCAGGCTGGCGATGAAGGTATACTGTTGGACAAAGCAAGTATTTTGTCAACGATGAGAACAGGATGTGTTCAAAGCCGCGCCGGCCACATTCGGAGGCTCGGCTCAGCTGACTTACCATCGAGATATTTGAGAAGTCCAGTATTTCCGTGAACGGCCCGAGATATAGGCCAGCGACTATTTTCAAGCAGAAAGGTCAATATCTACAGTCCAGAAATAGATTGACGTGGGGATATCGAAGGGGGGCAATTTGGTGCGCACCGTGAATACCAATGCCAACAAGACCCCAGCAAAAGGCCTACAATATCGTTAGAACATTTGGAGGTCGGCATTCAGAGCGCGTAATTACCAGAGAAGCGATGGCCGTCCAGTCATCCCAGCCCAGTTTGACATCCTCAAGGCGCCGGGCCCAGACACGGAGAGCGGCGGCCAGCGTCCCCACGATTGCCAATACTGCCAGCCATGCGTAAATCCAATTCTTGTCGTTGTAGTTTTGGTCGTCGAGATTTCTTGCTAGGAGTTTCATCGTGGTCCTCGTCGTCATGACTGGTTGGACAGTACGCAGGCACGAGAGATTGTGGAAAACGGCAGATGCAAGTTCAATCACGGTAATTTTGGTGGCGTGACTTTCCCTCTTTTAATGGTCTTGTTATATATCTCGTAGGTATTGTTACATTCTTGTATTATGTACTCCTATAGCAATGTCTCCATGTCCCCGCCATTTAACTCAGCCAGGACCTCAGAGGGGGGAAACACGTTGTTTTAGGAGAGGGGGTGGGTGTGGAGTGGTGGCAAACGTTCCAGGACCGCATCTCAGTCAGCCTTACAGGAATACTGCCCAAATTGATATCTCTATGCATGTGCCAAGATCAAGGCAGAAAATGTGTTCACAGTTTGCAGGTATTGATATTGTACAGTACTAATTTGCCAAGACAAGTATGACGCTCCAAGGAACGCGCTGCAGCTGCATTGCAGATCTCGTTCTATGGTAAGAGTGCTCGTGATGTCCGCGGACCCTCGGTTGAGGTTCCATTAGGTGGCGGTGTTTCCCTTCCTGGGGCCCTTGTCTTGTGAGCAAAACAAAGTGCAGTGGTTCTTAAGCCGTGCCACCCACTTCGTTTGTTTAGGTACTTTTAGGTCAGCACGTAGGTAAGCGGGCTGTGCAACGCAGTGCCTCGAAACAAGCCTTAAGTAGGGGGCCGAAGGAGTGTGCGGCTTCAGTGTCGTCTGGCAATCTCGGCTCAATGCACACCTTGAGATGAGCCTGCATATTTGGCCTGAAGGGTAAGATTTATGATTTTTGGAGTAATTGATAAACACAGGGAAATCATCTATTTTCGACAACAAATTCAACACTGCCTCTTTTTCATTAACTGATACAGGCATGTTCCGCGAGGCATGGATGACTAAGTATGGACGATTCCACGGGATAAATACAGAAAAGGACAAGCCCCAGCCAACGTATTCATAGTGATAATGAGCACCAGTGCCAGGCAACCTGCCATCGATCACTGGCCTTGGATACTGTAATGACGGCTCAGGGGTACAGTCATGGTAAAGATTAAAATGAAAGAAAAAAATCCAAAAAAAAAAATCGGCAGAACTGGCCAGTCCTCGGGGGAAAGCCTTATACGAGTGCCTTGCTTCTATACATTCGGGGATTTCTACTTCACGATCCTGTCAGCTAGACGTATAGGCAATTGCATTTTTGTAACACCGTTCGAGAGACTCGTTTCTGAACAGGGCGGTTAGGTTCCAGAGATTAACTATACTATAATTGAGTGAGAAACCTGAGAGTGACGGCCTCGAAGGCCTTCAAACAACAAGAGCTGACGTCTACACATACTTCTTGGTCAGAGGCAGACGCCGATCATTCGAGGATACAACATCGACCTACGCCTCCATAAACATGCCTTGGTAATCATATTCATGTCTGTAAACCAAACTCGTCCCAGTCTCGTCTCTTCATTCAAGCAACCGGCATAGGAATCGTCACACCAGAGACCACCGTCGGTTGTGTCCTCACCACTGCATCGTAGGCCGGCGGTCGAGCCTCCTCCACACGCTGTCCCGTCTCGTTCTCTCCCGAGACCCCCACCGCCCCCTCATCCGCAACATCTTCCTTCCTCGCCAGGCCGTACGGCGGCGGCGCCTCCCCAAGCTCATTCAGGCCTTCGCCATCTCCAGACGCCGACATCCCCTGGGAGCCTTCCACGCCCGCCGTCGGTGGAGCCTGTGCGGTGCGCTCCACGTCCTCATCCCGCCGTGTCTGTGTCTTGTTGGTGGCCTTCTTCCGCCGCCGGGCGCAGTATACGAGGCTGCCGGTCATGGACGCAGTGATGATCATGGCGAATGGGATGATGACGCAGATCCAGACTGCGAGGTTGGTACGTTGTGCTTGGAATGTCATGTCGGGGCGCACGTGTTGCGTATTCGTGCTTGTGTTTTGTTGTTTATGTTCCGATGTTTTTCTCTCTCTCGCTTTCTATTTCCTCTATTTCTTCCAAAAGAGAGGGGCTTTGGAGGGCTTTGCTTTCGAGGCTGGTGTTGAAACGTGGTCGCAGCCCCGGAGAATGACAAAGGTAACGATTGATTTGGTCGTATATTATAATAAATGATAGAAAAAGTCGAGGTATCGTAGTCAGTCAGTCGAGAGAGGCAGGCCTGTCAGTGAGAGAAATTCAAGCTTGATATGAAGTTGGTTTGGAGATGCTGTTGAGGTGGTCTCAGAAGTTGCGATCCTTTTGACTTGTGCAGAAAGAACGAAAGGTCGTCATTTCTTCTTTTGTGCAGGAGCAAGGGAAGTCTCGATCAACAAGTTCGTGACGCAGAGTTGACCAAGTAATTAAGTCAAGTACCTGTGTTGTGCCTGCGAAATTTAAACGAGGTTGGAGTGGTCGACCAGCCGGGAAACAGAATTCAAGCGGCATCCCTTGCCTCGAAGGTCATTCCGATTGCGCGCCAAAACGAGACCCGTCACGGAAGTAAGAAATAAGATCTAATCTCAACTCTGATATCTACGAAGGGAGGCGCATTGAGAAACATGTAATCATTCTTTTCCCTTCATCCTCATGTAGCGCTCGTGGCTGTTTGAGACGTTTTGTTCTGCTAAACCCCAGGTATTCTTTTCCGATGATAATCACAGTCGCACTTGGACTCACAAGAGGCAGACTGTCTGCAGTTCTTGATCTTTCCAAAACTCGTCGCAAGATGTCTCGTAGGCCTCTTCCGCGTACGAAAGACAGACGGAGCCAACACGCTGAAAACAACGACCACCATGCTCACCTGTTGTACTGACGACAAGCAGGCCAAATCCCACTGAGCCATGATGTATTTCGGATTCAGCGTCCAGTACTGGCTTTGCTAACACCAGCATAGATAATCCTCGTTTGAAGTGGATGGTGCCCCAGGTTTTATCAAACTCGGCCGACTCGATCTCACTTGGAGCGTCCAAGCGCGCGAAGCGAATAAATGGCGGCAGACCATTCTGAGCAGTCAGGTCCTCGGAGAAGTCCTTGGTATCATGACAATGCAGACTTGACGGTAGGCCCTTCAAAATGCCCTGCAGGGTGATCATCAATGTCGCCTCGTCCAGACGTACTTCTTGTGCGAGAACATGTGCTGGCTCATATGGCGGCCAGATCCTCAGACCAGTGAATCTCAGCCATGACCAGCTCGATGTGGGCTCCAGCTCCCATCCAGACCGTTCCAAGGCGACAGTACAGTCTTGACTCTTGGACAAAACCCGTCCCTCCAGCCGTTGCCACATCATCCCGCGCACCAGATCTGAAGCCCACAGCCCACCGACCAGATGATCCCCCGTCGCCTGCGCAAAGAGTTCAGCCAGGCCGAGGATCCCGGCCAGCCGGTCTGTAGAATATGTCATGTGGCGACGGCTGTAGTCTGCGAGTAACCAGTACCAAGTCGTATATGGCTCGCCATTCTGAGGAGTCTTGTCGCCAGTCATTTGCTGATGAAACCCGTCAGGCCCTAGCGGTCGCAGCAGCTCCCAGACCGGCCCACTGGAAGAGACGTCTCGGTCTTCAGACTGCGCCTTGGTCAGGCACTCCCACTCCGTGTAGCGTTTTGTGAAGTGGATGATCCTGCGAGACAGATAATGCTCCTGCAGGCACCATCCACGTCGGCAGAGTACGCCGCTCTCAACCTCGCCCGAAGTAACCTCTCGCAGTGCACACAATTGTAGCACCTTTCCTCCACCTTCGTATTTGAATATAGGCTCTGCCGGCTGCATGCTCTGCAAATCTGGCTTGCTCTCGGTCTCAGGAGAGAGCAACAGTCTTTCCTCAGGCGACTCGGCGGAAGCGGCAGAAATAGTGAGAAAAGCGTTTGAATATACACTGCGCATCCGTTTCGCCTCCTTGTACCACTCCTCCCTGCAATCCTGAGCAATACACAGGGCGTCGATCCATAGGTACGGGATGCCAAGATACCTGCATACCTGGACCGCGTCACGGAACAATGGACTGAGCTGGTCGAGATGCATGCTTTCCATTCTCTGCGCGAGTGTGTCTGTAGTTGTTTTGGACACCCTTTCTGGGTTGGGGCCCCAGCAGTATGTGAGAACCGCATATTTCCCCTGCTTGCCCGATCCGTCTATGAGCTTGAGATCATCAGAAGACTCTTCCGATGAGGTAAGGTCCAGGATACGGGATGGGAGTGCAGGGCCAGCAGAGCTAGACTGAGGCTCCGACCATCTTTCACATCGTCGGGACTTTTGAGCGTGCCGCGGATGGTTATGGAGGCAGTCATCCAGCCATGCTCGAATATGTGACAGGTCGCCTGGTCTGGCCATCGGACGACCGCAGACATCGTCAGAGAGTGCTGCTGGAGAGCCTAAACATGATCAGAGGAGGGGTTTGTTAGATGATCCAGTGAAGCATTTCAGATTTCATACGTGTAATCGAGAGTGACAGAGATACGTACCATGAGCAGCGATCAGCTCAAACGCATTCCGCCGAGGCCACAGAAGCCTGCGCTCGATGTCGTTGATCTCATGCCCACGCATCTTGTGCAGGCCACCACCACCATCGCCGTCGCGAGGTCGATAGTCAGCCACGCAATAATGTACACCTACGCTCTGACGGTGCAGCCAGAACCCAAAGACGTTCTCGGGATCGTCTTGCTCTGGCGTGGGGGGATCCGTCTGCGTCAGGAGCCAGGCGCAGCAGGAACAGCCCTGCTGTGCTGTTTGTTCAAGCTCGGCACGGCTTGGCCGGTGTGGGACGAAGTAAATCTGGCCGTCTGAAGGCCAGATGCAGAAGCCTCCGGCGTGGTCTTTGTATTTGAGCTCTGTGTGATGTGGTCCCTTGGGAGGGTGGAACACATCATGTGTAAAGACTTGTGTGCAAGTGTCACAGAGCATGTTGACGCCTCTCGATGGGAATAATGCAGATCAGTGTGCTTAATCAATCAGGATGCATGAGATGTTTGTTCATCTGTGATGACTACTTAAGTACATAGCAAGCCGTGCTGCTGGGTTTAATACTGATGGGTTGATAAATACTTTGGTATGTAGTAATCAGTAGGGTGAGTGCTTCCGCTGCATTACTGCCTCGCGGCTGTTTAAGAATCTGACATCTTACTATGCTAGGCATATAGTTCACAACGTGACCACCTTAATATCGAGTGAGGTTGTTTGACTGACTAGAGATCCTTACCCCTGGCAATCCTCTGGACGTCCACGGGTCTTGTGATCGCCACAACCTTATCAATTCCTACGTCAGTGTGCAGCGCTGTCAAAAAGTACAAAGTGGGCCCCAGCTCCATCTTGGAGCGCATGATCAAGCAAAGTATAAAAACTGCCCCTTTTTGGTCATAAATAAAACATCTTCTTGCACTGTTACAGATGTTAGTTGATCATAGTTGATCATATATAGTAGTTTCGAACAGAGAGTGCTTGCCATTGCCTAGTCTCTTCCCTCTCAATCCGGGAAGGGAAACCCATATATTGAGAAGTCTTCACATGCTAATACGGCACCTAAAGGACCTCGGGAGAAGGGGGGGGGGGAATACAGCATAACATATAGCCAAGTGGCGCAAATAACATCATAAGAGGAATACTTCTGCAGAGTGTCCTTGTTTCATGTGTTATATTTCCAAAAAGACCGAAGCATCATGACACTGAGGACTTCGCTTTGCCATTCGTCTCATTCCAATTGGCCTATACATTCTTTACGTCCTCACGATGCATCAAGGTAAAACAGGTGGATTTCGGTCGTGACTGATGAGAAGCCCGGAGCCATGAGGCTCACGTCTTGAACCGTACCGCATTCAACTATCCTGTGCTAATATTCCATATGCATATACAAGTTGCTGTGATGCTGGTTAGGAGCAGGCTGAACTACTATTTCCGGACTGGGTTAAGAGGTCAAGGGAGGGTCAGTACCTAAAATGAGAACCCTAACCCTGCCTCGAGGAAACTGTAGATTTCCGGTGGTGAGACGATTTCGGGAAGCTCAAGGTATAATGTTATCTAGAAACCTTATTAGAACTTATTCTTGTGTATAGTTCACGTGAAATTCTGAGGATAGTGTGAGATTTGGGGACTTTCGCGCTTCTTATAAACTGGCTCGGAGCCCTCCTTGGCCGCTGGGATCGGTCATCAGTGAAACTCTGGCATGCCCGCTCCTACATGGGTTTTTGACGTCAGATGCGCTGTACATGTAGCTGGCCTTGTTCTGCTTGTTTGCTGCCCAGAGGCCCACGCAACCAACATTTACTAGAGCACGGGTTTTGAGAAGGGAGAAACAAGAAGACACAATTTTTATTTTATTTTTATTTTCTTTTGCCTCGAACTGCTCTCACAGTCGGGCGGCAGCTATTGGATGTCTCACAGACCCCTTTTGGCAACATCGGTTGACTGACCTCAACATTCTCCCGACATTGCCTCTGTCTTTCTTGGCATCGATCCTGCAGTCGACCTCTTGGTTACCCACTGAACGGTTCGTCATCGAGTGAGGATACCCCAGGCTCGAATGAGGTGACGGGCTTTCCGGTGTGTCCGAGCTCTGCGGCAGGTGACATATCCATGAGGGAGTCGTGTTGTTTTGACGATATCACTCGAGCGTTAGCCTCTCCGTGGCATCCGAACGCGAGAACATTCACCATCCGACGCGTCCGAGGTATGCCATCGCCCATGATGTCTTCAAGTCCTGAGCCCACTCTTTCAAAAGCAGAGAGATAGCCTCGAGAATTTCAACTACAGGCCCCTCCGTCTCTTCTGCCTCCTCCTCTTGATCAATATCATAGTATCATCCCCATCGCATACTATACATATCATCTACAT
The DNA here is from genome assembly GCA_014851275.1 of Cryphonectria japonica. Taxonomy (NCBI): domain Eukaryota; kingdom Fungi; phylum Ascomycota; class Sordariomycetes; order Diaporthales; family Cryphonectriaceae; genus Cryphonectria; species Cryphonectria japonica. The sequence continues at coordinate 93,364 of JACWTT010000036.1, forward strand.
GTGCCCCACACTATGACATCTGAAACATTGACACTGCAGCAGATGGCCGACAAGGGCACAGCTGCGCCTGCAGATCTCTCGGCCCACCATGGCCGCAGCAGTGGTTCATCTAGCTCTGCGCCACAGGCTGGTGATTCATACATCAACCTCGGTCACCCACAGCAGCACCATTCCCTGAGAGAGGCCTTGAGATCCCCCAATGGAGGAAGCGGTATCCACACCCCAGGAGACAGCACCAGCGAGGAGGACTACGACGACGAGTCGAAGAAACCCGTGGCCGTTCTCCTGCGGAGGAGTGGTGCTGGTGGTGAGAAGCACCTAAAGCCAAGAGACCCGTTGGCGAGGCTCGGCAGCAGCCTGAAAGATTCTGTCATCAGTGAGCCTTCGACTCCGATGAGCGAAATGTCAGCCGATATGGGCAATCTCGAAGACGTGTCTTCCCTCAAAGGCGCCAAGGTCTACACCGTCGCTTCGGATGACAAGGAGCTGCGGGCTATCCTGAAGAGGGGCATGCAGATGGTAGGTGGAACCCAAGATGATGAAATCTTTGCACCCTGAGACGGGCTACCGAACTCACTTCTCTTTCTAGGCTAAAGAATCTGAATCAAACTTCAAGCGCAAGGGGAGGTTCAGGGACTACGTGTTCACGCAAAAGTTCAGTACCTTTGACACGAGAAACGAGGTGGCTGCCACCAGTCCATTCCACGGCTTCTTCACCCTGTTCTGGATCGCCGTCGCCATCTTCATGCTCAAAATAGGGGCAGAGAACTGGAAGAAGACTGGCAACCCACTGGGAACTAACGACATCATGAAGTACATGTTCCAGAGGGATGTCGTGGTCCTTTTGCTTTCTGACGGGATCATGTGTGGACTCACGGGGGTGAGCTGGATCCTGCAGCTCCTGATCTACAAAGGCTACATGGACTGGGACGGAGCCGGCTGGATCGTGCAGAACCTGTGGCAGACCATCTTCATCGGCGCCAATGTCGGCTGGACACAGCTCCGGAGCTGGCCCTGGTCACACACGGTCTTCTTCGTCCTTCATACCCTCGTTATGTTGATGAAGCAGCATTCCTACGCCTTCTACAACGGCCACCTGTCGACGGCCTATAAGGCGCGGGCAGAGCTCCTGCGCAGGCTCAAACAGCTTGAGCAGATCGAGGCCTCCAAGCCGTTGTCAACATCGAGCCGGGCGACAGGCGCAGCGGCGGCGGCTCCGGCCTATCTAAACAGGCGGCCCTCCACGAACCAGATCAGACAGCGTCGACGGTCGCTCCATGCAGGTTCCGATACTTTCAGCCAGGACCTCGAGGAGATCGAGGCCGCCATCGAGTCGAGCAGGCCACTTGACCTCGAGCAGATCCGGGTGTTTGAGAACATCATCCAGTGGGAGATTGAAGGGCTCACCGAGGAGCTCACGGGCAAATCAACATCCCCAGAACGGGCCTACCCGAGAAATCTGACGCTGAGGAACCATTACCAATACATCGTCTTCCCGACCGTCGTGTACGAGCTCGAGTACCCTCGGGCCGAGAGCATCAGCTGGCGCTACGTCGGGGAGAAGGCTGCTGCCACATTTGGTGTCATATTTGTGATGATCGCCGTTTCTCAGGCCTTTATCTACCCGGTGGTGATGAGGACCGAGGTCATGAAGGAGAGGGGCATGCCGCTGGCAGACCGGATGAAGGAGTTCCCGTGGATGCTGTCCGACCTCATCTTCCCGCTCATGATGGAGTACCTCCTGAGCTGGTATGTCATCTGGGAGGCCATCCTCAACCTTCTCGGCGAGCTCACCTATTTTGCCGACCGTGAGTTCTACGCCGACTGGTGGAACTCGGTGTCGTGGGACCAGTTCGCGAGGGACTGGAACCGGCCGGTCCACAACTTCCTGTTACGGCATGTTTATCACTCCTCCATCTCGGCCATGAAGGTCAACAAGCACACTGCCACTCTGATCACTTTCTTCCTATCGGCATGTGTGCATGAGCTGGTCATGTGGTGCATCTTCAAGAAACTCAGGGGATATCTGTTGATGCTGCAGATGTTTCAGCTGCCAGTAAGTTGCTCCATCCATCTATGCTGCGCCCAACATGTTCTACAGGGAAGAACGAACAGCCTTCAAGAGAAAACTTGCTGATGATAAGTGGTTTGATAGCTTGTGCGACTGAGTAGGACAAAGTGGTTGAAAGGCAGACAAACGTTGGGGAACGTCATCTTCTGGCTCGGCATCTTTACAGGGCCATCAACCCTGTGCTCTTTATATCTGATACTGTGATCGTAATCTGCTGGCTATATTTGGACAGGGTGGCTCATTAGATAGACAATGCCGATACTGGGTAATGTCTTGCAAATGCCTGTGCAGGTTGTGCGAAAGTGATGGCAGGTGATGAGGATGATTTGCCCCAGACCCCAGAATCTGGAGGCTAGGGGGGAAGGCCAGGGTTAGGGGGAGGGTCCTTCTGCACTTCAGACCCCTTCTTTCTCCCAGCTAGCAGTGACGCACCGGCCAAGACGCTAGTCCTATTCTTGGCCTGCTAATTCTCCGCCGCAGCTGCCTCTGACGGAGCTTGCAAATGCAAGGTGGCTGAGAAAGTTTGACCTCAACCCGCCCCAAATCATCTCCTTCTGCTCATACCAAAACAACACCTCCATCCCCCTTCCCTTCCCACCACCACGCGCTCCATCGACGACGGCAAACGACAACAAAGATCCATCTCTTCAAAGAAGATGTCTCGCGGAGGAACCACGCTCTACGTCACTGGCTTCAGCCATGGCACGCGTGCCCGCGACCTAGCCTACGAGTTCGAACGGTAATTCCGATCCCTCCATTCCTCAGTTCAACCCCGATCAGCTTCCATCCTCCCACCTCGCCCTTTTTCGCCCTCGCCCTCGTCCTCGTCGGAAGAAAACGTTATCTCGCTATATATGTCCCGCTGTCCTCCGTCGTGTCGTAACACCCTCCGTCGTGCCTTGCTCCCGCCCTAGCCCTCCTCGTCCTCCTTCGATCGAGCGGTTGGCGAATGCCATAAAATTAGACGGTCGTGTCAATATGATTATCCATACACACGTTTGGTGGCCTTGCATCGGGCAAGTTGCCTGTCGGCGGTAGCCCTCAGACAGAGCAGGAGCCCCTGGGCTGCCCTGCGAGACGACGATATTGCCACGCGACGAAATACCCACCTCATCCGTTTTTCCGTACCGACCTGAAGATGCTGACACGCGCCACACAGCTATGGCAGGCTCGTCCGCTGCGACATTCCGGCCCCTCGCTCTGCGAGCAGCAGACTGTAGGTCATCTCCTTCGTTATCCTTTTAAGGGATGAATAGGGGAAATTTTGCTGACACCTATTCCAGGTTTGCGTTTGTGGAGTATGAGGACCGTCGTGACGCCGAGGACGCCTACCATGAGATGCATAACAAGCGCATCGGTCGTGACGACCTCCTGAAGATCGAGGTAAGATGCCAGAGCTCCTTATTACTTATCAACTATACATAATGCTAACCAATACTGTTACAGTGGGCTCGTACCCCTCCCTCTGCATCCTGGCGCTTCGACTCTGGACGCGAGCGTGACCGTGGCAGTGACCGTGGTGACCGTGGTGACCGTGGTGACCGCCGCGCTCCTCGATCTCCTCGACGCAGGTCTCCCAGCCCTCGCCGTGCTCGCGACTACTCTCCTCGCAAGGATGATCGCCGCGACCGCGACCGCGACCACGACCGCGAGCGTCGTGACACCCGTGATCGCTCTCGTTCCCCGGATCGTCGGTAAGTAACTGCACGCGCATATCATGTTTCCAAGTATTCCATACTAATATTGCAGATATAGCGACCGTGACGATCGTGACAAGGACTACAAGGATGATCGTGATGAGCGGGACCGCCGTGACACGAATGGTGACGACCGCAAGGGTTCGCCTCTCTACATATCCCCACGACCCCACAGAACTGCGCTGACCGCCACTCTAGCCCTGGACAGCCCCCCTCCTGCTCATGATGACCTCGACGTCGCAGAGTAGAGGTCTGCTATGTTGACGGACCGAGAGGTTTCTGCTCTCTCCCCCTTCTCTACGGAACTAACAGAACGGAAATGCTTGGCCTTTCTTGACTTCCTTGTGGAATCTTTTAGTTTCGATGCGGAACCCCACAGATGATCACGGCGGTCGGGTCCCCTACGACCACGCGGATGCGCATGCGAGTCGATTTTGTTTTCAAAAAAAGGAAGGAAAATGGATCGAAGACGTTTACTGAAAGCAGACCCGTCTCGGATTAGCCAGACTGCAATTAATCAGCTTATTTTAGATACTTTGTAAGAGAATGACAAGTTTGTTGGCGTCGGGTCTGACTTTATAGATCTTACAAAATCACCCTCATGCATCCAGTGACTTTTTCCTCAAGAAACCTGCGGCGTAGCTAGCACTGGGATACTTGCCTGGCTTGGTATCTACAGGTATCTTCAGATGCGTTTCAACAAGAGACTCCGGGTACACAGCTATAAACGTATGAATATGTAAGTAAGCAGCTTTCCTGACAAGACCACGACCGTAACAGGAGGCGACATCTACTATGTGTACAACAATAGCCAGTGTGGGGCTCAGGGGGATTAGAGGGGGTGGAAAGGAGAGGGCGGGTCAATGATATCAAATACGTAGGTCTCGTGGTCGACAAGTCTGTGCCCTGTGCAAGAGGCCATGTCATCAAGGACAAGTCAAGAGTATGTCATCAATAATGACTTGTCAGAAAAGCAATTCACAAGAGGACAGGACAAGAGAGAGGACAAAGCAATGGAACGTTTGCAAGAATGTTGGCAGTTTCAATTCAGCACATCTCTCGTGTATGTGATCCACCTCTCCCGCTTCCCTCTCTGGGTGTCTTGCCCTTGGTCCACCCCCCCCCCCCCGGGCCCCTCAAGTCAAAAGCCAAAATCCAAACCCTGAAAAAGGACAGAAGCCATCCGAGTTTGATACATAACAAAACTCCATAAACCCCTAAGGAAAAGGAAAAAAAAACCAAAAACAGACCAGGACACCCTGACAGAACTTCCCTACTTGCCGAGAGGTGTTTGTCCAAAGAGCCGCTCTCACCGGCTCCATGCTCACGTGTAACGCCTCCACCATGAAGATCACAAGAAACAAAAACCAAACACGACCAGAGGAAAGAAGGGAAAAGGATCCAGTGGCACAAATTATAACCTGAAACTGTGACGATCCCGACCCAGAAACGCAAAAGCAAGAAAACAGCTGAACGACAAACAATAAGCAGTACAAAATAATAGAGGATCCAGTGTTAAGGAATGGAAATGAGCCCAGCACAGCGTGGGTAATATTAAGGCGCAATACCAGTAGCTGTGGACCTGTAATCGAGGCGAGGAAGATGGAGAGGGCAGTGGAATCCGTGAGACGGCCGGCGCAAGGGCCCAGCCCCTTGACCTGCTGCGTTGAGGCAGCGAGGCCGATCAGCACATCCTTATGGTTGGGGGAACTGTAAGGAGAAAGCCGGTTTTACTCGATCTCCATGGTTCCGGCGAAATCCTCCGACTCGCTGCGGATGGGTTCGTGACTCGTCCTGGCCTCGTCGTCCGCATCCTCGGCATCATCTTCCTCCTCCGATAAGAGGTCGTCGTCGTCGTCGAAGTCCTCGTCGGGGAAATTATCATAGTCATCATAGCTCCCCGCGAACTCATCGAGCTCCAGCACGCCGTCGCGATCGCGATTCCACGTCAGACCGTCGTCTGCATAATCATCCTCCTCGTCACTGGCCGTGACCCTCTCGGCACGGTCACCAAGCCAGAACCTGGCGCGCTTGTTGGCGCCCGCCTCCTCCATCAGTCTCCTCTTGCGCAGATCTCCTGATGAGGAGGTGGGCGTCAGTGACATAGCCCCGCTCCTTGCACGCGCCGAGGGTCGCAGGAGCTGCGGCGGGCTACTGTGTGACACAACGGGTACGCCCCTCACGTATAGATACGTGACGCGCTTGCGCAGCTTGTTGAAGAAGAAGTAGTGCATGCTCCAGATGGCGGCAGCCTCCTCGTCAAAGGGGTTCATAGCCGGCTGGTAGCTGAAGACAGAGCAGTCCTTGAGAGACATCTCCTTATCGAGTAGGGCCCACATGTGAGGGCCCCAAGGCGGTGACTCGGTACCGGATACCGCGGGTGGGCTTGAGCCCATGTCTGCTGCTGCGGCGGCGGCGGCCTTCTTGGATTTCTTGCTACCGGACAGAAGCGCGCTGACCGGGAAATCAATGGTGGGCTGGGCGTTAGGCCGCGCGCTGCGGAGAGTCGTGTCGAGGTTCGTCATCGCTTTCCGGAGGGGCCGCTCGCGCTTAAAGTCCGCAGGCCGCAGGACGTGGCTGAAGTCGTAATCAGGGTGCGACGCGTTCAGTGTCGCAATCAGGTACGCGAATGTCTTGCGACTCGATATCTCGGAAAGGGGGCCGAAGGGGCTTGACCGTGACAGGTTGAGGCTCGACCGTTGTGGTGGGGAGAGGCTTGCGCCGAACTTGAGCATGGCCTCATGTTGTGACTCGAGAGACTTGTCGATGTTCTTGTAGAGTTTCTTGTCGCTACCTGCTGCCTTGGTCGTGTAGAGGTCGCATCCGCCAGTAACGTGGCAATCAGGGGTGTCGAAGTTCAGCGCGCTGGTCACGACATCGAAGTCGCGAAGAGGTAGGAACTACGCAAGGGAAATAGATCAGTAACCTTGGCGCAGGGAGTAGCAAGGTGCTACCTGTTGTCGCGGGTTGGAAATGGCGAACCTTCATCGTCAGTAGTTGTGAGGCCTTCGGCAGCCTACTGGAGTGTCGTCGTTGTTGCTGCTAGAGGGCTGTTGGGTGGTGTTATCGGTGGAGCCGGCGTGAAACGACAACGTCATTGAGGTGTCGAATGGGAGAACGGATTCAAGGACGCGCGACTGTGAATGGTGTGTGCATAACCAGCCCAAGATTATAAGAGAAAAGGAGGGAGAAGCCGAGAAAAGAAGAGTAAAGACAATTGGGTATCTTAAAGAGGTGCTGCGGGTTGCAGGCAGTCGAGTGATTGCTGTCGTTTGTTGGTGGAGTTGTTGCTCTGATCAAACCCCCCTGCCAGGTCGGAAGGGTACAAACACCGGTGAGGGATGCAGAGGAGCAAGTGACTAGGACTGACTGCCTTGATGGGGTTAGTAGTCAATCACAGTCCAGAACGCATGTATGCGTCTAGAGAGCTAGAGAGTGTGCTGGGTAAAAATAGCCATATTGGGTTGTTCTTTGTTGTATTCAGAGAATGAACTGTCGAGTTGGATAAAGAGCGGGAGAGAGAGAGGAAGCCAGGAGGGGAAAAGGAGATGCAAGGGCGAGTTGATGTTGAGAGGCCCCGGTAGTCGCCTAAGTTGATAACGCAATGCGGCCGAGTAGGAGCGGGGGGGTCAGTTGTCTGACACGGGTGCGGTAAAGTACTGGGTAGAAAATAACCGTAATCTGTTAGGGAAGAGGGGAACTAACCGGGTCTGAGACCGGCACAGTTCCAGGGCCAACCGACAAAGGAGACGCCGCGGGTAGCAGCAGTACGGCAGCAGCCAGTGGTTTCTTCACCCCCTAGAGTGGCATAGGTTTTAGTTCAGTAGTCACTTCTAAGTAGTTAGGACGGCGTGGGTTGGCAGTGGCAGCGTGGGTGCATGACTTGGTCTGCCCGCCCCTCTCCCCCTTCCCCAACGCATGGCTGCGGGGACAGCTGGTTATCTGCTGCGCCAGCATTGCCTGTTAGAGCGAATCGCATGCTAGATCAACGCCACGAGCGACGGCCCTCGTGGCAACCAGCCGAGTCAGGATGATGCCTCATCAAATATCCGCCCATCTCAAACGTGCAGGTTTCCATTCGAGTGAGTGGACGGCCGGAACATGAACCGCAAAGGCACCGAACTGTCCGAATTGTAAAGGTCATTTTGTTTTCTTTTTGGGCGAGGTCTTCTAGTTCTATTAGCGGAAAACACCTGCAGTCTTGCGTACCTCCGGAAAGACATAATGCTTGCATGGCGTAGACGCTCCCAATTCATGCCTTTCTGTTGCCGTCGCCCGCCATCTTGGGTCCTGTCCTGCTGGACTTTGTGTCCAGCCGCCATCAGTGCGTTGTGTGGCCATCCTCCCTCTCCTCCTGCTGCTGCTGCTGACCTTCCATGGGGCCAGCTGCCAGATTCCTGACAATCTCTCAAGCAGCCTTCCAACACCAGATATCGGCCCCAATGCACTCCTCTTCTTTGAATTGTATATTTCCCGGCTCGCGAACAGCTCATAGATAGCCGTCTGTGCCGGCCTCAAAGCATGCCAGCCTCCTTCAGGGCGCCTGAGATTTCTTGTTGGGCCTGTGTTCAAGTATGGCACGTTAGCCAAAGGAAAGGCAGCCACCTTGTGTTCCTCTGCTCGCAACGTGTATAGTATAAATGGTGGCCAGTCAATCATGAACGGGAGAGATGTGAGTATGTGCCAATATCGCCGACGCGTTACATGATCTTCGTCACTTCGTCCTCGACCTGGCGGTAAGCAGTTTCGGCGTCAGCTAAAAAGTAACGCTCCGAGGTTGGGCGAGACCGCACGAGATGGAGGGGATGGGACGCGGGAGACAAGTCACATTCGAGTGTCAAGACCGAAACAAACGAAGGCAAGGTGAAGAGGGAGACAGGTCCAAAAGTAACACGAGCAGACTCGCAATGGCCAGGAGGGGGAGGGGAGATGCAACTGACCTCCATATCCTCAAGGGAGTCTTGCTGCCCAATACATCTCAGCACGTTCTTCTTGCTGCTCTCTTGGAGCTCTCCGGCGAGGATGAGCTCGTCAAGAATGTAGTAGGCTTTGGTAAAGGAGAAGATGATGTCCAGCTCGCAGACGTTGCCGTAGTACTTGTCCATCTGCTCGACGTAGCGGTGGATGATTTCGAGGGTAATCAGCTCGTTATCATCCGACGAGCAGCCGACGATGAAGAAAAGGGAGGCATATCGGCGGTATACGATCTTGGTATCTGCAGCGACGCAACTGGATCAGTCTGGAGTCGTAGAGTGGAGGCGGCCACCCGCCACGGTCGATGGAGAGGCGGCGGTCGAGACATACCCTTGTATTCAAGAAAGTTGCACATCCGTGTACGGCGGGCCAGGACGAGCTGTGAGACATCTTTGACGATCTTGGCTTTCTCCTTGGGCGAGAGGGTGGTGAACCATTTGGCAAGACGCTGCGAGAGGAGACGGTGTCAGGTAAACTTGCGCAGTGGGCATAGAAGAAGAAGAAGAAGAAGAAGAAGAAGAAGGATGACAGTGATGATAAACAGAGACTTACTACTTTGCCCTGGCGGGACAGCAAGATTAAATAGTTGATCGCCATGGTGGCGATACCATCACCAAACGGGAGGAGATGGATTGGCAGAGGGAAGGATGGGAGGAGAGAAGGCGGTGGGCAGGCTGGCTTGAGGTTGAGGATGAAATGCAGCCAACTTTCTCTTGACAAGTACAAAAGTCGGGGACGAGTTGCAGATGCTTGGCTCCAGCATGCAACAAGCGCCGTAGCGCGAGTACAGTACTACGGTCTACCGCATGTGCAGTAGTAAGCAACCCCCTAACCCCCACCTCCCCGCCCCCAGGTGACCCTGTCGGTGCTCTGTAGGCTGTGGCCCACGACTGACGGTGCTGAAGATTATAGGTAATATGTATCAATGCTATTATGTACTTTGCACTGCGAGTACGTATTTGCTGTCGTAAATACTGTACATAGTAGGTAGTAAATACTATAGTACTGTAGCACTATATATCTATGATACTAGGTACACAGTTGGAGCAGATGAACCTCCAACCCAACACCTCTCTGGCCTTTAGATGTCACGGTCTCCCTCTCTCCCACCTCCATGGACTGACCCCCAACCACTCCATCCATTAATTGACGTGGGGTCCATCAACGGAGGTTTGAAGGTAGCGACTCCCGATCGATTTGGTCTCAATTCTATCCAATCGACGTCAAGCGCATGCAGAGTGATAGTGATGCCTTGGACGCTTGAGCCGCTTTCAGACCAGCAGAGACCCCTCCCACCCTTTCTACCTACAAAGATGAGAGTTTCGGCCTTCTCTAGATCTAGTCATCGGCGCTATCAACAGCGATCGTCGGACAGCCGGATGCGTGGGGCCTACGATGATACTGTGGTAATCGACACACGTGCATAGCATGCACGCTCCATGTACTTGCCGGCATGTGGGATGAGGCGCTGCAGATATAAAAGATGGCAAAGAGATGTTGTTCCCCCCCTTCGTCGTCCTCCCCCTCCGCCTCCGAACAGGCCCCTCATTACGAGAACCATACACAAGACAGACCCATCGACATTCTTTTGTCCTATTCCTTCGAATCCTACAGTATTTGTAAGGTGGTGCAAGCAGGGCGTGTTCTCAAACCGTGTGCCCTTTTTTGTCATCGAACCCACCCGCAGCCTGATCACCTATCGCCATTACTAATCCGGAGACTTTGGGTCAGTACCAAATCGCCCGTACTCCGTCGGTCGATCTTCTCTGGACCCCGCCAAATGCCAAGTCCTAGTCAGGGCCTATTCAAATGGCCCGTGGATTCCCTCCAGACTCTGGTCGATTGCATTCTCCCCAGGAGGCAGAGGCAGAAGAAGAGGCAGAGCCTAGATAAGCAGCAGCCTCCTCCGACTAGCAAAGAAGATAGCGCGAACATGGTCAAGAGACTGATATTATCCACGGGGTGAGTGCTTATCTCCTTCTTGATGCGCCCTGCCCGTAACCGGCGAAAATGCCCCTCCTCCCAACCCCGCTGGTGCGCGGCAATATGCTGACCAAGTCGTCTCGCCCTCTTGCGCAGTAACATCTCGGTCGGCGGTGGCTCGTCCCTCATTCGCAAGCCGGGGGCCTTCAGATCGAACCTCGAGCTCACCAATTCCCTCCGCAACAATTTCCTGGCCGCGAAGCAAGAGTACGACTCCTCGTCACATGGCTCGAAAAATTCTACTCCCAACGGCCACAGCAATGGCAACGGCAACACGAATGGCGCGCTGAACGGCACCTCCTCGCCCCTCGCGCAGTGGACGTCTCTCGAGGACAACGGTGACCTCTACATCCCTCGTATAGACTGGGACGCCACCCCTGGCCTGCAGGAGGATGCAGCCGCCTACGACATTACCGTCAAGATCTTCTTCCTGCCGACCTCGACCCTCTCGCAGCGCGCCGCCTACACGCGCGAGGCCCTGTCGCTGGTCATGAAAGAGCTGCGCGTCTCAGCCGTCTCCCTCCTCATCGTCTCCTTCCCCGGCATGTCCTTTGAGGGCGACTGCGAGTGGGAGGCCGACAAGCACAACGCCACGCAGGGTGATGACGAGGGCGAGCTTGCGACGTGGGGGTCCGCCATCGAGCCGCTCTACCACGAGGGCCTCGTCGGGCGGCTGGGCATCGCCGAGTTCGGGAGCGAAAAACTTTCACGCTTCCTGGAAGGGGTTTCGGTGAAGCCGGGCGTGGACCAGATCAACATCAAGAACTGCTGCGACGTGCCGCCGCCGCTGGTGACCTTGGCCAAGGAGAAGAAGATTGAGCTGTTTGTGCACAGCGACTGCACCGACATCCTGCCCAAGGGAACACTGAGGGAGCTGCTCGGCCAGGGGCCCAAGGGTGCAGGCGTGCTGGCCCACTCAGCGGAGGGGCCCGATGGGGAGGAGAGGGAGGACAAGGAGGAGGAGGAGGGGTTGAGAGGGGATCTCTCGCCGCAGTGGGTGGTCAAGTACACGGCTGTGGTGAGGGACCGGGGCGTCATCGAGAGCAAGGGCTACTTTGCCGGCGCTGCGCTGACGGAAGAGTAGAGAGCTCTTTTGAGGGCTGAAGGGAATGGCCGAAGGGGCGAAAGGCGAAAGGCTGGGAGCATCTTCAGACACCAGGGCAGCCTTTCAGCCTGCTCTTTCTGTTGTTGTCCTCGATACCACGGTGGCTGTCTGCATTCAAAGATCATGTACATTGCTTATCTACTTACTCTTTTGCGAGAGGAAAAATATCGTTTCGAGGCGCACACGCACGCATATACATATAAATCTATACATATCATAGACTGAATTACCAAGCAGGCGAGCCATCTCTGCATGACTTCCGCGTGCCCTTCACCCTATCATACTCCTCTTCCTTCCCCTCATCCTCACGTCTTCAAGCTTCTTCAACACCTGCCCTGCCGCTCTGAAGGTCTGCCGGTACCCCTCCAGCACCTCGCCAAACAGCTTCTCCGTCCTCGGGTGCGTGCTCAGGAACGCCCGCTCGAGCACATACAAGTCCACCGCCCTGTCCTCCTCGTGCGTCCCCTGGCTGGCCAGCCCAAAGTCGATGATCACAATCTCGCCGTCCAGGTTGCCGTCCTCGCCCTGGCCCCCATCCTGTTGTTGTTGTTGTTGTTGTTGTTGTTTTATTGCCGGCGCCGGCCGCAGCATCATGTTACTCGTAGTCAGGTCCCCGTGAACCACACCGGCACCATGCAGCCTCCCCACCGCAGCCCCGACCCTCCTCATCAGGCCCACCAGCGGCGCATTGCCCCTACTTTTGTCATCGTCACCAGCACCCCCCGGCCGCAGCACCTCTTCCTCCGTCTTGTCTCCCAGCCACCCGTTCACGGCAGCCCGCACCGGCCTGCCCTCGACCCACTCCATCATGAGCCATCCCGAGGCCTCGTCGACGCAGTAGACTGCAGGCACGGCGACGCCCTCGCGCCTGCACCGGGCGAGGATGCGGGCCTCGGCGAGGATGCGCTGGCGGGTGAGGCGCGCGTCGAGGGTCGGGTGGCGGTAGGGCTTGGACGGGCGGTGCTTGAGGGCGCTGGGGAGGGCGGCGTGCAGGTAGGTTGTGCGGTACAGGAGGCCCTCGGCGCCCTGGGTGATGAGCTCGGGAGGTGTGGAGGAGGGGTACGTGAGGACGGGCGGTGGTGGGAGCGGGTGGGGGGTCGCCATCGGGTTTCTTGCTCCTGCTTGGGTTGCGAAGTTTAGATTTTGCTTTGGTAAAGATGGCTAATCTCTCCAAATTCGGAAATCCTTGATTGTTCGTATTCTTCGTAGCGATGGTGTGGTGAGAAGCTGTGTAGTTGTGGCTTTGCTTTCTTGGAGCAACGGTTGGGCGTTGTAAGTTTGGCCGAGCACTTGGTTGCGCAACTGGGGGTGTGGAGGGCGCGGTTGTGTGGAGGGGTAGTGACTTTTCCCTGGGACGATCCACTGAAAGAGGGGCAGGCACTCGCTACGGAATGGACGTCAATTGCAGATGAACTCATACGGTAATTAGTAGTTGTACTTGTATATGATAAACCGTATATATAAATGAAACATCAAAATCAGACTATCTAGCCGCGCCTATACGAGCTTCAAGCGCTGCTCCTCGACTTCCATCCCATTCAAGGCCTTCACTTGGACATTGTCAGCCAAGCAGAGGATGTACTTCCCGCTAGGAGTGTATTGTGCGACCTTGAAAGGACCTTCAGGGATGTGACTTCCCGCGGGATAATACCAGACCTTGTCGGCTGGACGGAACAGGGGGATCTGATGTTTTGCGCGTTCAGTCAAGAATCATGACCAGCCTGTCTGATTTCACTCCAACTCACCCGGTCGTATTTCTGGACATATGGTCTTGGCTCCTCGTAGTCGATGGTGTACTTGGGGCTGTCACCCCTACACGATTATAGATCCACCATTAGTCTCGGCCACGAATAATTGAGGGTTCATACAGCGCCGGGCGGATATAATTACCCATCCAGGTTGGATTCCATCTCTGGCTGATGCCTTCAGACGGATTGGTAGTCGAAGGTGGTCCAACACAGCACTTGGAGCCGCCCGCTAGAGCTGAGACAGAAGTACAATTGGTCCGAGCATAGTAAATCTGGCTATATTTTTGCTGAAACTTTGCTACGAAATCGATGAAAAACACTTTCCAGATCACAAGTGATGGCGGGGGTTAGGGGGAGGGTGCCCAGGTCGATTTCGAGTCGGTGCCTGAAGTGCAATTTCTTGGTACCATCTAGCCTTTTTATCATCTTCTTACCCCGCAGATAGAAAGCCCCCAGTTGAGCCAGCCTCCTATGTAAGCAAAGTACGTATCTGAATCCCACGTCTCACATTGCTGATCATGCCGAGGAGGAAGAGCTGTTGCCGGAGGAGAGGAACACGACTAGAACCGCACAGTAACTAGAGAGAAACCCATCAGACTCGTCCACCACTGGTAATCAATGGATAGCTGGGGATACAGACGTGGCTCCAACCATGAACAACTCAACTGTTCTTCGGTAAGAGAATGTCGCTAAGGTCATCAGCAATAGTATGGTCGCGAGTAGTATGAGCAGCAGGCGAAGTAGAATGCTCTGCACGACAAAGCAAGCGACGATGGGTGCGATCAGGAGCAACGCCACGAACGCGGAGATGGCCATGTGCGAAAGACGTCTGACAAGGGGGCCTGAGTACAGATAGACACGTGCGTCTCTCGATCGGTGGTGTCCCGGTAGCTTTTACACGGCCTTCTTTTTAGTATCAAACATATATACGAGTTCGTATGTAGAGGGCGGTGGGGGGGGGGGGTCTTTGGCTCACGGATCTGAATCCCTTGTGGAAACGAATCAGATTATCCTCAACTACACCCGCCATGTATGTGGCTAGCTCATCCCCTGAACGGCCCAGACTAACAAGGTCGTTGGTGTTGCTCAGGTACGCCGCCTCGTCTCGCGCCAGGACAGCTGTGCCCTCCAACCAGTTTGATAGACTGGTCACATTACGCTGCGGAGGCGGCCTCAAGCTGAGGGCGCGGGATGCCTTTTCCACGAACCCGTCTGTCATCGATATCAGACGTGTAGGCGAGAAGGGAAGCCCCCTGAGAGACAGAGAGGTACTCACAGTAATCCGACAGAGCCACGTCTATCTCGTCAAGAATGTCCTGCCGATGCATATTCGCGTCTTCTCGAGATGCCCCCAGAAAAACCGGGACCGTTTCGGCGTCGTCTATCTCCCTCAGACGCTTCTCGAGGACAACGAGCTTGTCTTGTTTGCGCAAGAGGAGGCGGCTTCGCAAATAGGAGAATCCTCGACAGATGCAGAAAGCCTCATCTGAAGCCACCAGGGCCGCATATTGGGGGTAACCTTGAGGATAATCCTCGACTAAACATTTGTGTTTTCGTCATTATACTATTGACGATATCACTCGAATTTGAAGGCCTTTGGTCTCTGCTTACTCTGCTCGTCGAGTGTAGTCGTATTTGGGGCTGTGTTTGGCCTGCCTTGAAATATTGCACGTAGCCTGCTTGCCATATTGATTAAAGTCTGCCGTGACCGGGGGATCCAGGTCAACCCCTCGGAGGTGCCAGGGCTAATCGAGCCGCATTCGACGTCCATGTTTGCCATACTTTCTGGAAGGTGCTGTTAATTTTTAATTGTCGATTTATATATATATGTATATATATTTGGAAAGTAAATTTGAGTCCGGTCTGGTTGTAGCTGGAGTCTAACGATCGACGGCTGTGCTTGAGGCAGACAGGCACGTGTACATGTCTGAAGGTGGCGCATTACATGTGCATCAACCAACAATACCACCATGCGGTTTCGAAGACGCCAGTCCGCCCAAGGCCTTGACCAACGAAGACGAAATATATCATGAAGTACCCGTAGCAGCCGGTCTTAAATTCTACTCGTGAAACCTCCTTCTATATAACTTGTTGTGAAAAGGAGGATAGGGATCACATTGTTGCTTATATATTTATGTAGAGAAACGAGAAGAGCACTGAACAGCCGCTCCTGAGGGCCTGGGGGCTGCCGTTTTCATCCCTCGCAAACCGGCACTTTTATCTGGCAGCCCTTGTGGGCTACCTTTTTTACGCTTGTCGCTTACAGATTTGGCTGACCAAGTATAATCTCAGCAATGATATCTTTACGCCGAGGTGCCACTTGGATCAAGAAGAGGCTTTCGCAATTATGAAAGCCTTCGCCTCCCAGACATCCACCAAATAAGCGCTTTATCACATGAACCGCAGGCACTCAGGCACTTCCCTCCCGACCTGAACGCAGTGCGGCGGCGGCGGTGTCTGACTTGTACGTTGTGCGGACATGGAACGTCCGTGCTAACCAAGAGTCTCGCAAGTCGTCTTCCCATTGAGCTGGTGAGCCCCGTAGCAGAGGCCTCACCGCCGCCAGGTCTGCGAGTGGTACTTGCCTGGTAGTGACGAAGACTTTGAAGATGTCTTCGCAGCTGTGAATTCCACGGAGGATTGATTCTTCTGGAACCATCATTCTAAACTGAATATCGGCAGTGAAGTCTTCCTCGCTCTCGGCTTGCCTCTGGGAGGACAATATAGTATTTTCAGCAGTCAAATTGTTTTGAATTTCCCAGTTGCCGGTAAGGCAGAAAATGTTCACAAAGATCGATTGCTCGCCCTTGTTAACAATCAACAGCTGGAGAACTTCTCCATCCATCACGTCAAGAACTTGGGCGTCTGGAAACGAAGTCCCTGACTCTGTGAAAAGCCCGATATCGACAGCATTTCGCAGTGTCTCGCTTTCTTTCAAAGGCTTCAGGTGCACAATGTCGTGATATCTCGTGAGGTATGCCAGAACACGTATGACCTGAGCCCGGGCCCTCATTGATTGAGCTGGCAGTAGGGAAAGCGCATCGAAGTCGACTTTTCGGCCCTCTTGATCTCGTATTTCAAACCCGCCGAGGCCATTGACTACCGCCTTCACAGGGGACATAGCTTCCGTGTAGCCGGGCGGAAGGAGCACGTCCTCCTCCTGGGAGGGTTGGCCCTGCTCACCTGAATCACC
Source organism: Cryphonectria japonica (assembly GCA_014851275.1). Classification (NCBI taxonomy): domain Eukaryota; kingdom Fungi; phylum Ascomycota; class Sordariomycetes; order Diaporthales; family Cryphonectriaceae; genus Cryphonectria; species Cryphonectria japonica. Next base: position 110,135 of record JACWTT010000036.1, read on the forward strand.
ACCTTCCGGAGGGCTTGTGAGTTCCCGTGTGCGAGGGTCATCGACAGTCGGGACCTGATTCTCGCAAAACTTGCGTAGTCTCGCTATCCAACCAGAGCCGATCTGAGCAGCTTCCAGGCCCTCAAGCTTGACCTCAGCCGTCACTCCGCCAACCTTCTGGGCAGTGGCGAGCCCATACTTGTGATCCCACTTTTCACTCGCAAAGACGCTCAGAGGAGCAATGGCCAGCTTGTCATCCTCGTGAATGCCCATGATCTCCCCTGCTTGGAGTATGATCTGACCGCTGGATAACTTGATGATGGGGAAGAAGCAGTCGTTGGGGCCACGCAGATCTCCGAAGAAGGTAAACTCGCCGCTTCCTTTCAGCTGGGGGACCTGACTGGACTCCATGGCTGCAAACATGGCGCAGATCATCTTGAACATGACCATGTGGCTCATATTCAACGCGCCCATTTTCTGAAGCGCCCGAACCAGGACGTAGGTAAGAGCGCCGTGGCGCCTCCCACTGCCAAAGTTAAGGCCATGGGTAGTCTGCGCCGGCCCGCACGCTGCGAGGATTGTGTAGCCTTTAGGATCCATAAGCCAGTCTGCAAGCACCGATGCGCCTCGGAAGGTTACGTCGTCGCCGCGCAGTACACCCTGCCCAGCTTTGTATGGTCGCCACATCTCGACACTCCCCGCCTCAGTTGGCGGGACAAAAGGCATGTACCGCACTGCGTCTGGCAGGCCATGTCGTGATATCTTTCCTGAGAAACAGCAGTCGAGAGCCAGGAGGACTTTCACTCCTTTCACTACCGCCCTGTTGAGGAGGCTTGCCAAATCCTTCCCTGCGAGACAGTCTCTCAACTGCCTGTCGACGCCGTCTTCGCACCCGAATGGGACGAGGGCTAATTCGCCGTCTCGCGTGACTGTGCCGTGGCCAGAATAGTGAACGTAGACATGGTCGCCTTTGACTGCTTCTGAAGTGACTCGGCTCAATGCGTCCTTGATATTCTGGAGTGTTGCCAAGGTTCCGTCGCTCTCGGGTGGGCTCTGCAGGTCAGAAGATTGATTCGCCGGGTTGCTGGCGGTCAGCTTCGTGATGTGTAGTAGGTTGAATCGGTTCTCCCGCCGAAGAGTCTCAAGATAGGTCTCGACCAGGTCCACATCTCGAACACAGCTGGTCAACGGCTGCCTGATGTAGAAGTCGATGCCGATCAGGACCGCAAAATGCCTTGCGCTGGCCATGTTAAGGTTGATGAAGTACTTGCTATCGAAGTCTGTTTGAAAAGAGATCTTGAAAGGGGAGACGCGGGGAATACGAACACACGTGATTTAGGCAGTAATACAGTAGATCCCTACGTTATGTTTTCAGCTTCGTTCTTGCCCGCATAATATCCCCCCCCCCCCCTTCAGATCTGGATAGTATTATTACTCAAACATACAACTGGGTACTTCAGTCTTACACGTTTGGTAAATAAGTATGGATGACGACTTCCTTTGGTTGAATGGGCTGACACAGGTACTCGAAGAGCTGGACCACCAACAACAACAACTCCACGGCGCAGCCCCGCCCCAAGACGAGATCAATTCCCAAGCTCGAAGTTATGACAGGCTAGCTGATAATGCAGCGAGGAGGAGACTGGTGCGGAACGATGCCATTGGGCATACCATGAACGATCTCGAAATTGATCTGCGGATTCGGGCGGTGCATCTGACGACACCCCAGGACCCATTACTGGTGCAGAGGTTACTCCTTGCGTCAGACGTTCTCCTTGAACGGTACCAGAAGCGCACCGGACCCGTGCAAGATATAGAACGTGCAGTTGCCTTGGCGGACCGAGTCGGCTTGGCCATCAGCGAGACACATTGGATGTTCTCAGACCATCTCTTGATTTACGGACGTGCTCATCTCGCCGTCTTCGAGGCTAGCCAGGACGCCCTCGAGCTCAACAAAGCCATTACAAAGATGGAGGCATATCCATGCGTGGTGAAAGGACACCCAGAGCTACTCCAGCTCCACGCAAATCTTCTGTTGAAGCGGTTCTGGAATGTCGGTCACGAACAAGATCTTCGAACAGGCATCGAACAAGCCCAAGCTGTTCAAGACCTTCAAGGCGTCGAGGTCGACACTCAAATATATGCCTTTTCCAACATTTCCGAGTTCCAGCCATTCTTGCTCGATTTTGGGGCAGAGAATGGGGATGCGCACTTGGACATTGCAGTCGATATGGGGCTGCGGGCAAAGGAACTAGCCGAACGTGAAGACTGCGGGATATCAGATATATCCTTTGTCTATGGAGCGCTTGCTCTAGCCCAGTACCACCGTAATCAACGGAAACGGAGGAGGGAACGGACGGATCTGGAAGATTCGTTGGCCAACGGAAAGATCGCGGTAGATCTTGCCACGGATCGCAACCCCGACAAAATAAGATGGTTGAACAATCTTGGCTTGGCCTATGTCGCCGAATTTCGCATCTCGGCCAAAGACTCCGGCCTAGATGAAGCTGCCAGGTTGTTCGAACAGGCAGTTGCGCTCTCTTTGGAAGGTAGCAAGTCCCGTCTGATCAGCCTGAGCAACCTTGCAGATGCGCTCGGCCTCAGGTTCGAATGGACCGGGGAGACGGAAGCCCTGGACATCGCTGTGTCGAGATACCGGACCTTGGCCAGTTTGGAGAACACAAATGCCATCGAGTGGGCTGTCAGCCTACAGAACCTTGGAAATATCCTGCTCAACGCGTACTACCGGCACTCGGGCGGCGAGCTTCTAGATGAAGCCGTGGAAGCCCTCGAGCAAGCGCTCACTAAGTACCCGGAAGGTCATACAGAGATTGTCGTCACTCGCTCCTTGCTCTGCAACGCCCTCGCCGTCCGGAGCTGGCAACCGAACAAAGAATCGGACATACTCCTGGCCATCGACCATGGAGAAGAGTCAGCGCTGCTAGCCGGCCCGGATCACCCGCACGGCGCCCATCTCCGGCATATTCTGTCGCAGGCCTACCTGAGTAAATGGGACGCAGGAGGCTGTCAAAAGGATCAGGATCTGTCAAAAGCAGTCGGCCACTCGAAACAGTGTCTTGGATTGGCACCGCAAGACGCGCAGGACCGAGCATTATACCTTTTATGCCATGGCAACCTGCTTTCTGCGCAGATCCTGGACAAGGACCCAGAGATTGGTCGGGTAGCTGTTCCTCCTGCCTTTGCCGATCCCCTCCGTTATTATAAAGAAGCGGTAGAGTCGCCGAACGGCCTGCCATTGATACGGATTAGGGCGGCTCGAAAGGCGATTAGGATCCTTGGTGGCTTGGACAGGTGGGAAGAGGCTGTGCCAGTCGGCCGGGCGGCCATGCGGCTGCTGTCCCTGGCCTGCGGAAGGTATCTGTCTCTACAGGACCAGCAGCAAGCCATTTCGGAAACCTCGGGCTTGGCATCTGAGATTTGCTCATTGATGCTGCAGGTAGGCAAGCCTGAGGAGGCGCTGCAACAGCTCGAGGCAGGGAGAGCTATGCTCCTCGGGTTTGCCATGGAAAAGAGCGACGAAGCATTGGCGCTGAAAGCAACGGACAAGGACCTTGCCAAGGAGTTTGAAGACATCAAGGCGAAGCTGCGCATCCCTCCCGACCTTCAAGGTCGTCGTCTCGGAGAGATGAAATTGCGGGAGCGGAGGGCTGCCGAGGTCGACCTCAAGAATTGCCTCGACAAGATTAGGAAACTCCCACGCCACCAGGACTTCCTGCTCGAACCACCCCTTGACCACATGAAGTCGTGCTCCAAGGACGGCGCTGTTGTCCTTGTGAACATCAGCTACATGAGAAGTGACGCCATCATTCTTGTCGACGCAGGCATACGGGTTGTGCCGCTCTTAAAGTTGCAGCTCGAGAAAGCAGTCGACCTTGGCGTAAAGCTCATTGCAGGCTTCTCGACTGTGGCTTTCCCCGTCAAGAGAGGTTTCGAAGTGCTCTCTAGAAAAATTCCCAGACAACCTTCGAGAAAAGATACATCGTCGGACCTCCTGGGCTGGCTATGGGCCAGCTGCGTACAGCCCACGTTTGACGAGCTGAGGAAGTGCGGTGCCGTAAGGACTGCGGATGACAAGCTGCCCTTGGACCACCTGCCCCGAATATGGTGGATCGGATCCGGGTTGGCAGCTGGCTTCCCGTTCCATGCCGCTGCCGCCTCGGAGTCTGATGAGCCTGGCCAGGACGCGTTGTGTCTGTCGGTCTCGTCCTATGCGCCATCGATCAAGGCTCTCTTACATGCACGACAGCGGTCTGCCCAGTCTCAAGCTCTGAGGAGCGAGAGCCACCAGACGAGACTTCGTATGACTATCATTACAATGGAAACGACGCCCGGCGGTCACGCACCTCTACCGGCAGTGAAGGAGGAGAAGGAAGTCGTCATGGATCTGGCAAAGGCCCTGGCAGAGGGGAAACTGAAGTGCACGGATCTGCCGCAGCCAAATGCAAGACTTGCACTAGAAGCTATCGCCAAGAGCGACATTGTCCACTTCGCCTGCCATGGTGCAGCGGACAGGAGCGATCCGTCTCAGAGCCACCTTGTCTTGGAGAAGGCGTCCGCGGACGACGGGACTACCAAGGAGGTCGATAAACTCACCGTGTCGCATTTCCTGGCCCAGGACAACCTGCAGAAGGTGTGGGTCGCATTTCTATCTGCCTGTACGACAGCGTCCATGGGAAGTTTCCGGCTTGGGGACGAAGGCCTTCATACATCTGGGGCTCTACAGATTGCAGGGTTTAGTCACGTCATTGGATCCTTGTGGAAAGTAGAAGATGAGGTTGGGGTGCATATTGCCCGGATCTTTTATACGAGCCTGTTTGGTGATGAGAACGATTCCCTGGACGACAGGGTGGTGGCCGCGGCTTTGCGAGAAGCAGTCATGAGGACGCGAGAACGCTACCCATCTTCATGGACCAAGTGGGCTGCCTATATCCATTCGGGGGCTTGAATTTGGACGTGGAGTATGTTGGGCTGGGCACGCTGGAATACACGAATTCAAACTGAACGTAGCTAAAAGTCTAGGCCCGACACAGGACATGGCTGTCAGCTTGCGTCTTCACCTGCCCCCACCCCCTGTAGAAGGCTGGGGCCCCCCTGGCTGTCAGCCACTGACAATTGGCCCATCAGTGGGCTGACAGCGTGCCACGACGGCCTTCTGGCGCCCCAGCAAGAGTTCCTGCAAAGACCTTGCTGCAGCAGAGAATATGCACGGTGAAAGGGGGAAATACTGGGGATCACTGACTACTGCACTGCACACATATAGGACAGTATTCCTTAGGTGGGTTGGGGTTGTTTCATTTGACACGCGACAGTGGAGGGATCGGAAGGATCATCTGCTCCAAATTCCCCATCCCATCCATCCCTTGCTTGCCTCGTACTATGGTAAAGTCAGTCAGTCATTCCAGTATATTCTTCCTCCACCTCCTCCTCCTCCTCCCCACCCCTCTCCGGCCTTCTCGGAGGCGAAATTCGTCCATCCACACACGGGCCACATACATTCACTTGCATGCACGCCAGATTGGCATCCCGATCTGGACAACATCTTTTTTTTCCCTCTTCTTTCCTCGCCCGCCCCTCTTTCTTGCCCCCCAACAAAGGACAGCGAGGCGACATCATCGTCATCCATCATCTTGCTCCTCCTCCTCCTCCTCCTTCTCTTCTTTCTTCCAAACCGTCTCTCTGTGGTCTTCAATGCCACCTCCTTGTTCCTGAGATTACCTGGCGCCAGTTCCCTCTCTATAAACCCAGCCGAGCCTAGCCTCTAGTATTCCCGCCTGGCATGTGCCATATTTTACTGCCCTTGTCGTCATCACTGCTGCAGTCTCGGCTTGCCGTTGGTGCTTGTCTCGTCTTAGCGCCGACACACCTTTCCTGATCAATTCTCCTATTGCTTTCCGCCTTCGCCCCCTCTCAACATCTGATTCTCGTCGTTGGCGACAGCGTCCTCCTTCTCCCCACCTCCTCCTCGTTACTTTCCACACCTTCAATTCAGCCAACCCAACCCTCTCCTCCCGCGCATGGCCACGACCACAGCACCCTGTGCTTGACTTTGTTTTTTTTCCCTCTCTTTTTCTTGCCCTAGCTGTAGGGCCATGCGCAATCCACCACCGTCACCTCGACCCTAAATTACATCCAACAATGGCCGACACTACCAGCACCTCGAGCCAGTGGACCTTCATCCTCGCCCTGACGGCGCTCTTCCTCTCTGCCGTCGTCACCCTGCAGATCCTCTCGTCGTACGCCAAGGCCTATATTGCCGCCCCCGCCGAGATCCTGACCTTTGTCGACGCTGCCGACAGCTCCGTCCACGAGAACGAAAGCTACGACCGCGATGTGTCGCGCCTGCAGCGCCTCGACGACAAGGTGCGCCTGGGCAGGCTGCTGCGCGAGATTCAGAGGGGCGGCGATGATCTGCGCGAGGAGCTGAACAGCCTTCTGATGACGGAGAACGGCGATCTTGCCAGCGACGGGTACAGCGACCTGCGGGACCTGCGGCTGCGGGCGAGCGCGAGGCTCCTCTGGGCGTCCAAGAGGAAGGGACTCGAGGATAAGGTCCGCCGCCTGGACATGCTCCGCATGCGGTTCCTGGTGGTCTACATGGGCATCGTCTCGAGCGGTGCTGCCGAACACAACAACAGCAGCAACAGCAGCGGCAGCAACGGCGCCAAGCACGAACGAAAGTCCTCTGCGAAGGATCCCGAGAAGGCGGGCGACCGGATCTTCAACCAGGAGTATGCGGCCCGACCGCAGCTTCCCAAGGGCATGGGGGAGGCCATCAGGCAAAAGCCTATGCTGCGGCGGCTTAGCACCACGCCCATGAGGCAAACCGACAACAGCGAGAGGAGCCGGAAACAACAGGGCTGGGCTGGGGTGATCCGCGAGCTGCAGCTCTCGCCGCTGCTCCACAAGCGTCACGCCAGCATCGAGAGGGCCATGTCGCCGTCTCCTACGCTGGTGGGGTCTCCGACTCCGGGATCGTCACCATGATGGAATGAATTCACATCAGAAGACGAGAGCTGGGAAGAAAAAGAAAAAGAAGAAAAAAAAGAGAGAAGGTTGTAAGGAGGGCGGCAACGGGGGGAAAAAAGAATGGGAAGGGTTCTACGATTATCACGATTTTTACGTTCTACATATACGACTTTGGGGCCGGAGCTGCAAACACGACTACCTTTTCCTGGGAGACGATCATCAACCAACCAGCGCACGAATATCTCACGGCCGTTTATCTGTTCGGATTTTAATTATCTGGTTTTGACATTTTGCTTTTTTCTTTCTCTCTCTATGGTGGTCTTATTCTATGTTTTATATTAAAAGGAATGAGAAGGAGAGAAAATGGGTGCACAATGGGTGGTATCAGGTAGTTGTTGGGTGGTTGCTGGGCATTGCGGACGAGGAGAAGCAACAAGCACGCACACCAACGACATTATTGTTTTTAATCCCCAGAGAGCATTTTCTGTATTGGGAGTTTGATACCCCCCTTCAGCCCTTTGCCCCTTTCTTCCTCAGAGTCATAGCACTGTATAGCATTGGAAATGGTGTCAATGTCGGGTGATGTGTTTATATAATGTCACTACACTGCATTTTACTTTCCCCTGGACTTCCCTCCTCTTCTTTGCGCCAGGACCCAGTCTGCAAGGGAGAAGAGATGGGGTGTCACAAGCAGTATGAGGTTTTCGCAAGCAATACGCCATTTATCCTGCCTACACGAGGATGAACAGAATGAAAAGGCTCAGTTTACCTTTTTGTGACAATTTGAAGCTTCTTGAACTGCGATCAGGGCTCTGCAGGTCAACCCACTGGCAATGCCATCTCTAGAGCTCCAAGTTGTTTTCAAGTCAGTCCACCAACTGACGACTATCTGGAGAGACAACATCCAAGTAAATACCACCATGAAATGAATTGTAGCAGCGATTTATAGTACAGAATAGACAAAGCTCGACGACTGATGTGATGAATGGTGATTGTTTTATGTTTTTCTTTCCATGCCGGCTCGGACCGAACCACGGCACATAGCGGGAGAGCATTTACGCGGAACACCCGCGGGGTAATGATTTCACTAATTATATATGGCTCTCTCTCTTTCTCTCTCTCTCTCTCTCCTTCCTCCTTTCTGAAGCTCATTTTTCTCTCTCTCTTCTCATTGTGTCTTTGGTCCTGCAATCCTTCATGCCTCCTCGTCTACCATTGTTCCCCTCAACACCAGCAAGAAGACCAACAATCTCAACCCTCAGAAAGACTCCTCATCTGCCCAACTCATCCTCCCACGCACCACAACGTCTACAACCACAGCAAATACTCCCCTGCACCAACACCTCCCCCTCTTCATCGCCATATCACACCTCCTCGCCCCTCAAGATGCGTCTCCCCTACGTCGCCGACCCTCCCCCCGCCACAGACCCGGAAGACCAAGCCATAGTCGACCGCATCCGAGCCCGGCGCAACCCACGCCCCCTGCAGGCCCTCGACCTGACCCTGCTGCACTCGCCGCCCGTGGCAGACGGCTGGAACGCCTTCCTGGGCGCCGTGCGAACCCGCACCACCTCCGTCCCGGACCTGGTGCGCGAGCTGGCCATCTCGCGCGTCGCGGTCGTCAACCGGGCGTGGTATGAGTGGGGCCATCATGCCCCGCTGGCGGTGGCGGCGGGGGCTGGGGAGGCGGTGATGGCGGCTCTGCGGCGGGAGGAACCGCTTGGGTTGGGGGATCGGCCTGGAGCAGGAGCAGGAGAAGGAGGCGTGGACGAGGGACAGTGGGCGGCGGTTGTTCTGGCGGACGAGATGACGCGGAATGTGGAGGTTGGGGAGGAGACGTTTGCTGCGGTGAGCAGGGCCTGGGGCGAGCGGGGGACGGTGGAGATTGTGGCTGTTGTTTCTTGTTATAATTGTGTGAGCCGGTTTCTGGTGGCCTTGGATGGTGAGTTTTTTTTTTCTTTCTTTTCTTGCTTATTTTCTTTCCCCCCCTCTCTCTGTGTGATTTTGGATGCTTTGATTGATCTCTTAATTGGAGTGTGTGGGCTAATACTTTTGGATGTAGTTGGCGAGAGGAATGGGACCGGGCCGGATGCTGGGCATTGAGATTCATGATGGTTCATCGGCTGAGAAGGAGAGGGTTATTACTTGGATGATGAGGCTGTTGTGGATGGAAGAACCGATGTCTTGTTGTTGTGGAGGGAGTTGAAGTTTATTGCTTGAGGCAGACCTGGTTCTTCTTCTTCTTCTTCTTCCTCAGGACAAACAGTTCATTTATATCAGGCAATACAACCTCAGCCCCAGGAAACACAATATTCACGCCACAGTGTAGACACAAATCATAAAGTGAATCATCTTCATCACCATCTTGTCCTGTCTTACTCTCTATACCCAACATTCTTACTCCTACACCTGCTCCTTGAGATCAGCCAGAAGAGCCTCCATCTCATCCACAGTCCCAACAGGCCCCCAGTCCTCCCTCGCCTTGTCCGCCCTCTCCGCCCCAGCCAGAAACACCCGAGGAACCCCATGCGTCTCCAGATCCCCCTCCATCATCCTCGCCACGCCCCGCCCGGCCAGCGCACACCGCGGCATGCCGTGCCCCGTGAACCCAGACGCGATAAACAACCCCTCCCCGCCGCCCAGGCTCTCCGGCACAGGACCGACCCAGGGGCTCTGGTCGCGCGAGTACGCCATGATCCCAGTCCACTCCATCGCCGCCTCCAGCCCCTCCTCCTTGCTCCCCCTGCCGTCGAGGTCCAGCACAGGCTCCAGCTCCGTGCGCAGCCACGCCGCCACCCTCTCCTCCACCACGTCGTCGTGCCACTCGCCCACCGCCATCCCCCTGGCCAGGTGTCGGCCCCCGCCCAGGATCAGCTCGCCGCCGGGAAGCGGCCTCTGCACCAGGTACTCGTCCCGCGTCGCCGCGCTGTCGTCCTCGTCCTTGAGCCGGCCGAAGAAGACGTACGAGTAGTCCAGCCCGACCCGGGGCTCTGTCGGCGGGAGCAGCGCGCCCACCTGGCCTCGCACGGGCACGATCAGGTCCGAGAAGGCCGGGAGCAGGCGCGAGGTGTAGCCGTTGGTGGCCAGGAGCACCTTGGGCGCCGTGATGGCCCCACGCTGTGTCTGCACCGTCCATTTCCCCCCTGGGGTTCTGGACAGGCCTGTCACGGCCGTGTTGGTCTGCAGGTTGAAGGCTTCGGGCGCGTGGCTGGCCAGCAGGGTCTCGAGCACCCAGCACACCAGCTTGTACGGCCACATGCTCGCCGCGTACCGCTGCACGATGGCGCCCTTGACGTCGGGCTGGTTGAGGCGCAGGCTGTCGAGTGTCAAGCCTGCCGCCCACTCCTCTCCGTCTCCTTCCTTGCTGCTGCTGCTGCTGCTCCCACGCACCACGCCGTCCGGCCCAACCGCGACAATCTTGTCGGCAAACTCGGGCACCTTTTCCCGCAGCCTGGGAACCGCGTCCTTGGCCGCCTCGAACACGTCCTCGCTCAGCATGGCGTGCACGCCGGGCAGGCTCCGCCACCCGCACTGGATCCCCTCGCGCTCGACGAGGTCCCGCAGGAAGAAGTACGTCTCCAGCTCGAACTTGGCCACCTCGGCGGATGTGCCGTACAGGAACGGCTGGCAGTGTCCGCCGTTGCGGCCCGTGGCGCCCCAGCAGGCCTCGCGCGCCTCGAGCATGACGAGGCGGGCGCCGGGCTGGGCTTCTTTGAGGAACCGGGCTGCGAACGAGCCGGTCATGCCGGTGCCGATGATGATGGTGTCGGCCGTGGCGGGGAGGTCGGCTGTTGTGCGGTGGTTGAGGAGCGTTGGGGACGGGTCCTTGTGCCAGTAGGAGAGCGTTGAGTTGGGCACCGGTAGGCCGGACTGGCCCTCTCTGACCTCGCGGAGGACCATTTTGAGGGTGGGATGTTGAGGAGGGGTGAAGAGGGAAGAAGGGAAGAAGGTTGGGAGTGAGGGAGAGTGTGTGTAGAATGAATGAAAAGAAAATGGGGTTTGAGAAATTACTCGAGTTCAAGTGAAAAGAAAGCGAGAGAGGGAATCAAGAGATCGAGACGCAGAGGAGGAACATGCGTAAGATGATGTACTATGACAATAACTAGTTGAGCCGACTCCGGGCCCGGAAGTAGAGCGGGGAAAGCCCACCGGCACCTTTATCTTGAAGAAAAAGGTATCCACGTGCTGGTCATTCCACAGTTATCGCAGGTCTCGGCTAGAAGAGCCATATTGGGCCTGGAATACAAGTGTCAGGTCTGGATCAATGCATCTGTCTTGTCAAAAGGGTCAAGTAATTACTGCTATCTCGTGCTGGTCTTGACATTCTTGAACTTATCGTGGCTGGATGGCACTTTTACCAGCGTCTAATTACTTGCTGCCAATTCGTAATTGATATTACAACAGCCTCGACATTTGCTCATAAGTGTAGGCCTAATCGCATTTGAGCATTCTGTATAGTAGTTACAGTATGTAATTATGGTCCTGGCGGCAAAGTGTTGATGCTCATCTCTGAGGAGGATTGTACATCCCTCTGAAGAGTACATTGGTACGCAGCAGATAATAGTGAACAAAACCCTTGATTCTGTTTAACAATGCCTGCTCGTGCTCAATGTTCTTGTGTTTCTTTGTCACACGCTTCTTTCATCTGTCCAATTACGGTACAACCTGGAATGCTATTGTTGCCGTAACTAAGTACTTGATCGCTTAATTCTCGACCTCGCCATCTATGCGTTCAAATGTTTCGGTCCAATTGCGCCCATATCATGACACACATTTTGGAAATTGACAATCTTTTCAATTCTTCAGTCATATCTAACATCATGTATAACCGAATATAGCAAAGCTCAAGTCCTACATCTTCATAATGATTACTTTACTCACCAATATGCTATCCTCGTCCGTGATCAGATCTTGAACCCTTCTCTTGGCAAATAACTCCTCCAGAGTATCGCTTCACAGAGTATATGTGCTTGCGTCCGATGATTATCATCAGAGACTGTAGGCTATTAATATTCACCGCTCTCCTACTTACTTGATCCTCCAAGTAGCAATGTGAGCACATACTATCGCGGGCGAGTGCTGCCCTTGGCCGCTTCTCCCATTGGATATGGATGTTATTTTCGAGCATTGATTCGACCCAAGTGACAATCAATTCTTTGAAACAACTTACTGTATTCTTAATCCTGTTCACGTGGGACGCTATGATTAGTCTTTCTTCTCAAAGTATTGATTACTACTTACGATTACAATCCGATGTCACAAGCTAAGTCGCTCCCGAGCAACCATCTACAACTTGGTAGACTACACTGCTCATCAGAAGGGCAAGATTAACGAGCCGCAGCCTCGAGTATTAGCAAAGTAGTGGTGTAGGTCAAAAGCCACATAAAACAGGATCACTTAGCCGAGTCTCATGACATCTTGTGCGGGAAGGAAGTGTCCTCCTGGAGGAAACGTATCTTTTGTGCCGTCAGTATCGGTTTCGTTCAAAAGAAGGGGGGGGGGGGAAAGGAGGGTAGGAGAAGAAAGATCAAGGTGCGTCTCTCTCCAAGGACCTTTCCCCAATACCCGCCAACTCACCTGCAACAGTTGAGCAAGAATTGCTCCACAAGAAGTGTGAGCTTACTTCTTGGACGGTCCGCCCCAGCTGTACTGCACACCAGAGTCCGCACTGCCGTACTTGCCCTTGCGGAAGTTGCAGGCGGCACACAGTCCCTGGACCTTCTCGATGCCCTGCGGGTTCTCATCCCAGCAGCACAGCTTGGTGGAAGGCCTGTCTCTGCCCTGGGTGAGTCCGATGGCGCACTGGGAGCCGGGCCGGACCATGACCTGGGAGTGGGAGCAGTTGTACTGGACCCAGTGCGTGCCGCACATCTTGGGCAGGTTGTTGAGAAGAGTGGGTGGGGGAGAGGATCGGGAGACAACGTATGGAAATTACCAGGCAATGCTGGTAGAGAGAGAGAGAGTGTGTGTGTGTGTGGGAGAGATTATTGGCCCGCTGTAGTGGTGATTGGGTGCTGAGTGTTGACTGTTTCCACTGTCATTTGTAGGCTGAAGAATAAGAACAAGAGGAAGAAGGCTCTTCAGTGGAAAGGAGTCCAACAACTCAGTAGACCAACGAGGCTTTTCGTGAAGAAAGAGCAGTGTAGTATCTCGCAACTCTAGGAGAGGACGGTTTGTGTTAATTGGTTGACTATGATGTAGAGTTGTATATGGCACCACAGAGCCACGAGCAATACACTTGTTCAATTATCATGTGCAATACACTTGGGGGGTAACATGGCTTTTGACAGAATATCTCACTGCCTTCACCAACCCAAAGCTGAACACACACGTTGCTCATCTGGGTGAATGCTGAATTAAGACCAGGACGCTCATTGTTACAACCATTTACCATCCAGTAACAATAGAATAACAACCACAGGCTAGTTTGTTTGAACAGTGCCTTTGTGCTCCTAGAGTTGGACTGTAAAGAGCCTTCTTCACCCGTCTTCCCCCTCGGTGAGGGCTTATGAAATGAAGCTTTGTCTGAATTTTATCAGCATGAAGGGTCTTTATAACCTATCCATCCAGCACAGTGAAGAGAGCTTTTGCAAGATGTGATTTGTGCTTTAGAGAAGGAAATTGGCGATCTCTTTGGTTAAGCTTTGCTACAAGGGTAGGGACTTTTGACGAATACGTCTCTGGGTATGATGAAAAGAAATCACAGAGCCTGAAGAGGGTTGATGAAGTTGGAAATTCAAGTTCGCTTGAGAGATTCACTGGGTGAGATGAGTTACAGATATTTATATCAAGCAGCCTGAACATGCTTGAGGTGGAGTGTTGAATGGACGTGCAAGAACATTGAGATGGTAGTGTTGAGTGATGGCAAATTGCCTTTTCCAAAGGAGGACAACACATGTTCACACTTAGGAAGAGGATCTTTGATTTGTGCTTTGTTCACTCCACAAGACAGTCAGCTCCAAAAATTTGACATCTTCCTACAACCAAGTTTGATTCCTTGAGTGCTTCTCGAAACCCCCCATCACTCTTACTCATACTTGTGTGCAAAGGATGCTAGTATAAGCATCAATGATTGCTGCTACGGAAACGGACGAAAGTAAACTTCAGAGAAAACGCCAGAATTCCCTCCCTGTCATGCCGCCAGACCCAAACTCCATCCGACACATACACTTCCCAAAGCAGCATTGGCAACTCCATCTTCTCAACAGCTTTGCATAGTAAGAGAAGCAGGTAGGCCGTGACATGAACCGCAACCCAAGCCCATTCCACCGGGCTCACTCCTTTACTCGAATTTGCCCGCCCCGAACAACCCACCAACAACCTTGCTTCGGCCCTCGACAGCCTTGAATTTCTTCTCCTCCCTCCGCCTCTCCACCTCGACCAGCTTCGCGCGGCGGTCCGTCTCCCGCGCGATGTAGCTGATCCCGCTCCTCTTGCCCGCGTTCCTCTTGATCTTGCCCTCGTCGCCAAACCCACTGCCATTACCCGCCGCGCCGGCGCCGGATCCGGAGCTACCCGTCGACGCGGTGCTCATGAGCGAGTTCGCTGTTGCCTTGCGCAGGAGCGCAGGAACCTTGAAGCCTCCATTCGCTGCTGTGGACGCAGGCGCCGCAAAGGCCATCCTGCCCGCGCCGGTGCTGTTGTTAGAGACAGTAGAGGAGCCCTGCCGCTTGAGGCTGATCCGGTCGACCACTCCTGCACCTGTGTGTCGGCGGCGGCGGCCGCTGGGGTTGCAGTTCTCCTTGTTGGACGATGAGCCCTCGTCATTGGAGTCGCCGGCATGGCCTTCGCTGTCGGAGCCAAAGTCTGTGGCGGTGATGACTGTGTTGCTGCTGGGCTCGTCGAGGAGGTTGGAGAGCGTCTCGCGGATCTCGCCGAGACTCGCTGGCTTGTGGCTGATCTTGGTCCTGCGTGCGGCAGCTGGTCGCCGCTGAGCACCGGCGGCAGCAGCTTCTGTGCCTTGACTATCCGGCACCACCGTCTGCTGCTCCTGAGACATAGCGGCCGTCGTGGAATTGGATAGCTGCGTATCATTGTTGCCTGCCACCGGCTGGACTTCAAAGAGGAAGTCCATCTCCTCGTCACTCCCGATGTCCTCGATTGTGCGCATGAAAGCCTGGTTGCGTGGGTTCTCTGCGACCTTGGAAATGCGTTCATCTGTGAAAAGCGCCTTCTGCATCTTGGCGAACTGGCGCCGCTTCAAGCGGCGGCGGGCCTCGCCTCCGTCGTCAGAGTCCGAGAGATCGTAGTCTGCACCGCGCTTGCGGCGCAGCATTCCCCTAGTGATATCCTGGAAAAGCTTGTCGGTTTGCTTGGCATCTTCGGCTCGTTCGCGTTCGCTGGGTCGGGAAGTGTCAGCAGATGGATACATGAGAAGTAGATGTATGTGACGTACGCATGAAGAGCGGCAATCTTGAGCTCGTCGAGTTGGTTGCCCTGCGTCTGATCATCGATCATCTCATGAACGGAGCCAAGGTCATCGTCGTCACTGTCCTCGCCATCGACGCCGCCAAGACCAGCATACTCGTCCTCGGATTCTTCGGCCTGCTCCTGGACCATCTCCTTTGCCCTGCTCTTCTTTCTATCGAAATCGTCTCGTTGCTTCTGTTTCTTCTCTCGGGCTGCGGCATCCTTCATGACGTTGAAGGCTGTAGGCTTAGAGGCAGCACCGTAATCATCATCATCATCTTCCGAGTCTGTAGCAATGACGGCCTTCCTCCTGAGACGCCCTCGCTTCTGCAGCAACGGGGATTCATGTGACATGTCTTTGACCGGGCTTGTGTCGTGGGCCACCGTGCTGATGGTGGACACAGGCTGCTCAACAAATCTCTCCTTAAGAGGGGTCCAGTCCTGGAAGCCACCATCTTGCGTGGGAATGATCAGCTGAGAAGGCTGACTACCAAGATCGTCCCTCAACAGGCTATCGAGGCCATGAGTCTGAGACTGCGTGAAGTCAAGCTGAATCTGAGACTCCTTCTCACTGCCCTGTGTCTCTCTCTGCGTGGCAGGGACGTCCTGACTGTCCAGTATCATGGCGTCCGAAGATGCACTGTTGTTCTGCGAGAACTGCGAGTCAGGGAAATTGTCGAACGTAGGCATGGGCTGTGATGGTGAAACCATTGGACCCGCTTGACTGTCGTCCATCGTCCCTGCGAAAATCTGGGTGAGGCCCAGTCCGGCGGGCTCTCCAGTGTCGACTGGCAGTCCAGGGATAAAGGTCTTTGCAGCAGATCGCAGAACTGAGGTCGGCACTTCAGGTGAGGTGTGTGTGTTGGGGCGAGGTGTAAAGTTGACGCTTTGAGTGGCGATCGGCTTGGGAGTGAAGTTGACGGCATGGGACTTCAATGGCTTTGGGGTCGCTTTGATCTCAAGAGCATCATCGTCAGACATGACAGCGAGAGAGATCTTGGGGCGACGGGCTTGCGCAAAGGCTGGTGCATCGTCCATTCCATCCTCGTCTTCGGCACCCCAGCGGTGTTTCTCTTCCTCCTTGTCAGGGTCGACCCATGACTGCTCGGAATCGGAGGCCGAGCCCTCACTTTCTGCATCCTCGTCTGCAGCATCATCGACCAGACTGTGCACAGCCGACGGCTTCTCTGAAGTGTTTTCAGCCTCGGGGCCCGCAACCTCTTCCTCTTCAGGTTCATCGTCATCGTCATCACCGTCAACAACCATGCCCTCGGTATTGTCTTCCTCTTCAGAGCCAGATAGCTCGATATCGGACTCATTTCCGTCCTTATCGCCTGCCTCTGAAGCCTCTGCTTCGTAGTCGTCATCGTCGCTTGCACTGTCGTCCCACGCCAGGGGATCATCGCCCTTATCCCGCTTCTCCTTCTTAGCCTCCTCTCTCTCGCGATGCATAATCTCTTCGGCCTCTCGTCTCGCACGTGCCACCATATCCTCAATCTGCTCGCGGTCACGCTCGCGCTCCTCTTCTGTCTGAACGTGGATGCCCTTTGCCTTGAGCATCTCCAGCCGTCTCTCACGCTCAAGTTTCGCCTGCTCGCGGGCGCGTTGCTGGAGGTGGGCCTGAAGCTCGCCGGGGGTCATTGCGGCTTTGTCGGTCTTCTTGTGCGCCTTACGCTCAGGAGAGTCGAGGTGAGCAAGTTGTCGCAGGAGGCGGAGGGATTCGGATTCCCTTGCTTTGCCCGTGGGGATGCGGTCAAATACGGCGTCCAGTCTGCTTTTCTTGTTGACGATCATGAGCTCATCTTCGTTGTCAGAGCCTAGGGCAACTTGATTTGCTTGGATGGAAGAAAGTTTGACCCTGAATTGTCGCTTGGGTGCAGTAGCTTTGAGAGGGGTCTGGGTTTGGTGAGTTGGAGAGGTGGCTTGGGCTTTGTTTGTGTCGAGAGGTTTGCGTGCAAAGGCTGTTATGTCCATGATGTCGACCAACTCTGCATCATGGGAATCGTCGCCTCTTTCCAACCTCTCATTGGACACTGCAGCCTGTTGTGTCTGTGCTGACTCAACGTCCTTACCCAACACATCCTCCGCTCTCGCAGGAGGTGAGCTGGGAGGGGTCCCAGCATCCAGCATCTCAGCATCTGTGCTCTTTGTAGAAGTAGGTGTCTGTGCCCGGCTCGAGCTCTCCTTCACCGGCACATTTCCGCTGGGATTGAAGTTGAATCTCTCAAACAGCGAGGACTTGGCGATCTTCTTCTTGGTCTTGGCCTCATGGGCGAGCTGCATCGCACGCTGCATGCGCTGCGTCTCGCGGTTCATCTCCTCGATGGCTTTCTTGCTAGCCTTGCGCGAGGGTCGAGACTGTTGGCCCTGGGTGAGCCTCCGACCACCTTCGTCGTCGGTAATATCGGAAACGTCGTCGTTGTTGTCGTCGCCCAGCTCTTCTAGTGCTGCTGCGGCGCGGGCCTCCTTCTTGCGGGCCTCCTCGGCCTCACGAGCCAGACGTTCCTTGCGCTTCTTTTCCACGAGTGCTTTGAAGCGGTCGCTCTTGATAGGTGGCAGGTCTGGGTCGCTCGCGGAATCCTCGGCAGGGTTCTCCTGACCAGACGGAGGAGGCTTAGAAGCAGTCACGAAGAGGCCCGGCGATGTCTCCGCCCGTGGTGTTGAGTCACTGGCCTCAGGAGTACTCTTCTGTTGGTTCCTTAGCTTTAACTGCCTCGACCGAATGGGCATGTCCTCGTCATCGTCAGCACTCTCGGCATCGTCCTCTGCCTCCGCCGTCTTGCTGCTCGCGTTGTAATCTTGCGCGTTCAACTCCTCGCCCCCTACCGACTTCTCAACGCGTTGTTTCGCGTCTTTTGCGTCATCCAAGGCCCCGCCCTGCATCCGAGCCGCGAGCCGGCCTCTAGGACGTACAATGGCCTCCTCCTCATCGTCGTTGTCGGACACGTCGTCGCCGTGGTTAAGCGAAGGGGAGGCAAGTCGAGGCAACCGTGCCTTTCTTGCTGGAAATTTGGGCGCATCCTCATCCGAGTCGCTGTCGACGGTCGCCAGCAACTTTCGGAGTCTCGACTGCGGCGACAAGTCAAAGCGGTCGGGAGATGTTGCGCTTCGGGTCGGAGAGGAAGTCGAAGGCTGAGGTGAAGCCATGATTATGGAAATCAAGATGCAGAGCTTCAACAATCTGTATGTGTGGCGCAAACACGATTGAATATCATATCAAGAACATTGTTCTTTTTCTTCTTCGTTTTTCCCTCCTGGTCAATTGGTTCGTTCTGTTGCTTGTGAAAATGGTACATATAGTGGCGGTTTGACATGAAGTGGACGTGCAGTGGGGGAAACGCGGTTCGGGCTCGTTTACGCGACGTCGAACTCCCCTGCGCGTCTGGCAGGGGTGGGCTGTAAATATCCACTGAGGTCGTAGCACTATAGGATTGATGCCAAGCCAAAGCTACATGCTCTCGACTTCAAGTATATCATCTTGCAAAGAAGAAAAACGACGAACAGAAATTAGTCGACGTGAATTTTTTATTTTAATACTTAAAGTACTTTGAAAACTTTCCAGGAAAGATGAGCCATGTCCAGTGCAGCTTATGCCATCAGAGTGGGTTGAGGAAACCTCAAAGTCCCAGCAGCCACCACCTTGTCCTCAACACAAGACAGACTTTTACTGTCAAAGCCCCCTCCCCTTCCTGGCCTCAATGCCAGTCATCTTGAGATGCATTCAGAAATTCAAATGCCCTTTCTTTTCCAGGCTTGCCTTCCACCTTTGGGTATCGTCCCTGAAAGCAATTTTTCAAACCGTCCTAGGCTCGTAAGCCGTGTATCCTCGAACGCCGAGAGATCCAAAAAATCAACCACATATCGAAGAACAGAAGCCGCCGGGCCGTCATCGTTGCGACGTGCTCAGTTGACTTGCCCAACTTGCTCCAGGTCTGGAACGCTGGATATTGTATTCACCCCAAGAACGCCAATGCCGCGAACCATGAACTCTTTTTTTCTTCTTTCTTCCACCCTCCACTCCTTTCTTTGTTGTTGAATGACCTCGAGAAACTCGCTCTAATATCGTCTGGGATGGATCAGTGCCAACGGGTTGGTGCTCTATGCGACTGCCAATGTGGAATCCAGTACGGCGTCCAGAGCATCCAAGGCACTATCATCTGCACCGGCCCAGTAGTAGTCCGTGTCGATGTCCATCTCGTCATCATGCGATACACCGTTAGGCAATTGTGTTTGCTTCCCCTTGTCGACACCAGCTATCGGCAGGTCGCCGCCGCTGCCACCACTCATAGTCTCCCTTTCGTACCCTTCTATGTACGTGTAGTCGTCGAGATGCTCCAGCTCTCCGTCGCGATAGTTGTTTTGCAGGCCTCTGATGAGCACCGGGAATTGGGCCATGCCGCAGTCTGCAACTTCAAGCGCCAGAGAGAGATCGCCCATGTTCAGAGGCCCTCTCTCGCTGGCATGTTTCGACTCGATAGGTAGCAGGCCGCACTTATCCCGCAGTATCTCGCCTCTTTGTGCCGCGTCTTCCTCCTTGGAGAGTTGTTTCTTGTATTTAAATGTCTGTATCCAGCCGGACCCAGTGCCGAAGCCGGCACTACCCGACTCCCCAGGCCCGTTGCTCCGAGTCCTGCTGAATATCGAGGTCAAGACCTCCTTGATAAAAGATTCGGTTGCAGCTGATACCAAATGGGCAGAGTCTGGGGCCGCAGATTCCAGACCGGCTTCGTAGCAGTACGGTAGCATACGCGAGTCGACGTAGCCAACCTCGGGGAATTCGCCTGATTCGAGCGAGAGTGGATTCAGGTGTCGCTTCCTGATATCTTGTTCTCGGTCTGGTGCACCTGTCAGCAACTAAAACCTCCCCTCCAGAGCAGACGAAGCAGTGCGCCAACATACTCATATTCAGGCCACTACTTGGCGCGCTTTCCTCAGCCAGTCGAGGGCGCTTCGCTCGTTGGTGATGCTCAGTGAAGAGGTCGGCCATGGAAACATAGGGATCAACCTGGGTGTGCCAACGTCAGCATATTGCTATCGATGATCGGAAGGGTAAACCGTCCAGGCTGGGGATCGCTAAGCGTACTTCGTTCTGTTGCAAGTCTTTGATCCGTCTTCGATCACGATTGGGCAGTTGCATGACCTCCGCCTTCAACCGCCTCTCCGCCGCATCGCCAGACGTAGCCTTGTTCCCTGCACCCAGGGCTGGCTTGTCATTGGCACTGACCCAAGGGGCCAGGCCCGGGTCGGGCATTTCACGGGTGACATTGGCATAGAGACCAGACAGGAGCTGGTTGTGTAAATGTTCGACCTCGCCATTTGGGGACGTGATTATGGAATCGATCCGATCCGAGAATTCGCTTTGGTTCAGTCGCCCTGTATATCTTTATTAGGATGGTTCTAAGTGAGACAAGAGATGGCAAAATTTAGGAGTGGACCGACCGATGAAGAACTGGGTCAATGCTTCCTTATACGTTGCCCATTGTTCGGTGCCGATATTTGCTTTGAGGGCGGAATATATGGGCTCGAGATCGATCCGTGCAGGTATTATCTGACTTGTCTTGGAAGGTTTGGCATTTGCAGCGGGCGTGGATACAGTTATGGTCTTGGATGCGAAGGTGGGAGTCGAGAGGGTGACCGCTGGTCGCGACAGGTCGGCTGGGTTGATGTCAGGCATCTTGGCTGGGGGTCGGGGGGGGGGGGTGGAGTGGGCGCGATCGAGGATAGACCCGAGGATGTAGCAAGTCGCCTGAGGGAAAATGTGCCTACCGCCTCGCGGCAGGGTCAACAATCAGGGCATGAGACGAGTGCCTGGAGTTATGCGATCATGATTCTCAACCTGGATTGATGAATTAAGTCCGTGGTGGGCTGAGAATAGATGGTGAAGCTGAGGCTGGGGATGGAAGGAGGTTGGAATTGAGTTGCGGTTACGAGCTGGCCGCACGAGTCGCAAATCACAGGCAAGACAGGAGATACAGTGGGCAGAAACCCCTACGAAGCCGCCCTAGCCCTAGCGTAGCACCCTAGCAGATCGCTCAAAGGAGCCCTAGAGGATGTGGTGGGGTCTGCAATACTTCAACAGGGCGCATATGTCGATAAATACGTAACTTAGTGATAGAGGTATATATTTGTTGCCAGTTGTATTTTATTCCGTTCAGACTGTATTTCATGTACTGATATGTCGCATTTGATTATCTCACCTTAAACAGGTATGATTACAGCCATACCATAGCCTATCGTTGCTTGCTTGGGTGGTCTGCATGAACACCAGCTGAGAGGACTGAGCGCATCCTTCAGAGCCGCTAAAGAGAATCTACGTGCAGCCCCTCTGCTTCCCTCAACGATCTGCCGATTCGACAGCAGCGCGCGCACCGCAAGACGCGTCAGTTTGAAGTCAACATTCTATCCACTTGACGACATATCACGCTGCATTGCACACTTTGTCGCCTCTTCTCGACAGCTCCTGATACATTGACTCTTATTGCTTGCGTTGTGGATATTTTGCTGTCCATTTTTGCCAAAATGCGACCATGTCGCGCAACAGTCAGAAGCACGTCGACGCCGGTATCAAGCAGCTCGTAGGGCACATCATTCCCAAGGCCAGAAGAGAAGAGGACAGGCTCTTCGTCCAAGAGACGGTGGACGAGCACATCGAGCTAGCACATGCGATCCTCAATGAGTAAGGGGACCTCTCTACACTGCATCCCCTTTTACAAAGTCCTTGAGCCCTGGTTGACGTTCGATGTGGCAGCAACTCGTCCCCCGCTATCTCTGCCGACAGCAATCACGCCCACGACTTGATCAAGAAGAAGCTGGTCCAGACTAACCCAAGTGCCGCCCTGCGATTTACAAATCTATACACACGCCTGCTCTCTGTCCCGGTGCTTCAGCAGAAATGGGCTATCCTGTATCTTTTGTACCAGCTTGCCGACTCGCCCGACCCAGATGAACCCCTGCCGCTCGAGGCCTTGAGACAAGTCGCTGGAAACAAGAGGGTCGATGCCATACGCCGTAGCGAGACAGAGCCGGCTTTACAATCTTCGAAAAGCCCCTCGAGGGAAGACGAGCAGTTCAGGGAGGCCTTCCAGCCCGGTGGAGTGAAAAAGTTCCCGCCTGAGGAGGCGAGACGAGGCCCGGAAGAGTCGAGAGGCGAGGACGAGATTGAGGAGAGTGCCGATGCCAGAGATGTCACATTAAAATCCAAATTCCTTTCCGACAATCAGACCGATTTGGACCCTCCAGAAACCTCGCTTCTGCGAGATCTACCGTTCACGCTCCAGGGACTGTCTTCTACTTCTCTGCCGTTCGGCAAGGAGGACAGTCTCAAGCTACCGCCCACACTTCCGCCTCCACTAATATCTCTCCTGCATAGCCTGGCCGAGCCATCACTCCTGTACAAGAGCCTCACAGACTGGGTCAAGACGCCTGCAGGAGGGCTCCTGGGGCAAAGCCTGCGGGCGGCAGTGAACGAAGAGTTGAGGGCTTACCTAAGCCTGATAGCCACCTTGGAGGGTCAGATCCGGCGCGCACTATCCTCTCTAGACGAGTCCACGCCACGAAATGGCATAGGGAAGGCTGGGGTGACGTTGAAACGGATGGTTGTCTGGACCCGAGAGGCAACGATGGGCCTGCGGCTTTTGAGTCTGATTGCGGAGGAATCGAAAAGCAAGAAGGGCGGCCAGCTGATCACCTTGATTCACGGCTTCTCCACGTCACACGGCGACCCCATCGTAGCTGCTTTTGCAGAGCGCCTGCTGGGCTCCGTTACGAGACCATTCTACGACATACTTCGACACTGGATATATGACGGAGAACTGCAGGACCCCTACCGGGAATTCTTTGTGAAGGAACAGGATCCCAATGACGAAGAGCGGCAGGACCTCAAAGCTCGTGGCATGAGTAGCGTCTGGAACGACAAGTATGAGGTTGAGAAGGGGATGATACCGAGCATCACTACTGATGACTTTGCCCAAAAGGTGTTCTTGATTGGCAAGTCACTCAACTTCATTCGACACAGCTGTGGCGACGCCCCGTGGGTAGACGACTACTCAAAGTCTTCCTCCAAAGAACTCCGATATGGCGACACAGCAACACTCGAAGCGTGGATCGACGAGGCGTACAAGACCACGATGAAACGCCTGATGGACCTGATGACGGGCAAATTCCACCTCTTCCACCATCTCAAGGCTCTGAAAAGCTATCTCCTGCTGGGGCAGGGTGACTTTATCGCCCTGCTCATGGAGTCCCTGGCAGCCAATCTCGACCGACCAGCGGGTGCGCAATACCGCCACACCCTCACAGCCCAGCTGGAACACGCCATCCGCGGCTCCAATGCCCAGTACGAATCCCCTGAAGTCCTTCGCCGCCTGGATGCACGTATGCTGCAGCTCTCCCACGGCGACATTGGCTGGGACTGCTTCACATTGGAATACAAAGTCGACGCACCGACGGATGTTGTCGTGACCGAGTGGGGCAACAAGCAGTATCTCAAGGTTTTCAACTTTCTCTGGAAGATCAAGCGGGTGGAGTTTGCGCTCTCGTCTACGTGGCGAAGGTGCATGACAGGCGCGCGGGGTGTTCTGCAGACGAATGATGGTGCGATGCTCGAGACATGGAAGTCTACGCGTGGTGTGCTGGCAGAGATGATTCACTTTGTCGGCCAGCTGCAGTACTACATCCTGTTCGAAGTGATCGAGTCCAGCTGGGACGAGCTACAGAAGGGCATCGCAAAGGACGACTGCACGCTCGACGACCTGATCAAAGCACACTCCAAGTTCCTGAACTCCATCACGCGCAAGGGTCTGCTCGGCGCCAAGCGAAAGTCTTACCACGAGCCATCAGCCGCGGGGAGCGAGGACCGGAATGGCTACCTTGTTCAGCTCAAGGATATTCTCGACAACATGTTGTCGTACAGAGATTCAGTGGACGGACTCTACTCATGGTCTGTCTCGGAATTCACGCGCCGGCAGGAGGCAGACGTACGCACGAGTTCGGCCGCCACAACGGGCTTCGGGACGGGTGTCCACCGCCAGCTCTTCCCATCCCGCCAGCAGGGACATGTGAAGACGGCCTCAGCGGCCACATCTACCCGCGGCTCACGGCCCAACACGCCCATCGTCGAGGCGGTCACGTTGGACGACCCCTTCGCCTCGTTCGAATCGGCCGCCGGGCTGGTCTCTGAACTCCCCGCCCTGCAAGAACGGTTAAAGATGCTGGCCACGGCCTTCCAGAAACAGCTGTGCGCCCTGCTAGGGGACTTGGCATACCAGCCCGACGTGGACCTGCGGTTCCTGGGCGTCGCGATGAATTTTAATGATGCGTATGTGCCCACGAGGCCCAAGTCGAGCAGGCACCAGGGAGCGGGGTCGGCAGCTGTAATGCCTGGGTCGGCGGTGCCTGGGACGGCAAGGAGCGAGGTCGACAGGACGAGGTTGGGATAGGCCGGGTCGCACACGTGACCAGGAGGTATGAACAGGTGTGGGTAGGGCCCGTTCAGCTGAGCCACTACTCACTCGACGGACTGCTGTGTAGATGTGTTACGAAAGAGGTCTATGGCGTTTAGCGTGTCTCGACTTTGAGATCTTTTGGGGGACCATGCTTGAACAGGGAACACAAACTGAAATGATGATACCAAACAAATACTTTCTTTCCGCCCTCGTGTGTGGGACAGGCCGTGTATAGCATCGCATTCGAGCCATAGCTCGCCGGAAAATCATGACAACGGTCCGGCAACGAGATGGGTCTTTGTAGGAAAATATACCAAGTGAGTACCGAATAGGTTTAAGACATTTGGGACACATGCGATATGATAGTCTCGGCAGAAAACTGCGTCCACGAAACGGGCTGCGTCGACCTACCAATCTAGGTAAGTGTCTCCCAAAAAAGTAAACAACTCGTGGAGAGAGAAAAAAAATGTGTGAGCGAGGCCAATCCAGGGGAGTAAGGGATTGATCCCTTAGGATATAGAAAGGTCATGAGGAACTCCTACAACAAAATGAGGAATCCAAGAAAGAAAAAAAAAGGAAATTCCGGGGGAGATCTGTAAAGAGCAGGTGAAATCTTGCACGCCAGGCTCTTCAATTATAACTTGCTAAGTTTGGTAGGGAACTCGTGGCTCTTGGGTTGCAACCCATGTCGACCCGACTTTCTGGATGGGGCGATCGGGTCCCGATGATAAGTCGCATGCATATGCCGTCGTAACGGAGCTAGGACGCATTGTCTTGTTGACGAAATTCACGCCGTTGAAGACACACATAGAGAAATAGAGTCTCGAGGTATTTATATATGTATATCCTGGGCATCATCATGGTTAACGACTGAGAGGCTCGTCTGAGAGACGACAATTGGCGACCAGCTACAAAACCTTCCTTTCTTCTCTCCTCTCTTTCTCTCCCTCCAGGTCGCCCACTTGCCCACCTAGCCATTCGTTTTCAAAACCACAGTCACTTCAGCACACGTAGTCGCCGAGTTGCTGTGTCTTTGCGTGTGTGTGTGTGTGTCAAGATGAAGTCGATCCTCACCCCCGTCTCGTTCCTGTTAAGCCTGGGCATCGCCCTCGCTGCCCCAGCCCCGGCCCCAGCCCCGGGCTTTCAGGAGACGCGGTCCTCCTCCCTCGTCCGCCGCAACTACACGGACCTCTATGCGGACCAGCTCGTCGACGGCACGGCCTGCCGGGCTGTCACCGTCATCTACGCCCGCGGCACCGACCAGGAGGGCAACATTGGCGAGCCCACAGATGTCGGCCCAGAGTTCCTCGATGACCTTGGAGTCTACGTTGGAATTAATAACCTGGCTGCGCAGGGGGTCAACTACTCGGCGGATGTTGATGGGTTTGAGGAGGGAGGTGATCCGGCGGGGAGTGCGCTTATGGCGAACTTGACGAACCTTGTATGTTGGGCCAATAGAGAGAATGAAGCTGGCTGAACGGACACGGTTTTAGGAGTGGAATATGTTTGGCTAACCTTGGTGTGTCTCTTGTGGTGGTGTAGGCCTACGAGCAATGCCCTGACACCCTCCTCGTGCTCTCTGGGTACAGCCAGGGTGGACAGCTTGTCCATAATGCCGCCGACATGCTCTCAACTGAGGTTACTGACTTTGTTGCTGCTGGTGCGTCTCAACATCCGTTCACTCCCTGCCCGCCAATCTACATACATCATCTCATCTTCAGGAAAGCCATGGATGATCATCCGATAAGCTCACAAAACTAACCTTTTCTTCTTCTTCTCTTCTTCTAGTCCTTATTTTCGGAGACCCAGATAATGGCGAGGCCGTCGGCGACATCTCATCTTCCAAGGTGCATGTCATCTGCCACCCTCTGGACGGCATCTGCAAGGGCACGAGTATTGTCACTCCGGCTCACCTGGACTACCAAGAGGACTCGGATACAGCAGCGCAATGGGTTGCTGGGGAATTGGGATATTCGGTGTCATGATGAAGGATTAGACACACGATCGTCACATTCCTTTTGGGTCAATAAAGACAGGAAGAAACGAATAAATGAAACAAGATATGCATTTCTTTTGCTCTATGCTTAACATGTTCATGTATAACTGGTTCATTAGGCCATCACGCCGTCTTGACAGCAGAAAAAGAGAGGGTTTTGGTTGCTATTTTGTTAGTTACCCTTTATGGCCTAGCGGAAGGCCTACCCGCCACATCCCTGTCAGGTCCCTTCCGACCTGGAAACGCGTCGCGAAGAAGCAGAAGGCGCGTTTTTGTTAATTGATGATTGATGTTTGGATCTCCAAATGACGACAAGAATTGCCATGCACCTCAGTCCACCGTCACCGTCACCGCCACCCAAAGTCAGAACGACGACAACACTTGAGCTTCTAATACATTTGAACCCTCCTTTTCTTCTTTCCTCTCCCATCAGGTTGAGATCATACTTTCATCTAATTGCATAACCCCTCCCCCCCTGCAGACAAGATGGCAGCCATGCATCTCAGCCCGAGCAAGCGACGCAAACACAAGGACATAGCAGGCGCCATGTTCACCGGCCGCGGCATCGTCCCCCTCCCTGCAGAGGCTCCCTCCTCGTCTCCAGCCTTTGGAACGCCAGTCCACCCTTTACGGCCCTTCAGCGTGACAGCCAACACCAAGCAGGCGCCCATTCTGCCCATCCTCCTCCCGCCCGCGACCCTCCGACCCCTCGCGTTCCGCACCTTTACAAAGAAACACTCCCTCACCCTGACCTCGTCTGCGCTGCAGGAGCTGGCCACCTTCATAGGGCGGCACTGCGGCTCCGGATGGCGCGAGGAAGGGTTAGCAGAAAAGGTGCTGGAGGAGGTGGCTCGGGCGTGGAAGGCCAGAAACGGCGGCGTCATTGTCGACGGGGCAAGCCCAGAGCTGAAGGAGATACTGCGGGCGCTGGAGGGGAACATGAGCGGTGGGAGGATCGCCACTGGTGCCAAGGGGCTCAGCCGGCAGAATAGTCTCCTGCTGGACGTCCAGCAGCAGGAGGACGACCTGACCAACGCGAGGCTTGGGTTGCGGCCCACCTCGACGCTGGTGAGGGAGGAGAGCGGGACGAGCTTTGGCATGTCAGCACTCGAGGTTGACGAGAAGGACGACGACGAGGATATTCGCGATCCTAGAAAGTGGCTAAAGGTGATCAGTGCCCTGGATCAGCCACGGTTCATCTACAATGTCGACAAGAAGCATTTTGAGAAGTGAGTTTGTAATGTACTCGTGCGCCAAGAGACGGAACAGAACATGCTGACGAGACACGTTTGATTTCTATAACAACAGAGAGACACGGAAACCTTCCCTCATGCCGCCTGCCTCCCACAGAACCGTCGTCTTCCGCAACCGCTTCAACGTCATACACCAGCGCCTCCTCCGCAACGAATCCTTTCAAACCTCTGCAGTGGCAACTGCCCGCTCGACATCCTTTAAACGCTCCTCTGCTGTCTCCTCCTCCGCCTCCTCCTCCTCACCACATCAGTTCCACAAGATCACGCCGATATCCAACCTCCTCGGCCGGCACGGCAGCCACCACATGCTTCTCGGCATGCTGACCGTCTTACCTACGGGTAACCTGGCCATCAGTGACCTCACGGGTTCGATCAAGCTCGACTTGACCCAGGCGCAGGCCATACCTGAGGACTCAGCCTGGTTTACGCCTGGCATGATCGTCCTTGTTGACGGCGTGTATGAAGAGGAGGATGACGACGACGCGGCGGGTGGCAGCAGGGTCGGCCTGAGCGGGAGCTCTGGCGTCGGAGGCGTGCTCGGCGGGAAGTTCCAGGGGTTCTTTATAGGCCAGCCGCCGTGTGAGAAGAGACGCGTCACGCTCGGGGTCAGTGGGCCGGACAGCGATACCATTGGAGGCGGGTTCGGCTGGATCGACTTCCTGGGCGTGGGAAGTGAGCGGGCCATGGGCTCGCGCATGCGAAGGGTCCAGCAGAGAATACTACGCAGACCCTTGACAGACGACGATCCCGACCGTGGCCGCGGCAGGATCGTCGTGCTGGGCGAAATGAACCTCGACCAGCCCCGGACGCTGCAGGCCGTCAAGAAGATCCTGTCAGGCTACGCCAACGAGCCCGAGGGGGCAACACCGCTCTGTTTCGTGTTCACGGGCAATTTCACGCAGCACGCTGTCATGGCGAGGGGAGGCAGTGGTGGCAGCGTGGAGTATAAGGAGTATTTTGACTCTCTGGCTGCCGTGCTCGCCGAGTTCCCCATGCTCTTGACGTCTGCTACGTTTGTGTTTGTTCCCGGCGACAATGACGGGTGGGCTTCTGCATTTTCAGCAGGAGCTGCTACGCCTTTGCCGAGGAAGTCGGTGCCAGACCTGTTTACGAGCCGGGTAAGGAGGGCGTTTGCTACTGCGAACAATGAAATGGGCAAGAAGGAGGGCAGTGACAGTGGTGGTGGTGGTGGGGAGGCGGTGTTCACATCAAATCCGGCCAGGCTCAGCCTGTTTGGTCCATGCCATGAGATTGTGCTGTTCAGGGATGACATGACTGCTCGTCTGAGGAGATCAGCTGTTCGTCTCAAGAAGCCTCGAAGAACAGAAGGAGAAGCAGCAGAAAACGGCGACGCGGTTCCCGACGGAGAAGACAACGACATCAACATGTCAGGCGCCAACGGCGCACAACAGGCCCCTCAAGAGGAGGAGGACGACGACGAGGAGGCCATGGACATCGACCCCTTTACCCCACGCAAGTCCAAACCCAAGACAAACGCCGACCCCGAAGTCCCTTACGACGTCCTCGCGGCTCGCAAGCTCGTCAAGACGGTCCTGGACCAGGGCTACCTCGCCCCTTTCCGGCAGTCGGCCCGCCCCGTGCACTGGGACTACGCGAGCCCGCTGCACCTGTACCCGCTGCCCACGGCCATGGTGCTGGTTGACACGACGGCACCGGCGTTCTGCATCACGTATGAGGGGTGCCATGTGGTGAATCCGGGGGCGCTGCTGGTTACGGGGCGGAGAGGGTTAGCGAGGTGGGTAGAGTATGAGATTGGGAGGACGGGGAGGGTCAGGGAGGTATTGTTCTAAACATAGGGGTGGCTTTGCGATAATGAAATGAATGATGCATCAAAACAACTATGCAGGATATACATAGTGCCTGGAATGGGAGTGGATCGAATTTGCATGTCATCTTGAGAAATCCCAGCTTCCAGCTTGGGCAGGATGGCTGATGTCTCTACTTGTTGAGGAGGTAGACGGAAATAAGAGAGCAAAGGTCGAACGAAGAAAGATGAGAATGCTTATTTGCATAGTCCAAACGCCTCGTAAATGTCATGGTTTCTCATCTATTGCGGCATCCCCAAAGCATGCTTCTATCATCTATGATGCCTCAAGGAGCGTAGCCCTCCTCATCCTGTTGCCTTGCATCTTTGATTACGTATCTGTGCTACGGAAATCTGTATGTATATGCTTTAGGAGACATATCTGCGTGCCAGTCCTTCTTAATTGATCCTCCATGCTTCTGGGCTCGGAGGGGACGAGCTTATAGAAGATAATCTCGAATCCAGAGCTCGAGTGCCAACAGAACATGGCAAACAATATGTTCCTTTCTCTCTCACTCTCCCCTCCCCCCCTTATGTTCCGGCATGATTTTGTTCTATTATCGTGAGAGGGTACCACAAGTCGGTCATTTGTCTTTGTGTTAAGCAAGTTCTAGCCTCGGGCCCAGGACTCTAAAAATCTCATCGTGTGATCTCTGGCCCTACATGGGTACCACGTCTCTCTGCGCGCATCCGAAAGTCTTCGTGATACTCACTTTCAATAGTATAGCACCCGATTGGGCACTCAACGTGATAGTTCACTCTGCCTAGAAAATGATCTACCATGACGGCAGCTGACTGTGTGTCCTCGTCAGAGCACCAATCAGAGGAAAGCACGGGGGGGATGTTCGGACCCGAGCAAGACAACACGGGCACCATCTGAACCCCGGGACGACCGCCGGGACCATAAGTTTTTCATGTCGTGTAGCCTTGGTATTCCAGGTCTGGAGTTTAGTAGCCAGGTAGCTCGACCACCTGTGCGAGCTGCTGTGGCACGGAACAAGTACCCATTTCTTTGGCCATTGTGTTCTCTTTCCTCCCCCACTTTTGCTCCTTCGGAAACGCAGCCCGAGACATGTTTTTCTTTTCCTTTTCTTGAGCTCGTCATCCTCGCACTAATCTAGACCACTGCTGATCTCTCGTGTAAACAACAATATCAAGTAGAGCTACTCACCAACACAAGCGCATCCCTAGGGAAAGTGGAGCTACATATTATCTGCAGCTTTCGGTATCTCGGGCATAAGCTAGACCTGACCGAGAAATAGATGGCTCATTCTCAGCCCATTCTGTCGGCCATGGAAAGGCGGCTAGAGGTGCTGATCTCGAGGATGGATGCTTGTCCTGCCGTGATCTCTTTGCTCTCCAGATGTCTTGACATTCTAGCCTGTGTACCGGCGGCTCTACAGGAACCCTCGATCAAGAAGGGAAATTCCTACGAAACTCCCGGAGAGTACAGCGACCGTCTTGGTCTTGCCCCTAGATCCCGACTAGCTCCTGAGGTATCAATTTTATTTTTATTCTGTTTTTGGGACCCACGAGAACACAGCAGGAGACTTGGGCAATTCCGTATCACGGAGGTCATGCCGGCATGCTTACCTTTATTGTCTTAAGCTAGGGACCATTGCTACTGTAGCTATCCACGTATAGCGGCAGCCTTGAATTCGGTCTCGGTCTCGATCGAATTGAAGGGTTCTTATGCCCCCAGGCTACCCATACAGCCACGGTCTCAACAAACAAGTAGTTATTTGGCCCGAGGTCATTGTAAATTCTCCGAGTAATTATGTCTAAGAAACCTCAGCCAAGCCGCTCGTGTTCATTTGGTCATCATCGGGATTATAACGGTGCTTGGTATGTTGATAGCAATTCATTCCTTTTGCTTTTTGTCTCCACCTCTCTCCTCTTCTATTTTTTAGATTTTCCGATGCGATCGCCATGTCTGAGCGCTGTAATTCGTGCCAAACACAGCCTGCTCAAGCCACTCGCTCACACAAACCCCGTCATGAGATGGTGCTTCTTCAATTTGCTTCTTGTGGTCTTTTGTTAAATGCAACCATCAAATCATATCGTAGTGAAGGAAAATTCATTTTATCCTTTTCTTCTCTTTGGTCTCGTGGCAGCACAAGACAGGGTTCGGCTACTCCCTTCCGGGAATCATCTCTCTTACGCCTTCGAATCCGAGCAAGCACACCTCACTCCACATCCAAGGATGATCTTGGCTTGAGTAGAAGCTACGGCTGTCGGGAAGGAGGACCCGATCCCGGCTTCTTGGCCGGTCACCGTCCATCCGGCGCTTGGGGCTTGCTTGCGGCGTCCCCCATCACACCGCGCCCCTTCAGGCTTGTCTCTCTGTGGTGATTTATTCTACTTCTCGGACCTAAACGAGAGAGGGATAAATTAAGAATGGTAAATCGTCACTAAGGACGGTATGAATATGTTCCAAGTCGATGACGGGCGGACTATTGTCTTCAGTGCGCACCCGCAGACAAGACACTCTACCCGTCCCTCGAAGACCCGTCCGTCGCCACTTGAAGGACGGCACTTTATGCAGCCACCGATATTGTTTTTGATTAATCATTACCGCCGCTATTTCCTTAATACTCGGCCATGACTAGGATGCGGATGTTGGACTTTGAACACCTTCACAGCCGCCGATATACCCGTTTCTCTGGATTCTTGACATGCACACACATATACGCACGTACACACGTCGTCAGATGGCGTTCATACCTGCTTTCTAAGCAAAGGAGATAGTCAAAGAGAGAAGTATCATAGCGGTAGCCCAAAATGGACCCGCTTACAGCAATCGTTAGACAAGTCGGCAAGGTATTCATTGTGTAGCTGATGAAGAAAAGTCTTCTACACTCTTAAATTCGTAAGATCTGCTGCTTCCATGATCGTGTGTTTGATTATAGACTTTCTCTCTACTCACCTACACACAACACTCTATCAGAGCAGCACCATTCATTTTTCTGCTCTCCGCTGTCATAGTTGACGTTCGTTCTGTCCCTCTGGTAGTCAGAAGGTATTTAATTTCTACTTTAACAGCATCAAATAGCACAAGTCGTTTTATTTCTCTTTCTTCTCTTTTTCCATCATGTATACCTCTTTTGTGCTATTCCACCTGCTGCCGCTGGTCGCCAATGTGCTGGCGGCTACAGTCACCTTCGATTGGACCATCGACTGGGTGATAGCCGCACCGGATGGCTACTCCAGGCCCGTGATAGGAATTAACAGGGAGTGGCCGTGTCCTATCATCCAAGCTAACCGGGGCGATACTATCATCGTCAATATTCAGAATAATCTGGTTAATGAAACGACTGGCCTGCATTTCCACGGCATCAGACAATATGGGACACCCGAGATGGACGGGCCTGTTGGAACCTCACAATGTTCTGTGCCTCCGGGTTCCTCTTTTACATATCAGTTTCAGGTTTGTTGATATGACGATTATTACCATGATTACTGGAGATCAGCACACTAACGGACTATTGCGTGTATTTGGCTGCCTTGTAGGTTGACCGGCCGGGCACGTACTGGTACCACTCGCATGAGATGGGACAGTATCCTGATGGACTTAGAGGACCTCTCATTGTTCATGATCCTGATGACCCGTACAAGGGGCAAGTCGATGAGGAGGTCATCATGACAGTTTCGGACTGGTAATTTCACACACACCAATCACAGATAACGAAAAAGAACAAGTCCATGAGAAGAAATGTTTACAAGCTTGTTTTCAGGTATCACAGTCAGACCATCCCATTAGTCCAGGCCATGCTTCAGCCAAGCAACACAGAATTCATTCCTCCCCTTCCGAATAGTGTTATTCTCAACGAGGGCGGCAGTAACCAGATCCCTTTCCAGAAGGGAAAGACGTACCGCATCAGAATGATCAATTTCTCCGCCCTCACCGCCGCCATGATCACCTTCCAGTCCCAGACCATGAAGATTATCATGCAAGACGGCTCCTACATCGCTGAGGCACACGCTGACCTGGTCCGACTGGACTGTGCCCAACGATACGACGTCCTCCTCACCTCCAACAGCAGCAGCAGTAACAGCAGTAACGACGACAGCAATTATCCCTTTCTTGTCGCTCTAGATCTGAACAAAGACTATACCAACCCGAGCGCCTCGCCACAGCCTATCTCGTGGAACCACAATGAGACTGGATACCTCGTAGTCAATCCCAACAGCACAAACAACACCTCCGTCGACGTTGTCCATGTTTTTGATCCCGTAGACGACGCCCAGCTCACCAATGCCAACGGTGACGGTCCCTGGGGCCCAGTCGCCCAGACAATCCAGCTTGAATTCAACTTCTGCTTTGACAACAATAGCATCCCCAGAGCCTGCCTGAACGGACAGCCCTACGTGAACCAGCGCGTTCCCACCTTGTACACAGCCGCCACCACAGGCAACGACAACACCGACCCGGTTGTGTACGGCGGCGTGAACCCTTTTATTGTCGAGGAGGGCCAGGTCGTTGACATTGTCCTCAACAACCTCGACACAGCCATCCACCCTTTCCACCTGCACGGCCACCAGTTCCAGGTCATTGCCCGCCCGCCCAGCGGCACGGGACGGTGGCCTGGCACCACGGACGACGACGACGAGCCTGCTCACCCGCCCTCCAGGGATACTCTCTCCATCAACGGCGCCTCGTACGCTGTGCTCAGGTTCAAGGCCGACAACCCGGGCGTGTGGCTGTTCCACTGCCACATCGAGTGGCACGTCGAGATGGGCCTCACGGCGACCATCGTCGAGGGCCCAGAGCAGCTGCGTGGGTTCCAGTTCCCAGAGGACCATGTCGAGGCGTGTAAAGTTCAGGGTGCGCCGTATGAAGGTAACGCCGCGGGAAATACGGCTAACTATACCGATACGGCGGGCATGTTGTTTGTGAATCCTGCTACGTATACTGGGTAAGTGGGTGTTCTTTCCTCTTTGTGATACAAATATGCATTGCAGGACACGTTTTTTCTTTTTTCTGTCTTGGTCTTTGTTTTTAAATGCAGGGTGTCTAATGACTGACCTTTTATGACAGAGCCTTTTGGGAGCCCACAGCGATGGCTACCCCTCGATCGCTATCTCGTGTGGCGAGAATGGGGATGTGAAGGAATATATTTGTTCATAGCACAAATGTCGCCGTCTAGTCGATATTGTTCTTTCCTTTTTTGTGTTTTGTTCTCTTCTTGAACAGAGCAGGAGAGAAGTGTTGTCGGGAAAGTTGTGAGATAGTAACGGGGATGAAAAACGACCATGGTAATGAACAAATAAGTAACTCAGTCGTGGTGTCTGTTGAGGGAAGGGGGTGGCGGGTTTCTCCGATCTATAATGAAAGCGCGCTGAGCTTTTTGCTCCCTTTCACCATGAGTCTGGCATTTGTGACATTGTGGCAGTGGCCAGCCAAGCCTCACATTCACTTGAGGCACCTATGGCCACTGCCACAGACATGGTGACCTCTTGTTCCGTATTCGTGGCTTGTTTGAAGTTTCCCATCTCGATGCCCCAAACGGAGTAGCAGTCTATCGTGCAAGCGATTAGTGTTCTCATCAGAGACTGCGGCGGTTCTCATGTCATGAGACAAACAGCTGGAGCGATAGAGAAATCATGAAATGCTCTCCTACCCGTATATGGCTAGCTGATGAACAATTGATACTCTTGAGAGTAGTCGTTCTCATATGGGGATGTAAAGAAGGCCAACAAAAATATCCCTGGGGATATAATGATCTAATAACTGCCGCAACCTGGCAAGTCGAGAATCTTGAGCTTTCCAGTCGTAAATTCGGGAGTAATAATGTCGCTGTGAGCAGTGGAATTTAAACCATGCCATAGTTCCGTACTTTAAATAATTTTGTATGGAGATAACAGAACACCTTTAGCGATCCTTCGGTCGAGGTGATGTCAATCGAGAAGGACGTCCGGTTTTTCAAGATTGGCACAATGTTTACCGCCATTACCATACGAGGGCAGACTTATGACACTTATTTATATCATTTTACCCGCTGACCGGAGTTTCCCAACAACCAGCGCATGGATTCGATCCAATCATGCCAACAAGACAGATTTCATTCGATGCTACTTACCAAACACAAGCTGGATAGGTAGTATAATTCAGAGTTTAGCTCCGTAGACCGTACTACGTTTCCCATCAAATCCACCACTGGCTGATTACCAAACAAGGGTTTAGACAATGTGTCCGCCTCGGATGCTTTGCGGAGGCTCTGTTAGGTCTGTGTACGTGTCTGTGTATATGTCTGTGTGTGCGTCTGTGTGGCTGATCACCCGAACGTCAGAAGACTGCTCAAATAGATGAAACATCCTCTTCGATGTGAAGAGGAGGCAGAAAAAGCAGGCTAATGTTTGTAACGTAGTTGATGTCTCTTCAATTTTCTCTACTAGGGGTAGCACTACTGAGTGGGAATGCAGATGATGTGGCTGTCCGCTACATGATACTGATCAGGCATCACAGCAGATGTGTGTGTTCTACCTGGGCCATAGGCTCATTCGAGGACTTTATTTCTGACTCTGTGACTCTGCTAATCCAGTTTCCATCAGGTATCAGCCTGGATAAAGCCAAAGAATATAAATAAATAGAAAAGTCGTGAATGTTGTAAGCTTAGAGGGTTTGAGCGAATGGATGATAGACGATGTTCTTGAATTGAGTAAATACGTGGTGCGTAATAAGGATCGTTGATCTGATATTGCTGACCTGAACGATCTCTAGAATTCGTGATTCTAATAAGAAAGCATTCCTGGCTTTTCCGTTGAAGTGAAATTAGACGTGGTTGCTCAATCAAGATTCAAATAGACACCTGAGCTTACAATGTCAAAGTAATTCTTACTCAACAGAATCATCATTGATCAATAGTATCAGCTTGATGTTTTATCAACTAATCTCAAGCATGCAACAGTGTTCTATTATAGAGAGTGGAAGAAGAAAAGTGGAACAACACATGAAGGCGCAAAGTGTACGTGGCCCAGTGAGTCACTCTTTAGGCCTATGTATGCCTGGTAGCCAAATGCCCTGTAACTCTCTGTAGATGATCTTAGCCGTATGCTGGTTGGGCAGTCTGCATGATTTCTTCCTCTTCCATCTACAGCACACTCAAAAGATCATCAGTTCCATAAAACATTTCCAAAAATATGGTCGTGGGAAACCAACAAAACTAGGAAACGGACCGACCAAGCCGTGAATACCAGGAGGGCACCATAAGCCCGGAGGTCCGTCAGGTTCTATGTAAAAGGAGACGGAGTATCTTTTCCCAAAGAAGCTGCATTAACCCAAAACTTTCGTCAGATAATGACAGATGATTTGACGACGAATATGTGGAGATCGAGAGCAAAAGTCTTGGAGGCCTGAGCATGCTCTACACCATAGCTCGTATTTACTAGCTCCTGATGTGCGGACATAGCCCTGAGATCTTAGCCGACGCAGAGATATCAGATAATTCAATTTGTTCTCTGCATGAAGCGGTCGGATGAATAGTGTCGCTCTCGTGAAAAAGGTCTGACATTGCCCTCGGGGACGTGGTGAGACCCGAGGCCAAGATATTGCAGTCATCCGCTACAAAAAGTGACCAAAGGTAAAGACAGCCCCTTGCACCATCGTATTGAAGATACGTATTCGTTTAATCTCCTTTCTCAGTGATTTGAGGTGCTGAAGGCCCGATCAGACATGGTGGGCACGTCTTGTGAAAGAAGCTCGTTGGCTAGACATCAATAGTAATGCCGCTGCTGTGGCGCCTGGCGGCCGTCACTGTGTGACGCGCCGTCATTCCATATGAATATGACGTCAAAGAGTCATCATATGCGATGAAGCTCAATTTGGATCTTAAGGAGTAACCATTGAAGCAACGTGACGCTCGAGCAGTACCTGTGCTCTGTCGTATCTGTCGCTTGCACTGTGCACTTGGTCCGTGGGGATGAGAGTATATCGATCGGCCTAGTTTTCGAAACATGGGGTGATCATTGCTAGTTCTGAAATGCCAATGCAATATCATAGCCGTCTAGCATTGATATGTGTGTTGTTTATGGGCAAGTTTGGAGCGGAAACGGGGAGCGAGGCCGCATGCCCAAGAACAAGGGTGTTGTACCCGTGTACTAAGCAATTGCTCCCTACTATAGTATAGTATAGTATAGTGTGAGATGCCCTTGACTGCAAGCAAGTAGGGATCCCCTAAACCTTCCTCTTCAGGGCCTGAGGTCCTTTGACACGGCCCGCGCTAACCAAGCAATCCGGAGATAAGTTAGTGGGTTCCTAGGGCCGAAGCAGGTCGTCCCTGCCCCCCATTAAGGTTTGAGGCTTAATGTAAGCTTATGTAAGGCTGCTGTACTTTTTACGACTTCATGCCACTCGACGTCGACTTTTGTCCTCTCTATCATGTTCTCAAGATGCCCATCCCCCACCGGGAACGCATCAGTCTGGAGATACAACACAAAGCCGTCAGCAGTATTAGCAGCAGCAGCAGCAGCAGATTCCCTTCATTGGGACGACTGTTAGCAAGAAGTACGAGTATTGACAAGTCCTGATCGCAGTCAAGATGATTTCCATCGTGGGCGGATTGGGGATGTCCGGAAGTCAACTCCGGCCAAGGTCCACCAGCGCCAGCGTGTCTTGACACCGATCATAGTACGGCACAGAGACATGGCATGTCATCGATTCCATGGATTATTAGCTGCGACATGATGCTCCACTTCTTCGTTTATGTCGAGCACAGTCCTGATTGCACAGGACCGCCCTGTTCCTGAACTACCTGTCAAGGTCTGCACTCTTGACCGTCAGGTCAAGGGAGGGGAGGGGAGGATAATCATACGGGTGCTATTTCCGGAATAGACGCCTACGGGAAGGGGCTGGTGTTTCACGCTCTCATATGACTGCGCTCGTTCCTGGTAGCACTGACCTTCTACCCAGTGACGCCGCCACGAGCGTGGCAACTTTTACGAGATACAGACCCGCACTGGCGAAGACAGACGCTGACACGTCATGGCCATGACCCCTTCGAAGTGCAAATCAACTGTCTTGTTGGTCTTGATAATTCCTGGATTGGAAGAGCTCGCTACGAGATGCGGGAGTTCAGACAATGCGACGTTGCGCCTGAACAAGGGACTGAAGTTCAATAGATACCAATGCTATTGATTATGTGGATTTGCTCATATTCGGAGGCTGTTTGGAGATTTGCCAATATCCTTCGGTCACCGACGACCTGCTGCACCGGACACACAAGTTAGTCTGACTGTGGAGGAGGTCCAAGTGAAGTATGAGATGCGCAGGGCCTCTGTCGCTGGGCCCTCGCCACGCAGGAGGGCACATCGGATTGTCGGTTCGACTTTCTATTCAAGGTCGCAGTATGCCTGTGCTATAGCATTTTTATATATGTTCACATGAGCTCCCTCTGGTACTTTGACTCTGGTACTCGATTCGACAAACCAAGACCTATGACGCCAAGTTCTCACTATGGCTGACCAGATAGCATATCTCCTCTTTGGAGATCAGTCAACTGACACACATGCCTTTCTCGCCAATCTGTTCCGCCAAACGGACCGAGGAATCCTCGCCAACGCGTTCCTTGAACAAGCCGGCCATGAGCTGAGGAAGGAGATCGAGACCTTGCCAACAATCGAGAGGTCGAAACTGCCAAACTTCCTCAGTCTGCAAAATCTGAACGAGAGGTATCATGCTCGGAACTTGAAGCATCCCGGAGTGGACGCTGCCCTCATATGCGTGTCTCAGCTGGCGCACTATATCGAGTAAGTGAGCCAGTCACGACTATCTTAGGGTTTCAATGCTAATGGATAGCAGCTATGCTGAGAAGCACTACGAAGACTTGCTCATGCCTCACGGGCAAATTTTCTTTGGTGGCCTATGCTCTGGTATGTTTGCAGCAGCAGCTATCGCATGCACACCGACTCTGTCGACACTCGTTCCGGTCGCTGTCCAGGTTGTCTTGATGGCGTTCCGTACCGGAAACTACGTGGCCACCATGGCTGAGCAGCTGTCCCCACCCGCGGAGCATTCCGAAAGCTGGACTTACGTATTACCGGGAATGGGGGCGGATGAAGTCCAGACCGCACTCGACAAGTTCAACCTAGAAAATGTGAGCACTCTCGACTTTCCTTTATCAAAGTGCTTGAGCTGACAGAAAGTAGAGGATCCCTCCTGCTAGCCAGGTCTACATCAGTGCAATCTCTGTCCCTAGTGTTGCTATCTCTGGCCCGCCAAACATTTTGAGATTGCTTTTCATATCTGGTGACCTCTCGGTGCAACCAACGTCAATACCGGTCTATGGACCATATCATGCTCCGCACCTGTACTCATCCGTCAATGTGGACAGTGTCTTGGGTCTAAAGGATACTGCCGTCCAAGACACGTTCCACAACACCAAGCCGAGGTCTCCAATTATGTCGTGCAAGACCGGAGAATGGATAATGGAGACCGACACCATTGCACTTTTTGAGCGAATTGTTTACGAGATGCTTAATGATACCCTGGTGTTTCATAAATTCGTAGATGCTGGTGTTAAGCTGGCACATCAGTTCGACGGCAAGACGATCCTCATATTACCTTTTGGACCGACACAGAATGCTGCCACGCTGGCAAACCTCTTGAAGGGCAAGTCTTCGAACGACATCATCCTCAGAAACCCTCCACAGATCCCAAGAGAGAGCACAGAATCTAGCGTTGGCAATCACGGCTCGACGGGGAGATGCAAACTGGCTCTTGTTGGCATGGCAGGCCGCTTCCCTGACGCGGCAAGCCATGAGAAGCTTTGGGAGTTGCTTGAAAAGGGGTTGGATGTCCACCGCGTCGTGCCAGCTGATCGCTTCCCTGTTGCGAATCATGTTGATCCAAGCGGAAAGGCTATGAACACTAGTCACACGCCATATGGATGCTGGATTGAGAAGCCAGGTCACTTTGATCCTCGCTTCTTCAATATGTCACCACGGGAAGCCTTCCAGACAGATCCGATGCAAAGGATGGCGTTGACAACGGCTTATGAAGCACTGGAGATGTCGGGCTATGTGCCCAACAGGACTCCATCCACAAGATTAGACCGGATCGGAACATTCTACGGACAGACTTCCGATGACTGGCGAGAGATCAATGCTGCGCAGGAAGTTGACACTTATTTCATCACTGGAGGTGTTCGAGCCTTTGGCCCAGGTAGGATCAACTACCATTTCGGCTTCAGCGGGCCTAGTCTCAGCATCGATACTGCATGCTCGTCTAGTGCTGCTGCGATGAATGTGGCTTGCTCATCTCTTTGGGCACGCGACTGCGACACCGCAATCGTGGGCGGCCTGTCATGTATGACAAACTCCGACATCTTCGCAGGTCTGAGCCGAGGCCAGTTCCTTTCCAAACAGGGACCGTGTTCTACTTTCGACAATGATGCGGATGGGTACTGCAGGGGCGACGGCTGCGCATCAGTCGTCGTCAAACGGCTCGAGGATGCCGAGGCAGACCAAGATCGCATCTTGGCTGTTATTCTCGGCACCGCTACGAATCACTCCGCTGACGCCATTTCCATCACACATCCTCATGGTCCCACCCAGTCACTCTTGTCAACAACAATTCTGGATCAAGCTGGCATTGATCCACTTGATGTCGACTACATCGAGATGCACGGTACCGGAACGCAAGCTGGTGACGGGACCGAGATGGTCTCCGTCACAAATGTGTTTGCTCCGGCAGAAAGAAAGCGACCTGCGGATCGACCACTGTACCTAGGTGCAGTCAAGGCTAACGTGGGCCACGGCGAGGCTGCATCCGGAGTCACTGCTCTTGTTAAAGTCCTCATGATGCTTCAGAAGAATGTCATTCCCCCCCATGTAGGCATCAAGGGGGAGATCAACAAGACCTTTCCAACAGACCTTTCCGAACGTAACGTCAACATCGCCTTTCACAGCACTCCGTTCAGGAGACGAGACAGTAAACCCCGGCGAGTCTTTATCAACAACTTCAGCGCTGCTGGTGGCAACACTGGTTTGTTACTTGAGGATGCTCCACGACGACAAACTGCCTCCGAAGACCCACGGAGCCACCACGTCATCACGCTCACGGCCAAGTCCAAGTCTGCCATGATACGCAATGCCGAGAGACTGGTTTCGTGGATATCAGAGCACCCAGACACCCCACTGTCCCATGTGGCCTATACCACCACTGCTCGCAAGATTCAGCACTACTGGCGTATGAATGTCGCTGCTGTGGACCTCTGTGAAGCGAGAATCGCCATACAAGATCGCCTGCAACAAAATTTCTCTCCTGTGCTACCGGAACAGCCCAACGTGGCGTTTCTCTTCACCGGCCAAGGCTCCCACTATGCAGGCCTCGGCAAGGAGTTCTATGAATTGCACTCGATCTTCCGTCAGAGTATCGATGAATTTGATCGACTTGCACAGATACATGGTTTCCCGTCCTTCATGCCGCTCATCGATGGCACTGAGCAAGACCTGACAAAGCTGTCCCCGCTCGTTGTCCAGCTTGGGCTTTGCAGCTTTGAGATGGCCCTTACCAGGTTGTGGTCGTCGTGGGGCATCAATCCCAGCGTTGTACTCGGCCACAGCCTGGGTGAGTACGCTGCTCTTCATGCTGCGGGTGCCCTTTCTGCGAGTGACACCCTCTATCTTGTTGGTGTTCGTGCTAAACTTCTCATGGAGAAGTGCACTTCATTCACACATTCAATGCTCGCCGTTCACGGCGCTGCTGATGCTGTGAGGGAGTCTCTCGGACACCATGCTCATGAAATTACTGTGGCCTGCATCAATAGTCCTCGTGAGACCGTGCTTGCTGGCGAGTCTACACAAATATTTGAGATATCTGCTCAGCTGAGTAGCGCCGGCTTCAAGTGCACGCAGCTCAAGGTACCTTTCGCTTTTCACTCTACTCAAGTTGAGCCCATCCTAGACGACTTCGAAGAGCTCGCCCAGACGGTCACCTTCCGCGCTCCCAAAATTCCCGTCGTTTCTCCTCTGCTGGGCAAAGCGGTTGAGGCGGAGCTCATCAATCCGGCCTATCTCCGCAAGCATGCTCGTGAGG
This sequence comes from Cryphonectria japonica, assembly GCA_014851275.1. NCBI lineage: Eukaryota > Fungi > Ascomycota > Sordariomycetes > Diaporthales > Cryphonectriaceae > Cryphonectria > Cryphonectria japonica. The sequence continues at coordinate 153,060 of JACWTT010000036.1, forward strand.
CTGTCGACTTCCTCGGCGGTCTTATACACGCACAACAGTCCGGAGTCATTGATGAGAAGACCGTCTGGCTTGAGATTGGACCACATCCGATCTGTGCCAACATGGTCAAGGCTGCTTTCGGTGCGACTACCGTTGCTGTGCCTAGTGTTCGCCGCAATGAACCCCCCTACAAGACACTGAGCTCCTCTCTCTGCACGCTTCACTCAGCAGGCCTTAACATTGATTGGAATGAGTTCCATCGTGACTTTGCGGGCTCTGTTCGTATCTTGGACCTTCCCAGCTACTCCTTCGACGAGAAGAATTACTGGTTGCAGTACACCGGTGACTGGTGTATCACGAAGAATCGTCGTGCTTTGGCGGCAACTACTGACGTCGTTACCGAGCCTGTGAAGCCTCTACTGTCCACCTCTTCAGTCCAGAAAGTCATTAGCGAAGAAGTCCAGGGGGATGTTGCTATCGTCGAGATCGAATCTAATTTGTCTCGCGAGGACCTCCGGCTTGTTGTCTCTGGTCACCAGGTCAACGGTGCCCCACTATGCCCTTCAAGTCTGTATGGAGATATGGCTATGACTGTGGCCGACTATGCATACAAACTGGTCCGCCCCAATGCTGATAAACTCGGCTGCAACGTTGGCCACATGAAGGTCCCAAAAACACTCATTTTTGACGATGCTCTTGAGAGGCACATCCTCAAGTTCAAGGTCACGGCCAACGTTGCTACTGGTAAGGCTGATTGTTCATGGTTCACTTGCGAAGGGGACAGAACGACCGAGCATGCCACCTGCCAAGTTTCCTATGGAAACACCGATGAGTGGGCCAGTGAGTTCGACCGTGCCGACTACCTCATCAAGGGTCGTATCGACGCCCTGAGAGCAGCGGAGAAGGCTGGAAAGGCTTCAAAAATTGGGCGCGGCCTTGCCTACAAACTTTTCGCTGCGCTTGTTGACTATGACCACCGATACCGTGGCATGGAAGAGGTCATCCTTGACAGTGAAACCTGCGAAGCCACAGCCAAGGTTGTCTTCCAGACTTCTGAAAAGGACGGAAACTACCACTTCAGCCCGTTCTGGATAGACAGCTTGTGTCACATCTCCGGCTTCGTCATTAACGGCACAGATGCTGTCGACTCACGCCAGCAGGTCTTCATCTCTCACGGCTGGGGCTCTATGCGATTCACTGAGACGCCCGTATCTGGCAAGGCCTACCAGACGTACATCCGCATGCAACCTGTGAAGGGCACGAAGATAATGGCTGGTGATGCTTACATCTTTGACGATGACAGACTCATCGGCATCACTGGTGATATCCGCTTCCAGTCCATCCCCCGCAAGGTTCTCAACATGCTTCTACCTCCTCGTGGCGCCGCCCTCACCGCCGCCACTACTTCACAGGATGCTCGTGCACCAGTCATTCCAGCTGTCAAGACGCATGCGAAGAGCGCGCATGCCAAGGCCACCAAGCACAAGAAGATGCTCTCTACCTCAAATCTCTCTCAAGTGAACAAGAAGCTCACATCCGTGGTTGCACAAGTGATGGAGATCCTGGCCAAGGAAGTTGGAGTGAGCGATGATGAGCTCGCTGACAACATCGCATTCGCGGATTTGGGCGTCGATTCGCTTATGGGCTTGACTGTTTCGGGCCGCCTACGTGAGGATCTAGACTTGGACATCACCTCTCATGTGTTTGTGGATTATCCTACGATCGCTGCCTTCAAGTCCCATTTACAGCAGTTTGAGAAACCCGGAGCGACCCGAGGCTCCTCGTCATCGGGCTCCATCGACTCTTACTCTGAGGCTGAAGAGACACCTGAACTAATGGAGACCGATTCTGATGTTACCACTCCTGACAACGAGAGCAACTCGGATGAGTTTCTGAAGCCTGAGAAAAACTATAACACTAATCTCCAGATAAGCGTCCGAGAGACCATTGCTTCAGAAATGGGCGTCGACGTCGAGGAGATCATTGCAGCTCCAGATTTGGCGGACCTTGGAATGGACTCTCTCATGAGTCTGAGCATTTTGGGGAATCTACGAGAGAGGACGGGTCTCAACATTCCATCTGATCTCTTCGTCTCAAATCGATCACTCAAACATGTTGAGCGAGCCCTGGGCATCTCTGACACAGCAAAAAAGCCGGCGACCACCAAGCCAGTCTCTACACCGAAGCCTGCTGCCGCCCCGAAGCAGGCTGAGTTTAAGGAGTCAAGATCTACTTCGAGTGCAAAGGTGCTGCCTCCATCTATGATTACAGCTAGTATCATAAAACCACCTCGCCCTAGCCACATCGTCGACGACTATCCCAACCGTAAGGCTTGGTCTGTCCTCCTTCAGGGCAGCCATCGTACTGCCACTAAGCACCTTTTCATGATTCCGGACGGCAGTGGAAGCGCAACCTCCTACACGGAAATCTCCGATGTTGCACCCCACTGGGTTGTCTGGGGCCTCTTCTCCCCTTTCATGAAGACGCCTGAAGAGTACAAGTGTGGTGTGTATGGAATGGCTACCAAGTTCATCGAGGAGATGAAGCGTCGCCAGCCTAAGGGGCCGTACAACCTAGCTGGCTGGTCTGCAGGTGGTGTCATCTCCTATGAGATCGTGGTCCAGATGACACAGGCCGGCGAGCGCGTTGACAACCTCATCATCATCGACGCCCCGTGTCCAATCACCATCGAACCTCTCCCAAAGAGTCTCCACGCGTGGTTCGCCAGTATCGGCCTTCTCGGTGAAGGCGATGGGAAAAAGATCCCCGAATGGCTTCTACCGCACTTTGCGGCGTCAGTTACCGCACTCAGTAATTACACAGCCGAACCGATCCCCACGGACAGGTGTCCCAACGTCATGGCCATCTGGTGTGAGGACGGTGTGTGCCACCTGCCCACCGACCCAAGGCCGGATCCATACCCGACTGGGCACGCGCTCTTTCTGCTCGACAACAGAACTGACTTTGGTCCTAATCGGTGGGATGAGTATCTTGACGTTCAGAAGATGAGGATGAGACATATGCCCGGGAACCACTTCTCCATGATGCATGGCGACCAGGTGAGTTACCTCTCAAGGTTTTCTCGTCTCAAATGCATCGCTGATGATACTAATTCTCGACCCTCACAGGCAAAACAGCTTGGTTCCTTCATGCGTGAAGCTCTGCTCTAAGGTCTCTGCATCATGAGCCATTACTGGGATATGAATAGACCGTACGAATATGATAAGGAGAATCTACCTGTTGGCGATTTCGATTCTGTTTGTCTTTGCTGTTATTTCTTTTTTGTTCTGAAAGACTGGCAACTCATGGAGCTACGTCAGTGTCATTGTGAGAGAAGTATGTGTTTATTATGCAGTCCTGTCGTTGTACTCGCACATGGATTGGGCATGGAGGAATGTTTAGTGTTTTCTTTAGGATGGGTTGAACGAATTACAAAGTCGAGTTTGCAAGGCCTAATGAGGACGTCAATGACTTTTCGTCCGAACCTTGGAATCGATAGAATTCGCACATGCAAGGTAGCTTTTACTCGAGAGAATGACCCTTTTTCTTCTTCTCCAAATTCTACTACCCCAAGTATTGGTTGTTCATAGCCTCATGTTATCGCAAAGGTCATACGGGTGTCGTAATAATACGAGTCCATTTTAGCAATCATTATTCGGACGAGTGCAATTTCGTGAACTTATTCAATATCTCTGTCTATTTCAAAATATTTTAATTAATTTTCCACGACCGGTACTAAGCTTTCTTTGTTTTTTCTTCAATACTTGAGCAGATATAGTTACGGTTGAACTGTCACAACAGCCCCCATGCGGCATCAGAGACGATGAAAAGGACAGAAGCAGACTCACAGCTATTGATTCTATCGTATTTGCTCCAACATCTTGACAATTCCGAAGAGATTAGTTCCTGCTTGAGTCTTCGAATGATAATGACAAACAACGCCATCAAAAGCGCGAAAGGCGTCAATATTCGACGCCTCTCAGAATGGAAAGACACGTGATGATTCATCAGAGACGATAAATTGCTGACATGCGTGCACGCCATGCTTATGAATGCACAGAAGAGAAGAAGACAACATTTAAAAGGTGTATCCATGGACTCACGCCAAAACTCACATCAACGTGTGTAGTTTCGAAGAAAATGAATGCTCTGCCGCTGATCTGGCGTAACCCCACTTACTTGGAGACATCGCTGGATGCTCGCTTCCGGAAGCCATTGGTGAAATTTCTGACACACAACTTGACAACTCTGCTAGGACATACGGGGACGTCTAAAAAAAAAGGGGGGGGGGGGGCTTTAATTCGGCTTGACTGAGAGCCTGAACGAATACGCACTACGCAAAAAGGTCCTGCATCTAGCAAGGGAAAGTAGACATATTGAGAACGAGTTGTAATGGGACAGCTTCTCGTCTGTGTTGGTGTCTCAGGAAGAAGCCTCGCACAAATACGCGTTTTGCTGGTCGCTTCCAATTGTAGTAAGTAAGTACATAGGAAGAATTGGAGAGGAGGAGGGGTATGATGCCAAAGTATCGATCGCCTACAAGCTGTACATCTCACGGAATGCAACCCCCCCGAATCTTTCGAATACACAAGTTCTGCATGAGTGGGGTAATTTCAACATTTGGATGTCGAGTGTGCGGCGGATTCAACCGACCTGCAGTGTTCGTCGAATGCATGGAAGCACGCATACGTAGCAAAGTTAAGAGAAAGATCGCCCGAGGAGAGGGGGAGGGGGGGGGGGGAGGATTCGAGCCACGCACGCCGGGTTCCTTGGGCTAGGCAGGTCTTTGGAGAGGTCTCAAAAGACGTGCTGTCGATGTTCGACCATTGCCCACTATATTAGACTTGCACGGCACTTTCTCACGGGTTCAACAATACGAAGCCTAAGTAGTCAGCCACGTCGGAACACGTCATGTCTCAGCTATGGCCCGACCCGTCCTGAGAAGGAAAAGTGTTTCGTTCTAGCATTTGTAGTAATACTGCGAGGCCGTATTCCGCTGAGATTCTGCCATTTCAAGTACTTGATGCTGAGGCCTCTCTTTCTTCAGATCGCTCGGTGTTGTTGTTGGACAAGTGTGCAGTTTCAGATTTCTTGGAACCAGTCGCTGGCAAACTGGGTCTCGAGCTTCGTCAGTTGTACGAATTCCATGACCAAAGATATTCACAGTCTCCTTTCAATAGTTCACGTCCAGGGATCTGCCAGCCAGGAGGAGGCATGTGGTCTTCTGGCCTCCACGACATGCTCAATTAGGGAGCGGCATCATGTGCATACCCGACTTGTATAGCCAAACTCATGTCTTGGATTGCCATTTTGGGCATCTCCCAGAGACAAAAGCCTGCAGCTGATTTATAGGTTTGTGTCACGCAGAAGAAAGACTCGACTTGCTACGCCCCCAAGACACACCGCTGGTCTTGCACGACCGGTTCCCCAGCACGGCGATCTGGATAAGGAAAGGTTGGAGGATAAGGGATGAATTCGTAGTTCTAGCGATAGCGCCTTCCTCCCGCCTTGGAAATGGAGCATTTGCGCAAGTCAGCTATATGAGCGCTCCTTCTCTGATGTGTGAATATAGTGCGGCTGGGGTCGCCTGCTTCGCCCAAGGAAGTAGCGATGTCGTCGGATTTAAGTCCAGGTGGCGCCCTTGTTAGTGATGATTGCTATGCCAAGTAGAGACCTTAACACCCCTAACCCTACACCCTCTCCAAGCGTGCAGCCAATGAGTTCGCACTTTTCTTGCCTTCTCGTCAAGGTACACAAACCCCTCTCTCGACTGTGAGACTTCTTCACCACTAATCATGCAGGCATCACGGCCTCTCCGCTGGCAATATGCGCATCGTCCACACGACACGAACGAGCATTCCGAGGTTGGGCAGCAGGTTCACGTCCCCACAGCCTCGGAAGCATTTTGAAGCTCGTGAGCGTCGAACCTCCCTGGGCACGTATGTGCCTCTCAACTCTTTCTAGATGATATTGGTGTCAACTCTCAGACCGTATAAGCCGACCCCAGTTCCACTTCGAGTCGCCTTTAAGCGTCATACGTTTACTGTGCGTTGACCATCCGGCACCGCGAGGCGTCGATATCATGGCCTTCATTTCCCCATCCTTGAGTGTCCTCGAGCTGTCAATGACAAGCACATTGGTGGGCCAGTGTCACGGGAGGTAGCGGCAGTGCCCTGCGATGAGAACCATTGATGCAGGTCTCTGATGCTCGAGGACAGAAGCGCCCTTCGGCAGATCCATGGTGACACGCTCCGAGCGACCTCGGGCTGGTCAGTGGCTGGGGTATGACATGTTCAGTCAAGGAAGAAGACTCGAGAGGTTCGCAACATGTTGGCCGACATTCGGCCTCCACAGCCGACTCTTTTTTGTTTATGCTCCCTAGATATCTGTCGTGGGCCTGTTCTTGGAGGCGTTTGATTATACAGTAGCACGAGGACTACACGTTCTTCGCTGCTGAAAGAGTGGAACCCGGTTGCAGAGGCGTCTGAGGACATGCGAGATAGATGGTCAGATGCTTCGACGGATGTATTGGACCGGGGCCGTGAGTTGACTGGCTTTTTCTTCTTCTTCCTTGTTCTATGAGAACCACTACCACTTCTCGACCCCAGATTCCCATATTCACAATCCCTATGAGATACGAAAATACGCATCTTTTCCCCTTTTCATGGCCTGCCTGGCTAGTAGAGACTTATCGGAGCACGGGCCCCCCTTCTTTGGTGACCGGACAGGCCGGGTTCAAACGCGCTGACATGTTGGTAGAACATTTCCTAGTCTGTTAGAGAGTGAGAGTCTAAGGACCGATTGGCCACAGGAATAATATCGCTTCAGAGCTACCCGTATCTCTCAACATTGGACACGACCGAGATATTGCCTGCAGTGCCCGTCCTCGGTGGACAGGACCCCTAGAGTCTTCGTCGCCTCTGCTGCCTCCACCTCGGAACGCTGATTATCCGTGAGTATGCGTGGAGCCTGTACGTTTGCTATCCTGCACCGCACGTCATTGATCTCCAGGACGTGCAGAATGCCGTATGATCCCAGTGGGATTGGACGGATACTCGAAGCCAACGGTCCAATATCATGGGCGAACTATGTCGAGTCTCTCTCTGCTCTGCAGTGTTCCCCGTGAATGTGGATGTGCACTGTCTGGCGTCGAGATTTGCATGGACGGCGTGGTCCGAGCGAGGACCATCACCCCTCCTCATCGTCCCACGGCTTCACGTCGTCTTACTGTGGCTGCATTACTATTCGTTGTCATTTAAAAGGAAGAAGAAAAAGAAAAACACGGGCGAAGTCGATTCATATTGTCATGCGGCAGACACACTATGGGCTTCTCGAACCGAGACGCGTGGATCGTACCGTGAAAGTTGGATCGTTAGAAGTATACACGACGTGTGATTCAGTTACTAGGCCAAGCGCAGAAAAAAGGATCGACCCAGCCGCAAGAAAACGAATTGCCTGCTCTCAACCTGGCTGCCTCTTCCCCCTCCACCACACCATAACATCATGGTGGAAATATCCCCGTGGGCTTCCCAGTCTCTACCCCCGGGTCCTCTCCATGTCGATCACTTCTGCCCGCGAGGCACAGACCTGTCTGCTTTTGGCCCTTGCGGTACCGTACTGTTGCGCAAAGTTACGACAACGGATCCCTGAGTATCGGGATGGCGAACCGTGGCTTGAATCCATGCACCCTGCAGAGTACGGTGGCACGGATGAACCCTGACTAGTATTCCCAAGATCGCACCTCTTGTCCACTCTCTCTGCATTACCCATTTCGAGGATCATTTGTGCTTCCATGTCGTACATTTAATTCCTTCTGACACGCAAAGGGACTCTGCCTATGTCAAAGACTATTGTACATCCACAGTCCCTTAAACCTGCATGCTCTTCACTCTCTGACAAGGATGCTAAAGCAGCTTCACTTTCCTCGGCAATGTTTCTTTCCTGGTACGAACTCATCGTCTCAAAGTTTGATATTTGCTTATAGGTTCGATATATCTCTTCTTTTCAATACTTACCCCCTCTCTTGCTTTTCTTGTAATAACGCAGGTGCCCGATTACTCCTGGCGCCCTCCCCCCCCCCCGGTCCACTGTGTAGTGGTTAGAGCTGAGTTCGAGAGCAACGCCTTCCCGTCATAGCCAAAAGCTATCGTATTTGTCTCTGTCGATCAATTGAAACTCTTGTTTGGTTCAACCACGATAGGCTGTTTATTGAATTTATCCTTTTTTTCCCTTCTTCGGATTTTCTCATGCCAATCCGGGAGTTTGACCGAGCACTTAGCATCATCCCTGCGTACAGATCGCGCGCAGCTGGATGCGCCGACTGTCATCCGGGGTCTCCAGGTTTTCCAGCGCAGGATACGGTTTCTAGAGAACACATACTCAGCATCTAGTCACCATCCCGAACTGTTCGCTGTTTGAAAGCTTCAGGTCAGCCTCGCCTGCAGCTAGTCAGCACCGTCTTTGGCACGTAGAGCAACGGCCAACGAAATCCAAGAACAACCGTACCTTCTCCCGGTTCTGTCTCATCAAAAATTAGTCCCCTGAGCCCCTTGTTCAGACTCGACTCTTCGGACTTGATACCGCGCATGTTGATCACAAAGAAGTACGTCTTGGACTCTACACACTCATTCTAAGGGTAGCACACTATTATATTTACTTCAAAGCCCTTGATCGCCATCACTGATCTTCCATCGTTCTTGTACTTATGATCTGCCTCCTTTTGGACATTAGGTCATCTTTGATCTCACAACGTGAGATATAGACATCGACCTTCCTTCCTCTCTGTCCATTCTATGAGCCTTGAAGCAATGGTTGCTACCAACAAGCCACGCCAGCCCCGACTTCGTGCGTCTTGCGATGGGTGCTTCCTCGCAAAAGTCAAATGCTCCAAGGCGCGTCCAATATGCTCCAGGTGCCTCACTTGTGGTATGGAATGTCGTTACTCGCCATCTAGCAGAGCAGGAAAGCCCAAGGCTTCGGATACTGCAAAGAATCAGCATCACCAACCTTCGAATCTGAGCGGACCCTCACCGACAATCAGCGAGGGTATGGTGTACACGGTAGATGCTGGCATGACTGGTATTTATCCAGTGGAGCTAGGCTGGACCACACCGCCCAGCAGCATTGACGAAACCTTGAGCAGAAGCGAGTCGATATGCTCAGGGATGAATTTCATCGGCGTCGACAACAGTCCATCAACGACCATCGTGGACTCCGATATTTCTGGGGGTATCTACAGCTCAACCCTATCATGGACCCCTCCGAGCGACATCCCTCCTGGTTTTACCGAACCATCACCAACGACCACTTTACCAGCTGCCCATAGGCGGTCTCAGTCTTACGATATGAACAGCAGCGTCATGGGCTGGAATAACATAAACAGTCCGGAAATGTTGTCTTTCAACCAAGGCTCGACACCCCCAAATCTAAACTGTACTCACTTTCCAAGTCCAACACCAACTCCACACACAAGGCCTCTTCCAGCGAGGCTCCAATCTACTTCGACCAGCTCGACTGTCGGGTCCTGCACGTGCTTCACAGTCTGCCTGCAATCTCTACAGGCCCTTCACAACGCCTCATCTCCCATGTCCCCGCCATTCGACCTGGTCTTGTCGTTGAATCGAAAAGCAGTCGAGGGTTGTGCAGCCATGCTGGGTAAGCCCCCCATCCCACCCGGTGACTCTGTTGATCATATGAATTATATTAGGAAGACTAACTGATCTGCAGCTTGTACAAGATGCATGAGTCGTTCTGGTACACATACTGCGGCCATGCTGCTGGCCACAGTCCTCGGCACCATCACAGTCTTTTACAAGGAGGCATCCCTCACGCACTTCGACCAAGGAACCTCCGCAGACGTTGTTAGTGCTGTCACACCAGAAGCCTCAGCCCCAACGACCATGCCCAGTGCTGGTAGCGTCCCAGGCCTGGGAGTGACACTTGGTGCCTACACTGTCAATTTCGAAGACAGCAGATGGTTGGAGCTCGAGATCCTGGCGCGCGAGCTTCGGAAGCTGGAGGAGGTCTACTCGACCTTCCGAGAGGTGTGCTCGGATCTCTCTGAAGACCCAGAGGTCAGCAAGGCCATGATCGGTTATCTTGGCCAGAGCCTTGGGTCCACCATGCAGATGGTCACGCACCGGAAAGGGGATGTGGGATGCTTCTGAGGGCTCATGCGACACTGCCTACGCTACCCCACAGCGGTGTGAAGCGAGTTTCCGCGGTGCATATCACAGCTGCACACTGCAGCATGCGCCCTCCCTTGGTCTTGCACGCGCTCCTCTCACTCTCACAATTTATTTCCTCTTTGTTTATTTTTCTTTCCCCCCCTTTTTTTTTCTTTCTTTCCATTCCTTGTTTCTTTCTCATTACCATGCCACGATAGCTCTTTCTGCCCAACGCCTGCTTGTTTTTTATATCCACCGCGGCGTCCGATATTTTCTTCCCTTTTTTATTCCTCTCGGTTGGTCATTACGATTGAACGATGTTCGATGACAACATGTCTACGCACGCAGTCAGCACATGGGACGCTAGCCGACGACTTCAAGTTAGAGATAGCAATCATCTGGGCCCCAAAGCCCTGTCCCATCAACCAGGCAAGGGCATGCATGGGCCAACAGGGAAAATTTGTGGTGGACGAGTGTAATACTGTCATACGGCGAGTGACGTTAGCACAGGATCCGTGGACCAGGGAGTTATAAAACTGGGTCCATAAGTAAGGTGAGGAAATCTAGACTACATGTGACTTACGGGGCACACTGCGGACCATGTCGAGGAATGCACATGAGTGATAACACCCGTCACGAGAACAAGGTCTGAGGGGCGCTCGGTCTTGTTTTCCAGAGAGCTATGAGGTGCAACAATTGGTCGCACCTCAAAAAAGAGATATTTCAGACTACGAGGATCGGTTTCCATGGGATTGGCCGGACTAGATGTGTTTTTCGCTTGCTTCTTCCTGTTTTCTTTCATTCTAGACACGAACATGTCGTGGCGATACAGGGGACGACTCCTCCAAGTTACGCATCATCCTTCACATTGCACAACACAAGCTTGGTATAATCGGCGTCTATTACCGTGCATGCAGATTGAAGAGGTACTTTTGCGTATCACTACATCAAATAATATTCTTAGAATATTCATCATTTGTGTGGTATATGTCGGCGACCTTAATTCAGCCTCGGGCTCCACCCTGCGGTGTCTACCTGCTGTGAAAGGCATTACAGCACTATGGAATGACCACGATGCAGCGTCACTAAAGGAATTCCAAACACCTTGGCCGTTATCTCAGTCACTGATTGCGTTATTGTGGACGATTTTATTCCCGCTGTCGTAGTAGACGGATGACTCGGTTCTTTCACGTTCTCTTGTTCAACAAGGTGCCGAAGATCCCGAGTAATTAGGTGTCCTGCTTTCCTTTGGCCACTATTGTTCTTTGTCCCTTTGTTTTCCCTTGCGAGATGTTTGACTCAAAATTGCATCATGGCGGCCTGGACCAAGTGGAGATGCCCGAGCGTTCAAGAGACGGTTCGTTTGAGTTGAAGATATATTCTTGAGGCTAAATGTTACTAGACTGGAAGAGCAAGCTTCTCGAGCCGCGCTGAGATACCTGTGTACTAGTTCATTGATTGCCGGGCTCGGTCTCTATGTGGATCCTATCTCTGGCTGGTGAAATACATAGGCTTGATGCGTCCTTTCACCGTATGCGAGGGGTGGGTCGGAATGCAAAGTTTGAAAAGAAAGGGAACTGGAGGAGAATAAATTGATGGTTCGAGCCCAGGTCCACATGGGCCGGATTTTATATCGGCTAGGAGCAGATGACAGCGGGTAGCTGAGGCTGTGAATGACAGGAGATGATTACAGTATGTGAACTTGTGATTTCGAGCTTAAACCAGAGTTTACAAGAGCTTGGAGAACACATCGATATCTTGAAGCCACGTTATTCGCCGGGGGGAAACCCTTGATACCTTCAACGGGTATAGGTGAGACCTTCATTCACAATGGAACTCGAGGACCAAGGGATTGATGCACTCGCGACGGGCACCTCAAGGATACGAAGTCTAGCGACAAACTTCCATGCTCAGGCTGGTGACATGTCCCTGGTTAAACGAACCAATTCACATGCTCGTCATGTCTTCTTTAAGACCTATGCATGTTCTCCTTGGCATTCGACCGTGTACAGTATCAGAAATCCCCCCCCCCCCCCCAACAATCGGATCTACGACGCGCGCCACCTGACCCTTCATCGCTGTCTATTGGCGTTATGATGCCGGCTGACGGGTATGGACCCGGAAGTGCCATAGTAAGAGATCATGGAGCACGCCAACGCCCCTTTCCCCCCTTCCTCCGTTCCAACTGTCCACTCCTCCTATTTTTCTCGTACTGACTCCTTAGCTAGCCGTTGTTTTGCGTGGCTCGGATCCATGGATGGTGTCTACCCGATCCATTCACTTGCATAAAGTCTGCAGATAAAGATGATTGTCAGCTTGGGTTTTGGACGTGGGAGTGGGAACAAACGGATCAAGCACAAGATATTGATAGAATGCTGTTCAGTTTATAAATTTCATGCGGGTATGTGTCTATCATGATGTTGAGCATTGGACCTACGTAAAGTGGAGCTTGGGATTTGACAACTCGTCCTTTCATTGGACCCGAGGCCATGAGAAGTAATATTGACGCACAAAATTGCAGCGCTGCTCTTAGGTCCCAGGAATGCAATGCACATGGCTTGTCAAATCAGCTTCATGACTTAGTCTCGTTCGACAGGAGAATGAATATAGGCTCGTAATCTAGGAACTGTCCCTGACGTCTGAATTCATACGACTGTTCGTAAGCCAAGAGAGTTCACAGCAGACTACTGGACCATGATCCAAGATCATAGGACTTGCTATGAGAAAGATATAATACAGATTATTGTCTGTAGAGGGGAACGGCTCATAACACATCCTCGTCCAGTCATCAAGACAGTCCGAGCACGACACAGCGTTGCTGCTGCTGGCGTCTAAAAGTATCTGACGAATATGAATCTTGTTCTTCATATTCAGGTGACCGGCATTTCCTCGCAGCTACTAGTGGCTGCTGTAACATCCGAAATCTACCCTTTACTGCGCTGTGACCTTGAAGATTTACATATCTAGATAGCTGTGCTTTCCCCGTCGCATGATCTACTGCAGCGCTCTACTGCAGCGCTAATTGATGCTGCAGATCAAACCACGGATAAATCCCAATATCCTTCTCTAGCATCTCCCTCTAGCTGCTGTTCTCACTCCCCTAGGGCTGATATCAGCATCGCAACCTCGGAGCGTTTGAGATAGCCATCGGTCCCGAAGACAGGACTTTACTTCTCCTGGCGGAGCTGACAGCCCCTGAACTGGTATTTTATACGAGACTTTCCGGAGATCCCTTGAAAACTTTTGGCAGCAAGGTAAGCTTGAATAGAATTAATGATGCACTGTCTTTTTTCTTTTTTCTCTTCCCAAACTGACTAACATGCATTACACGCCAAGCGTCTTGCAAGTTATGCTCGCAGGAAAATCTCCAGGCACGGCTTGCCCCTTCAATTCTTCGTGGGCATGCATGTGCTTCTCATTCCGATAGATTTTTGGATCAAATAGATGTCTCAGATGAGAATAAGAACTTTGCAGCAACCTCATCCCCAAGCTCACTGGATCTCGATGCACATTGCCGGATGCTCAGATTGGATCATTCCTGGAAATATTTCCTAGGCAGCTATTTGTCCATTGCAGCCTGCCTCCACACAAAGTGACGTCTCATTCAGTTGCATACTCGCAAATATGTAAAAGGGAAAGAATCATGAACAGGGAAAAATAGAGCTGCCTTTGATTTCAGGTTGAACTTTTTGCTTGAATTTTAAATACACAAATACATACATAAATTTTCGCAAACGACATATGCATTGAGAAACTCCCAGGCGCCTTCACGATGCCTGTAACCCTAACCCCAATACTGGACAATACAAGCCGAGTACAACGTCATTCGTGCGGGGTGAAAGGGAAACCTGCCATATCCTTTTTGACAACAGCATAATTGGCAGATGCAGCATTGCAGACAGCGTAAAAAACCCCCAGTTTCACGAGTTGATAATATGAAGGCACGATTCATTCCCAATGACTTCCCGTCACTGTTCACCCTTGACAATCCAGAGCATCTCCTGAAGCAAGCTCTCGAAGACACCATCACCGATCTGCCGCCAAGAGAGGACTACTTAGGGGTCAAGGTATCCGGTTTCTGGTCAGGTCCTACAGGGCTCGCGTACCTCTTCCTGCAAGCCTCAGCGCGGCAACCCAGTTTGAAGATTGGTGGCAGCGACTGTCTATCGTGGGCGAAGAGGTACCTGGAGGGCGCAAGAGGCGAATTAGAACTCGGTGCGGACCGTTGCGGGATTGGCTGCGAGAAGCTGGCATATGAGGCCGTCCGAGCTTGCGTCAGCAAGGACCTAGACCAAGTCAAGGCGTTCACGTCCAGCATCCCGAATATCGTGGCGGGGAAGGAGTATCCGAATGAGATTTTACACGGCCGGGCGGGGACCTTGTACCTGCTAAGGCTGCTCCGGCATTGGGTGCCCGGAAGCGCCGAACTGGTCGAGGAGTCGATCCAGGCCGTATCAGAGGCAATTCTTAGCGACGGGACAGAGTGGACATGGCATGGCAAGCCTTACCTGGGGGCTGTCCATGGGGACATCAGTATTGTCACACAGCTCGTTCTGACGACGCCATCGCTTGCTGGGCGAGTAGAGGGCAAGTTGGTCGAGCTACTTGACCTGCAGGTTCCCAATGGGAACTGGCCTATCTTGGCAGAGAGACCAGACTATCTGCTCGTCCAGTTTTGTCATGGGGCGCCGGGGTTTGTGCACTCGTTGTTGGCACTCAGACCCCACTTTCCAGGACTTCGTGCAAAAATAGATATGGCCATCGAGAAGGGTCAGCAGTGTGTCTGGGAGGAAGGGCTCCTCGTAAAGCAGCCCTCAATATGCCATGGAATTTTCGGCAATGCTCTGTAAGTGATGACACCCTCTCCAAGAACCCCAGGTCATTGCTGCTGACGTGAAAGCAGTGCTTTGCCTCGTGGCCCTAAAAGGGACCATTTTCTAGCCGTGGCGACGCCAGCAAAGATGTCAGAGCTTAAACAGAAGGAAGAGCGGCTTTTTGAGCCGGCGGACTATGGCACGAAATACGCGATCCTGACTGGATACCTTCCTGGCGCCTCGTGGTCCTGGCTTGTCTCGTCAGAGGAGCTCCCAGGACTGATATACTACACGGATGTCTGACGACACCATCGTGTCAGTAATGCTGACATCAAGCCGTGTCCCTTTGATGTGCACATGAACATAGCGTATCTGGGGGCTTGCTTCTTCACTGACTAAAATACCACGTTATGGCTATGATCCGACGTAAGCTCGCAAGGAACGCCACCCACATGACTGCACACCTGATCACTCTGACGACGACAACGCGGTTTTCATGCAAGCAAAAGGTACAATATGTATGTTGCGTAGAGGCAAGACGGCGCGCGAACTGCTGCGGATACCCGTAAACATGCCATTCTGAGCTTCTCACGGCCTCGCGTCGCACTTCGGCCCGATGCTGTGCGCAAAGTAACCATCCAACGGACAACAAAGTGTTGCCAGACGTCTGGGCTAGATGAGGGGAAGGGTCTTACGTGTATCTCGTCTAGATGGCAAGCACATTGTGGCACAGCATTGTAGAGGTGTAGGTAATTACCTACATTTCTTTTTTACGCGACGGGGGCCTTCTTCAGGTACATATTGCTACATACACCCCCTCTGCACAAGATACGCATCTCACAATATGAAGCTACTAGGAAACGGAAGGGTTGCGGCTTGCATCATGCTTCTCATTGCCGGCATGCTGACCACCTCAGATATGGCGGGGGTGGGAAGGATGCGAGCCAGCAATTAATCAATCTTTGGATGCTGGACCAAATTCAACGCTACGGGTGGTGTCCTGCTTCCATATCCTGGTCTCGTCCGACAAAAAGTACCAGAAAACACACCTTTGTTCTTGGTTTGGACTGTACTACAAGCCATGGGCATGAATACTACCTGCCGGGTTACACGTGTCCCTCTTTTGTCCGTGGTCGAGAACTCCGCGTTCCTGAGAAACTGATTCTGCCAATATCAAGATGGCATGTGTGTAAGCTTGCTGAAGTGTGATAGGCACAGTTGCGAGCATCTGACGCGAGAAACGGTGATGTCCAATGGCCAAGGCTCTTTTAAGATTATCCAGCTTTGTTGCGTCTTTTTCGTGCTCCAACAATGTTGGTCAGTGATCGGGTTGATTGCTGTCTACGGGCCCTAGCTGATTGAAAGCCTATTAAAGATGGCCAAGTCTACTTGGTGCGTTTAGGGCTTCGATTTTTCCAACGCCCACAAAACTTAACTACAGGCAGAGCCGCCCTGAAAGAACTGCACATGAGTGGCCTGAATGTATCAATATCTAGTATTTAATCACCTCGCAGCCACTATCGAAGGTTGTCTACCCACCCGCCTTTCCTTGGTCGACAGCTCACACGTGGGAACCCAGCCACATCTGTGCCGGGTAGTCAAATTTACCGAGGCAGTGAGACATTCGAGAACCTTCTTATGATAGAAATAATTCTGCACGACGTTCCATCTTGTGATCATGCAGTGTGACGTGGTATTGTACATCCCAGACAGACCAACATGTTTTGCTTGAATGGTTCTGTAATTACCTAGGTAGCTTGGAGTAAGACCAGGAAGGGAAAAGGTATGGCGATGTCCATGACTGACCGACTTATCGGAATGAGCTTGTATGTCGTGTCATGTTTTCTTGTGTGGTAAACGTTATAAAAACTACCAATGGTAAAGATCTAAGGTGAAGTCACCAGACCTGTTGCTAGTTATCACTGAGACAACGCCATTGTACTTGAAAAATCTTACTTATGGTTCCAAGAGCATTGTGCCTTAGATGGAGCAGTTGGGGAACCATTACGAAAGGCCATACAGTGTTTGTAGTATACCTGCATGAGTATGAAGATAATTCGGCAATCAATGGCCATTTATTAGCTTAACGCGAATCTATTCAGACTGACGTTACGCGAATGTAAGTCAATCAAGAAATCCGAATGACGTTCATCTTAACATCTCCCCAAATAATTGTCCTTTCAAGGATCTTGGAAACCCGTCTGTAACATTCACGGCTGGAAAGCCGGTGTCCACGGGTTGGCCCGTATAACGATAATACAATCCGTATGAGATAAAGACGTTCCAACTTCATAAGTAAAAAGACCCATTCAAAATTTCAAATTAACTCCCTACACGGCGCTGCCACCAGTCAACTTGATCACCTGGCCTGTGATGCACTACATAGTCAGCATGTGTCTCTACCAAAACAACGTTCACACCTCTCGAAACGGACAAGAGGCACCAAAAACAAAAGAACGATGACAGCACGTACCATTAATCCACTCGCCCTCCTCGCTGCAGAGCATAAACACCGCCTTGCCAATATCCGCCGGCGTGCCGACGCGCTTGAGCGGGCACATGGAGGCCAGCCCCTTCTGAATAGTCTCGATAGGCATGCCCTTGAATCCACCAGGGGCGTAGTGCCAAGCATTCTCATCAAACATATCCGTCTGCACCCCACCAGGGGCGATGGCATTGACCGTCATGCCCTTCTCCCCGCAGTCCACGGCAAAGGACCGTGTGAACCCCTCGATGGCAGCCTTGGAGCCCGCGTACAAGGCATGGTTGGGGATCCCGCCGAGGTTCGCGGCAACGGAAGAGGTCAGCACCAGACGCCCGCCGCGGCGGCAGTGCCGGAGGGCATTTTGGGCGACGAAGAACTGGCCGCGGCAGTTGAGGTTGAAGACCTGGTCGAACAGCTCCGGGGTCACGTCGACCTCGGGGCACCAGACCTCCATGCCGGCGTTGGAGATGACGAAGTCGAGGTGGCCAAAGTGCGCGAGGGCTTGTTCGAAGAGCTGCGCGACGGAGTCCGGGTTGCTGATGTCGGCTTGGATCGCGACGGCCTTGGCACCTAGCTTCGCTATGTCCGAGACGACATCCTCGGCGGCCTGGGAGCTGCTGCTGTAGTTGACGACGATGCTGGCGCCGCGCTTGCTCAGCTCGAGGGCGATGCCTCTGCCGATTCCCCTTCCTGCGCCGGTGATGAGCGCTACCTTGCCGGCGAGGGGGCTGGTTTGGTCATGCGAGGACATGGGTGAGGTGCTTGATGTGGTTTCCACTGCGGATGGGGCCATTTTGAAAGAAAGAAGGGAAAGACAGAGGAAAGTAAATTTTTTTTTTGGGCGTAAGAAAATAGGATGAATCGGCGTTCTACAGACAAGAGTCACTCGAGAATGTCAATAGGAAATACAAGTTGATGAAAATCTAGCAAGTGATATTTGTTCTTCAAGTCGTATTGATATTTGCTTTCCAAGATACGCATGTATTAGAAGAACGTCTTCGGACAATCTTCTTACTCTCAAACATACCCCCAAGAGTCCGAAGGAAGTGGGATTTCTTGGGAGCTCCGTAGTTGGGGTAGCGCTCGGCCGGGCGCATGAGCCTCGGAGTCATCTGGATCTGAGGGGCGGTTTGAACCCGCCGGAGTTTGGTCGTTATGACTTGGTCTCAGGTCTACTCAATTACTGTCGTGCGCATCTCCGCCAACATAATCGCCAATTTGCAATGCCAAACAAACCAGAAACCCAAGGGAACAAGTACTTCAACTATCATATTCACAGAGAGTTCCCATCTTATTAAGTTCTATGCAGGTTGCGTATGGATTTGACGATGTGCATAATCCCGGAGAAGACAAGGCGGGATTCCCGTGCGGGCAATACGATGAGTCTCTCCCCCACCGGACTCCGGATCGACCCACCACTCATCCTTTGACGGCATATATGTCAACAGCAGAACTGGATGATACTTATGTAACATTATGCTATCTTGTATTTGCAAATATGCACTGCTGGGAGTTTGAGCTGAGGTAATGCACCGGCCGTTTCCTGACGGAATTCCCATACACTCGGCGCGTGGCCTTGTCTCGAGATTCTGTTGGGTTCTCGGGGTTTAGAATAGATTCAACATCCTGTCATGTACTAGGAATCACCAGCAAATTGAGTGAACCACATAGATACCACTCTGTAAGAATGAAGAGGGTTAGAAATTATGAACTAAAAGGAGGGTGGCCTATACAAGTAGTGGCCATGCTCATGAAGCAGAGAACCGTCTGGCAGTCTTGGAGAGCCCTATCCGTCTTGCTCTATGCAAATATAGAGTTTGTATAGGAGAATCGTCTTCCTCAACAGCCACAAGACACCCCACAACAACGCGAACTTGTGTAATTTCGTAAACTACCTACATGACTACATAGCGAGGACGGATGGTCAATGTGCCTGAGACATTTCAATCATTCTAATCTTGAATGTCATACCACGTAAGACCGGATGCTCTCGAAACTATTTGGACCGTGCTACACTGATCAACGCAACATGGATTAGCGGTTGCCGAACGCTATCAAAGCGAAGAGGTCATGGCCCCCGCCATCGGCCACCAGAGTTCGAAAGAAACGTCGCACTGCCGTTGTTTTAAAGCCCCTTTTCCCCACAACTTCTGCAAACATTTACCTCCCAGGCCCTGAGATGACGACATTACTCGATGCCAGGGAATCTCTTACGAATCCACGTTGGGCTTATCGTATGTTGTGCCTGTCCACCTGATAATGCATCGCCTCTCTGAACCAGTGCGAGTTGCAGTTCGGCCATCTCTATTTATCACGTTTGGGAACCAGGAATACAAGTCACTTGGTCCTATGTTCATGCTATGGTTTGACTCTAGTAAGTACTGCCTGGTGCTGCTTTGTGAATGGTCTCAGAAGAGCATCTCATGTTATTGGGTGAGAATCCAAGGGACGGAGGAAGACAAAGAAGAAGAGGGAGAGATGAAGAGCTGACAAAACAGTTCACCTACCACAGACATAATGCACAGATGTGGACCCCTGTATAATCCACATACCATATCGGGGAAGACACCAGCCCTTATGGCGCTGATGATTGGTTGGTACTCAAAGGGATGACTAGGGACCCTTGCGCGAATCATTCGGCTCGCCGCGCCCCAAGGAAAGTCTATCTCGCCCACGCCTCGTATTGTGGCCTACTAAGAAAGAGATAGACGATGTCTTTTTTGCTATCACGTCTCGGCTTTCGCAGTCATTTTTATCCGAGCTCGGAAGAGCAGGTGAGCAGAATGTGCTCGCATGTCGTGACAGTCGAAAAAGAAATACGCTTCGTCCTTCCGAGACTTCCGATAGCTGGACGAGGCGAGCTGAGATTAGAGTCGGTTTCTAGGAGTCGGTCATCACGATACGTTGGACGTGATATTGTACATAAAAGACTGTTGGATAACTCGTTGTGATGAGGAGGATATCGCCAATATGGAACAACAAAATACAGTAAGTCCACATGCCGAAATTCTGCAGTGTATTCGAGCCTCTATGAATGCTACTATAAGTGAGGAGAAGATGGATCATGCTGTCCTAAAAACACTTTGTGCTGAACTGTCACTTGGTATTAGGGATTCTAAAACGCCAGATTCCTCCACCTTTCGTAAGCCGTGAAAATGAAATAAAAGTAATCAGAAACTGCCCAAAGCATTGGTAGATGTACAAATGCAAAGGAACGCCTACATGACCACCCCAGACCCAATATCAATAGAGTCCAAACTCCAATTACTCGCCAGGGTAGCCAACTTCCTCCTGATCCCATCCCCAATCCGCGTGCTGACACCTCCCTCGATGATCTTCATACCCAAGTGCAAGACATCAAGAGGCTCATCCAAACCCACTAAGCTCCCATCCAGTCCCGTAAGAACTGCCACGCCCTCTCCACGCCACAAATACCCAACCAGCGCCGGATCCTCAGGGCTAAGCTGGTCCACAGGAACCTTCCCAGCGGAGAGGGAAAGCACCTCAGGGCTTCCACAGTCGCTTATCCTGGAGCTCGACTGGTGAGACGCCGTGGGTCTGAAGCTAGGATCCAACCGCCCCATCCCATCCGCCCAAAGCACCAGCGTCACGCGGTACAGCGCCGCGCTCCACCAGCTCGGCTGCCCCTCCCCAGGCCGCAAGCCCCGCAGCCACCGCAGCACCTGTCCACAGTGATAAATCGCCTCCTCGCGCCGGTAGATGCAGCGCTTGTGCCGAAGCCCCAGCTCCCAGTACGTGGGACCGCCTGCCTCGACCCCATCTCTGCGCGCCAGAGCCTCGATCTCAGGAAAACTGGTGACGGCGTTGAGGGAGAGGAGGTGGTATAGGACTAGGTTGCACTTGGCGGCGACACAGTCCCGGTCGGCCTTTTGCAGGTTGGCGGCGAGGTCGTACCATCTCTGGAGCAGGGTCTGGACCTCCTCTAGGCGCTGGTGGGTTGAGGCCTTGGTGAGGACGCGGCGGTCGGCGGCTGCGCGGTGGGTGGAGGTGATGTCGGAGAAGCAGGCGAGGAGCTGGCGAAGGTGGCAGAGGAGGGATTGTAAAGGGTGGAGGAGGAGGCGCATCTGCTGGTGGCTGAGATTGGTGTGGTGGCGGGCGACGATGTTGTCGTGGAGGAAGGCTTGGAAGAGGTCGCAGAGGGAAGGGGTGAGGAGGGATGATGGGGTGGTTGTGAGGAGGTGAGGGCTGACGTTGGTGGTGCAGCCGTAGAGGGTTCTGATGCCGGCAAGCCATTGTTCTGTGTTGGGCGCGAGCCAGAGAATTTCGGGTCCTGGAAGAGGACAGCGGAGCTCGGAGATGGAGAGGAGGGGGTTTGTGTCGTGGAAGAGGCTTAATTCTAGGTCGGCCATGACCCAATTGTAGACGAGCCTACGAGAAAACATTTTAGTCTTTGTACCTTGTTTTTTCTCTCTCTCTCTTTCTTTTCTTTGTGAAGGTATAGTAAATCCAAACATACCTATTTTGAGATTCACGATGCATCCAGGCTTTCCACTGTAGTTCTGTACTGGTGGAATCATGGAAAGTCGGGATCATCGACGGTTGTGGCTCCAGCATTCCTGCATGTTTAAGCATCTAATATCCGATTCCGAGACCAGAAGTCAGTCTCAAATAAAAACGAAAAGAAGTATAAAATGTCACAAGCTTCAAACTCACCGACAAATACATGCCTCGCTGGCCCAAGGCAATATCCATCTGCCATTTATCACCACTCCAAGCCCCAAGCCGAGTATACAGCAGCGCACACTGCAGGGCAACAGAGTCAGCCGACAGCTCAACCTCCTTCTCGATGATATCAAACAGCGAGATCCGGCTCGTCTCCGTCAAGCCCGCGGATAAGTACCGCGCCTCCTCCATCGGCATGTTGGCAGCCCCCTGCGCGATCATGAGCAGGACGAGCAGCGTCGACGCCTGGTTGTGGTGACTCTGCAGCATCTCGTTGGCGTCGACCCGCATCGCGTGCGCCATTGGGTAATACTCGGCCAGGCTGCGCGCGTAGCTGTGGAGGAAGTGTTCCAGCACCGCGTTGGGCGGCAGCATGATGAAATTAAAGGACGAGGACGACGACGAGGAGGGTCCTCCTCCTGGGCTAGCATAGCCTGACTGTAGGAAGGAGGAAGAGGACACACCGGATCCGGAGGAGCGGTGTACGCCCAGGGCCTTGTGGAGGAAGCTCTGCGTGATGGCCGTCATCTTGTCGCGGGTGCGCGAGGTGATGGGCACCACGTAAGGAGGCTGTGGGGATTTCTCGCGACTGTGGCACTGAGCCAAGTACCTCTCAAGGGAGTCCCAAGTTCCGTCCTGCTTGCACTTCTGCTCCAGGGCCTCTAGATGCACAAGGGCGGTACGAGGGCAGCTGGCAGAGAATGTGGGCGGGTTGCATCTCGCCAGCGGCCATGAGTTCTCAGCTGCAATGACGACTTGGAACTCGGGGATCACTGCTGCACCGGTTGTGGTACACATGTTGTTATTGCTCATATCATCGATCGCTTTGTAAGGTTCATGTTCTGACATCGACACGATACTGGTTCCTCTGGTGTGTATGGATCCTCGGGAAGAGTAAGTTGTTGTTGCTGTCGTTTCGGAGCTGGAGCAGATGTCACTGAAGTCGGAGAACGTGGCCATGGTCATGTCTGATGGCATGCTCATGGCATTTGCGTACAGGTCGGAGGATGTAAGGTCCATGGAATATTCGGGCCAGACGAGCAAGTCCGAATAGCAAGGTTCTGCTGCGGCAAAGTCGTTGTTACCATAAGGTAGAAAGTCGCTCATCATGTCAACCCTGGACTGAGGCGGAGATGGGAACGCCGCCGGGCTGAATTGATTCTGTTCCGAGCCTGTCTTTTCCTGCGGTGTTGTCGTCGTTGTTGTCTGCACCGTCGGGTCAACAGACGCCACCGGCTTAGAGTCTGGTGATTCTTCTCCAGGAAAACGAGAACTCAGTGTATCATTGCCCTCAACCTCCACCATGAAGGCAGCGGTCATCGATGAGTTCTGGGACACTGACAACCCAGAAGCCGACTGATTTTGTTTCATGGCGGCGCTGGCCTGGGCTGCGCGCGCAGCAGCCTTAGACGACCGACGAGCGAACCGCGCCGCGCATGAGAGGTTCTTCTCGGCGCAGCGACTGCAGGGAACCCTCTTGTCACATCCTGTTTTGGCGCTTGCGCAGTTCTGGCATGCTATAGGCGTTCTGCCTGCGATCGTAGGAACACCGCCAGGAAGTGGCTCCATTGGGTCTCTTGCCTCATGGTATGTCGAGTGATGTCTTTGGAGGAGGTCTCTGTTGAAATGGTTCTATCCTTTAGCGCAAATGGAAAACAACAAGTCATGCGTTGCGGAGAGTGCAATCTCGTTACCTTCGAGCAAAGGAGAGCTGACAAGCGCTGCAGCGATGAGGCTTGACATTGGTGTCTGGAGTGGTACGATCAGTAGTTGAGCTCAACCAGTGATTCTTGACTGAGATGGGAAGCGGCAATGGACTCACGGCTGGGTATATGTCTTTCGAGATGCTCCTTGCGGGTGAAGCTCTTCCCGCAGTACGCACAGAACACCATGGTGTCACGACTTGTTCAGCAAGTAAGACAGGTATATGATGCGTGTGTGTATCAACCAAAATAGCAGGCTACGTGGGGTGCTGGCAACGATGAACGGGAAAGAAACGCACTGTCACGGCTCAAGACAATGGTGGATGTTGTGATTGGTGTAGTGTAATATTGCAACAGAGAGAAAGCATGGAGACCAAGTCTTTCGATTATTGGTATGTTTGTAGATGGGAGGGAGTTGAAGGGGGAAAAGTCCAGAAACAAGACAGCTAGTATTTGCTGAGGATCAATGGGCGTAAACAAGAGATAAGGCTTTAACGTGGGAATTCCCAAGTAATCATTAAGCTATAAAGTATTCAGCTGGCGGGCCATGAAGCCGATATGGTGACGTCTCTCGGCGGGAGTGGCTTTAAGAAACCCAAGAGCAGGGCAATGCTCGAGACAATATCCAATCGGAAATAAGGTACAAGACTCCTGGACACAAGCGTGCACACGCCAGAGGACGCGTGTGAATGTTTTCGAGACGATATCTGCGATCGACAGGTCAAAGAGCCATTACGCTGTCAGATAGTAGTACTTGTGGTATGTTTCAATGCCCAACCGGGCTGAGACGAGGAGGATCGTGGGCTCAAGAGAGGGCATCCGATATATTCAGGCGAGACTAGTAACGGTTGACATGTCCCTTCACAGAAGAAGACATGGACCAGGCTGTGTGAGAATAGTGCGTGTGGTGACCGACAGCCTACCTTTCGTCAGAAAGACACTAAGTCTTTAAGGTATAATCAATGGTCAGGAATTTCCTGGAAATATAGTGTGAGAGGAACAGAGGAAAAGGGGGCGTCAAGAGTTTTAGGCTTGGCTAACATGACCAAAAGAACATGCATGACCTGCGTACAAAGAGTATGTAGGAATTCCGCGGAAGCTAATCACTAAGAGAACAGCAAAATATTTACTATTGAGAAACGCTGACCGTTGCACACAAGCCAAGCGACCGGAACTTAGCTTCCAGACTAGGAACCAACATGTACTCTTCGGCTAAAAAAAAAAAAAAAAGCATGGACATTGGCAGCTTATACTGGTGGAGGCTTGAATTTCCAGCTCGGTATCGTAAGATCAGACACCAGCCTGGCCGGTGCGCGGCCCAGGGAACGCGCTTTGATGGAGAGCAGCAAAGTGATCGACGGGTTATAGGTGAGTGTACATGGTTTCTTGGATGGTGCGGGAGTAGTTTATTTAGGGCACAGCTGCGTACAAAGAAGTATTAGATGATATACGAGTTCGATCTCCTGGTGCTGAGAAAGCAGCTTAATCTAGGACGGAAGCAGTAATATGCAGAGTAATATGATCTCGGGCCCTGGCAGGACCTGCGGTGACAAAATTTCTCAGGTTTTTGGTGTATTTGGTTCGAGGTTTGGGTTCTTTGTTTTTGTTTGCTCGGTGGCAATATTCCTTTGAAGTGAGTGCTGTTTAGCCAGCCTGTTTGAGGGAAGTCGGTTTGTCTGTCTGGATATGAAAGTGGGTAGGAGAGTATCAGCGCATGCTAAGGGCGACCGAGAAGCGCATCAGTCGCCGTGAGGCATGATCAAAGATACTATTTGCGGCCTTGTGTAGCGCAATACAACAAGACACCATGAGGAGAAGTGTAGCAATATGAAGCTGGTACTACTATTACTACTACTACTACTACTATTAGCCTAGAGCCATGTTCGACCCGTGACACGCATCATCCCGGCAGCTCAGCAACGAGTTTCAGAGATATTCATTCTAGAAGCAAACGAGGTATTGGTTCGCCCACTGGTAGCTTCCATGTTGTGTAATCGAAAAGTACGAGAACTTTGTTGAACCAGCCGGGAACGACGTGTATCAGGACTTGGCCGAAGATGTGTACGAAGGGCTTTGAGCTCTGATCAGCGATGGTAGAAGGGCGCAGCCCCGTTGGCTCGGTCATGAGGGACTTGGGACTCCTGCACATCTCGGCACAGGACCAGGGACAAGCCGGGAATGATTTCATTCATATGCCCGGCGCCGACCCCATTGCGGATCAGCCCGACGATCCGGGGACCGACTATTGTCACGCCTCAGTCGTGGGCACACGCCCCCTTTTATTAGCGGCTGCCACCACATATTGAGATAGTGCTTGCATGAAGTATTCTGCTCACCATACCTGTAGTTTCATAGAGACAAGTGTTTGCCACCGGGGCTGAAAGCAGAACACCATAGTTGCTGCTCAGGCCGCATCCTTCATTGGACTTGCGAAACTGCAGCAAGAGTAGCTAAACTGAGCTTCCATAACTGGCCCTTAATCTTGAGGGGGTAAACACAAGTCAACACGTATAATTGAGGATATTCTCATAAATACGTTCTGGAGAATCTCTTGCTAACGCTAAGGATGCGATTACCAAGTTTCATTATTATCCAACCTTGGTATTTTGCTATTGAGGCTCGCAGCCGTCAGAGCCACAGCCGTGGCGATTTTGTTGGTAAGCAGTGTATGTGTGTACAGAAAATCGAACCCACCCCTTGTCAACGACAACAATCCGCTCAAATGACCTCGTTGTGTGCTCGAAACTCGACCTTGAAAAGGTGATAAACCCCCGCTCGGCCGGCCTAGAGGTGTCTCACGCGCGAGGTGGAGAGGCACAATAGTTAGTCCTGTCTCAGTCTTGCGCACATCTTGGCAACAATCTGGTAAAATCCCGAAAGTCCTCGCCCCAGCCTCCTCCCTCCGAAGTTGAAGGTCTCTGTCCAGTCCTGACATTTTAATTGAGAAGGAGGGGAGTGACAGCTAGGAGAAATACCAAGAGTGCTAACTTGCCGTCACCATCTTGCAAAGAGAGATACAACATACGGGGAACTACTTCGCCGACTCCCATTTTTAGCATCCTTCAGGAACGCTCAGTTTGTTTCAAGTCAAATACGTAACACCAGCATGGTCAACATAACATGATCGGGTCGTCGTCTGGATTTTAAGCCAGTAGAAGTGGCTGAAAGCCTGCTTGGGCCAAACCATGAAGAATCAGAATACGAGATAAATAAGGCTTTAAGCTTGAATCCACAATTTGGCACCAACACTATCCACCCATGCGCTAATCAATAAGTTTGCAGCTCCATGATAAGAGTGCTTCAATCAACAGGCAATCCTGCAGGACTCGACATGAGCTTGAAGGTTTTGGTCCGAGTAATCATGGTAACAGCTGCCGACTACGTCTGTTCGAGGGAACTATCCTCTCACCAGCCAAACATCGCTACAAACATAGCACTGAGTTTTTTATGGACAACAGGACTGTTTTACCTCATGACAGCGAATAGCTAGCTGCTTAACTATTAGAAAATTTCTGTCTGCACATGTGTTGGCCCTCGAATAGATACCGAGCTGCACAGCGACCCCCTAGGCCAGGGATTCTCGCGCTTGTCAGACCAATCGGTCTGAGAGGGTGATTGAGATCACCAAAGACATCATGGCAACAGCCAGTGCGCACTTATATGGTAGCTAGCTTTACAGAAATTCGCTACCAAATACTAATGCAGGAGGATACACTAGTATTGATCGTCTTGTCTAGTCTCCCCGTATAGTGTGTGAGCTCGGTAATGGTCACCTTCGGAATAGCACTTGGGCCTGTAGATCACCGGGGCCGTGCCCAGTCAGTCAGCCAGACAGTCCATGAACCAGAAAGTCATGAGCTGGTGGCTTCAGTCGAAGGTCTTACCACAAGACTGAGGAGAGGGCTTAGTCTAAGGGAGCTCAAAGCTATGTTTCACAGCACCGGCTGAGGCAAAAGAGTATGGCCGCAATCACAGTGCATGCCTTGCTTGGTCTCCGAGTTTATTCGGCTTGGGGTCTTTTGGGAATCTGCCTAGAACCTTTTTCTCCCATCTCAGTCACGTTGCACACACAAACGTCCAGTAGTTTTGTTGGGGAGACCCTCGCCTCTTTTCAAGTCTTCCTACACGAGGAAAATATTGCTCAATTCCTAGATTCTGCGACTCTGTTCGGTATGACAGCGGGTGCAGAGGGCTGCCTTCTCCCGTTTTCTGAGCCTGGGAGGCTGGGAAGATTTGAGCTCGCCGCTGCCTGTGAAACTTCAGGCACGTCATCCTCCGGATGCCGTACAACCATGATTTGCGGGTGAGAAGAGGGAGCATAAAATAGCGGTGCTAGTGAGCCGTATTCGCACGTCACAGCATTACCGCAAGATGCAAGCCTACGCCGAGGCCGAGGGGGGTGGAACCCTGGGCTGTTCTGTCGCGATAACTTTATTCTTTGGATGAAATACGGCGGCCCGAGGAATGCATACGATCGTGTCATACTCTCTCTTTCCCGATTGCACGGTACCAGGAAGCACTACCCGCAGGGTTCTGCTGTCAGCGTCGTGAGCTGAGATGCCGATGTTTGAGATTGATGACCGACATACTTCGCCGACCTGGATTGCAAGGCGGCCTTCTGTTCTTGTGCGTCCTTCTCTATTACATTACTCGATGAGACCACTCGTGTTGAGGCAAGGATTCATTATAGAAGGATTATTTATTTGGTCTTCAGGGCAAATCAAGGGGTCAAGATTGGTACTCGGACCGATAGAACTGGTATGAGCTTGTACTGAGAAAAGTGCTTGCCTTTCTGTAGCTGGGTGAATATGTAAACAATAATGCTGCCTGCTACCATAACACTCACGGTGCTTACTCTAGGGCATCAGTCGACTGATAACACGGCCCCTTTTATCTTTTAGCCTTTCAACATTACATGAACAACAGGTTTGATGCCTCACACACAAAGAGGATAGAAAGTCTTCTCCGAGCTCTATCTTCGGCTTTCCATGAGACACACACTCTTTTCTCGATCATTGTCCACACCCGGGACACCTGTTCCAGCCCTTGAAGTTCTCTGGCGCTTTTCCAAATTATCTTTCTGAGTACACTGCTTTGGTCTCTCGTCTCGTAGAGAATGAGGTTTCGAGGCTCATTCAATTTGTCTGGTCCGGGCAGTATTATCAGTATGACTTTGATCTCATGCCAGAGAGTCCCACAAGCCTGTTCAATATTCGCACAGGATTTGTATCGTCATGACTTGTATCAGTCTTTCAAAATTTCATACAAAACTGACTGAGGTTGAAATGCTCAAATCTTTGAGCAAATTGAGCTGCTCGAGGAGTTCTAAATATTGGCCTAACACAGCTTATCCATGCCATGGCATACTCAACCCCTTGATTAAGGACCAAAGGCCCTTGGGGCTTGCATAGAGTTAGTTGCAACTTAAGGGCAAGTCGCTTAGTTTGTAAGCATTCTTTGAACTGGACAACCAAATAGTTCTACAGCCCTACTGAGGTCAAGACTGGAAACCCTCTCGTCATGAAGCTCAACGCTTGTTTATCGTGATGTGAAGCTTTCTGCAAGGCCAGGTTAGCCACAACGTGATTCAGACCCTCAAGCTCAAAGGCATTAGCAAAACTGAAACGCTGTCAAAGGTTCCAAACAGAAAACGGGTGTCTGTGTCTCCCGGTCGAATCACACCAGCTCTCTAATAATCATCAAACCATGACATTTCATAGACAACTGATGCTATTGTAACTGTGTGAGTCCGACCGTCTACGCAGCTATATAGGCCATAGTCCCTTCCAGTCAGCGGGGAGTGGTCACTCCTTTTAGCTGTCGCATAGTAACCGTTGAGGGGAAGACAATCTTGCAATCCACCTCCCTTTCTGGTAGACGTACCTTGATGATGAGGGAGGAGATTTTCTGGAAGATTGACATCAATACTTGATACCTGATTTGATGTATCTCCTGTCATAATGCTACTCAGACGACTATAAAAAAGTGAGCGATTCATGTTTCAGCAATCAATAGCGAATGCTAATATTGCATCTAATTGATTCCTCATATTGATAAGTACACACTACAATTATTGCCTATCATATAAGCAGTTGCTAATAACTCGCATGCATTAGCACTGAACTGACTCTGATCATAAGGGATCACAAGAAATGCATGAATTGGCTGAACACTAGATCTCTGGATTTGTCCAAAAAGAGGCGGCAAAGACAGGGAAATAAGGCTGTATTATTGTCTATCCGAATTCCAGATTATTCAGTCGCAGGCTGGAGCAAAGCTATATTAGTGCTAGGTATCTGTTGGATTAGCAGCAATACTCTTGCAGCCTTGACTTCAATTTTTTGCTTCTGCTTCCTCTCCTTCTAGCTCATAAAGCACCGCTCGTCTCGGCTCTATAGAAGACGAGAAGCTCACCTCGTCTTTGTCAAAAAGTCCTGCTGTTGTGATGTCCAGTGTAGTAGACGCCGGATCATGGAGTGAAGGGGGTCCTGCGTTCTCACGCAATTATGCATAAGGGTCCCACCCCCTTCTTAATTATTCTGGATAGACAGAGACAAGGAAACATCCTCCTTGCAATTCAATGTTGAAATCCCTGGACAGGCAGGTGTCTCACCCCCTTCTTAATTATTCTGGATAGACAGAGACAAGGAAACATCCTCCTTGCAATTCAATGTTGAAATCCCTGGACAGGCAGGTGTCTCACCCCCTTCTTGTACCCCCGTGGGCTTCGTTTCCTGTCATTATGTTTACGTGCACATTTTAGTCAAGAATTCCCTAGCTGATTGCTTTAGTAGCTGTTCTTCTCATCCGATGGCACCCTAATTCTAGGATAATGGTGCGAGAGTAAAGCTAAGTCCAGTTCTCATTAACCAATGCCTTTGGCAAAGCTGTAATAAACAACATAGCCAGTTGATTCCTAGCTACGACAACTCTACTTGTTCTACATTGTTAATCCATTTCTCTGCTGCAGCTAAGCAGTATCGGTAAATAGAGGCATATAAGGCCATAGCATTACGCAGCTAACTTATTGCATAACTAAAGACAATGAAAACTCCTTTTCGGGAGTAAGGCGGCCAAAGTACACCGTAGTAGTTCTAAAAAATGTACTGCAATAAATGATCAGCTTTCGAGGAGTGGCAGATACACAAATGTACAGCACAGAGGCCAGTAGTGGTGCTAATGTGGAAAAAGTACTGCGCCCGTCAGCAGAGGCGCAGCACTTACATACTTATGTATGCTACGTGGTAGCTCAATAGCAAATCACAATGGTGACCGGCCCAATGAATGGCGCTGACTTGCATCTTGTGGCGTAATAGAACCATACAATGAAGCTATGCCTATGAAACGCAATGGAAGCCCGCTGTACATATATTCTCGAGCATGCCTTAGATGCTACCGTATTGCTCCGTTCTCAGGCTGCCTATCTCAACCCACCGACCCTGATCAGCGCCTGGCAGTGGAGATCCATACCAATCAATATGACTGACCATTTCGATGAATCATCCACGGCAAACAACCCAATGCCTCCAAGGACGTCAGATGACCATGACGTGAGCGCGGCATCTCTTCCGGAGATGGTTGATCGGGACCTCTTCAATGGGTTTACGTCGCTGCGGATAGGTCCCTCTAATTCCATGGTGATCCAGTCGTTTAATGAGAATCACGAGGGCAGAAAAGAGACTTCTATTCGCATGGATAACCCTGGGAGAGTCGAATTTCTCCCAGACCACGTCAGCAATCGCGCTCATCATCAGACCAGCAATGCCAATTCCAACGGATTTTCCTTTACATCAACTAGTATCGAGGTAGTGTCGTTAGCCAATAGGCAAGAGTATGTCAAAAGAAGATGTGTAAGTGTGTTGATTGCTAGTGTCCCTTGGATTTTGAATGCACTCAGCACTTGATTACGTACAGGCTGACAATTTTTGCAGTCCCGACCAACATCAGCGAAATCTGATTTCTATACGCCTCATATTCGAATCTCAGGTCGCGATGTTAAACAGAAGCTCATCGAGATAGCACAGGAATTCAGCTTCTTGGACCAGGTTTTTGCCGAGTGCTTTCGAGCTTTTGAGCAAGCATTTAACAATGATCTCGTCCAGGAACAACTGGTAAAGATCCGGAATGAACTTGCTCAGTACCAGAACCGGAGTCCAGACCCGAAAGACAACACAGCTGTCTATATTGGGAGTCTTGGCGAATTCTGTGAGAACGTATGCGCTTCTTGGAAGCAGCCGCCTCCGAGTCGCAAAACAGAAGACTACAACAGCAGCCTGAAGTACGGCAATGATTGCGTGATCTACCTGCAAGACGCCCTCGAGTTCTTTTATTGGAAGTTCATCATGGATCTGTTGTTGGAATGGAAGAGAATCAACAAGAACAACATGCTGGGGACTGCAATCCTGTATATGTTCCGATACAAGGCGCTCACTTGCCGAAAAAAAGCTCGAGATCTTGACCAACTGCTGCCTCTTCTGGACCCAGAAGACAAAGTTGGGCTGGAAAAACTCATCCCGAGCATTTCCCAAAGAATGGATTTCCTCAACAATGCTCTGGAACTTGTGGTGCCTGATGAAGGGCTGGAACTCACGACTTCGGTGATGACTGGTCCTCGAGTCGTCAACTCCGAATCGCAACCTGCACTTGCAACAGCCATAGGCCCGGCTGCGTCAAAGACGGTACAGAACTACCTTCACCATATACCTCCTGGGCTCCAGATACTGCAAGCCCGATGCTGACCATAATCTTAGGATGCCCCAACTCAGCTGGCACTCTTCGTCTTCTTCATCATCCTGGCGTTTATACCCGGGTACCAAGGCTTCGCTATTTCAGCGCAGAGCTATGAGACCGGGAAGGCAACAGACGCCGATTTCTACTACCTCATACAAAGCAGTCTCATGTCGGTCTTGGGCAACTTCGCCACGGCGCTGCCTCTTCTTCGATCAGTTCGGGACTCAAGGCCTTCCCGTTTCTTCTGGGCGTTCTCAGCCATTGGGCTGCTCTCAGCTTTGGGTTCCGTGTCCATTTACCCCTGGGTAAACACAGGTTGGAGTTCCGTGGTATCTTTTACAGGCAACGTAGCCTCGGCAGCCGCTGTATTGGTTTTAACAGTGGCGACGGCTCAGGAATGGACGGCTGAGACTGAGTTTCTCAATAATAGGTCAAGTAAGATAAAAGAGGCCGCAGATGGGAACGGAAAGTGCAAGAGCGAGTGAGTCACTGGCATTGATTCTGGGCTAGCAAGGAATCAGACGTTATGATTTCTGTTTCACATTTTGATATCACTACTTGAATAGATAAAGTCTAGTGAACTTCATTGAAAAACCACACATACATATCCATTGACCAGTCTCCAAAAAAAGAAGAATGGACTCTATTGAGATTGTAAACTGAAATCAAGAAAGAGTTTTTGACATTGATAGCGCCCCAGTGAGCGATCTAAATACTTTCAGTTATTTTACCTTTCTCGGTTCTTTCTTTCCCGTGGTCCTCAATCGGCTCGACGACAAAACAAACATGAACTCTCAGTAATCATACTACCTAGTCAGGAGGCCTCCCCCCTTTCCCCTAAGACGACGCGATCTTGACGACATACTTGACACCACTCTCAGCCTTCTTCAGATTATCCAACGCCGCATTCACAGCATCCGCTTCAAAGGGCACCTCCTGGAAAGGAGGGATCTGAATCTTGCCCTCAGCCAACCAGCCATTGAACAGCGCCACCCAAGCTGTATTCAGCCCAGGAAAACCCTCCAGCCAGGCCTGGAACCCCTTGACAATGATGCCCTTGGCCGTCAGCGCCGCCTGGTCCCGCGGCCCCCGGGAAGACGCCATGGCCAGGATCCCACCAGGCTTATGGAAAAAGGACCGCGCCAGCGCCGGGTCTTCCGAGGTATACGTGTCAAAGACAAACTTCAGGTCGTCCCCCGCAGCAGAGCGGACCTGGGCGGCGATGTCGTCCGGGTCCAGGTGGCGGTCGATGACGAGCGTGGCGCCGTACGAGGCCATATCGGCATTGGTCTTAGGCGAGGCGATGGCGATGATGGTCCCAATGCCTGCGAGGTGAGCCTGCTGGACGGCGAACCTGGCGATGGCGGTGCCGCCGATGATGACGAGCTTGGTGGACGCGTAGTCGTAGGTCTTGGCCTCGGGGCTGTTGGGCAAGGGGATCCCAAAGCCAAAGACGGGATCGAACAGGGCCACAGCGGCTGTGAAGGGGTTGGTTCCCAAGTTGGCGGCCTGCTCGTCTGACATGTTGTCTGGGGTGCGGAAGACGAGGTCCGGGCGGGCGAGAGTGTATTCCTGGAGACCACCGGAGAGCTTCAGCTTGAATTGTGGCTGATAAACCACGCGGGTGCCGGCAGGGAGGTCGGCGGTGTCAGTGACGACGCGGCCTGCGATCTCACAGCCGACGATGATGGGGAGGTGCTTAGCCAAGCCTCCCAGTCCGTGATCGCGCAGCTTGTAGTCTGCTGGGACGAGGCCCGTCGCCGTATTCTTGACCAGGACACGGCCCTCCTCGATTTCTTCGATGGGGATGGTGGACTTGACGAGGGGCTTGCCGATCTCTGTCAACAGGAGCGCAGTTTGGGTTCCAGCCGACGACATTGTGGACGTTGTGTTTGTCGAGTTGAGAGAGTGACGAATGATTGTAGCAGGAAGCTTGGGATGAATCTTGGGTACAGAGAAGTCAAGTAATAGTGCAACACAATGCTCTCATGAAAGGAGAATTCCGATTGGAAATTTAATTAAAAAGAAGATGGACAGCCGCCGTTCTTATTTATTATCGTCACCATCCGCTCTGTCCTACCATGCCCCCGTACCAAACTCGTTGAAAAGTCCGACGGCATTTATACCCCAACTAGAAACTTATACATCAGACCCATCTCAACAACGCGGATTCTGGGCTTGTGCTTTCGTAAAATAATCCTCTGTTTAGGCACCTGCACGCCAACGGGCGAATCGGCTTTTCCATGCAGTATCTCCAGCACACACGGCATTCGGACTTATAATAGTCAAAAGCAGAAACGATGCTCTCCGCATATCAGCATCGGGCGGTCCAACCATCCGATGACCACAGAAGACTTGCTCGTCAACGAGGTGGTACACCCCGTCTTATTATCTCCGGCCGTTTTCTCCGCTGATCTTTTTCCCCTTCCCGTCCCATTTGTCATAATTCTTGCATACAGTCCAACCAAAGCAGATGACCTCTCATAGTGCCATAAATTCGGCAGCTAATCATGCAAATAACAGAATAAAGGCTTGGACGTGATTAATGTTCCTCAAAAGGGCTTGAATATATGATCGCTACAGCATGGTTATGAGTGTACAGTTCGGACGCGTTCGAGGAAGCAGAGTCCACCCCAACTAAACTTTCCGAACTGGTCACGGTAGCTGGGTATCAGAACGGCTGCAGTACAGATTTTGTCATGTCATGACATTGTGTCAAGGGGCTGACTTGCTGCAAAATTTGGTTTATCTCTGCTTCCCAGCTTCTCGAGGTCAAGAACTAATTCTATGGTAACAACGCAAAGAAATAACTTTATTAGTCAAACTACTCCTCATCTTTCGCCTTGTCCAGAAGATACCCTACAAAACCTTCTTTCACCATCTTCATAACCTCGTATGCCGCCTTCGTCCACCGCTATTTAAGACAGAGAAGCGGACGAAAAGAAAGAAAGAAAGAAAAACAAACAAAGAACCAACACAGGCAAGAACAAACGATAACAATGCAGCATGTTAATGTGCCTTATCCCCTCATGAATGTCCTGGGTAGTCCACTTGCGTCCCTCGAGATATGTTAGGCATGTTTAGCTTCACATCAGAAGCTGGAATCCTGCTGAAGGCTGAACATGACCTCTGAATAAACATCTCCCTTGTTACCACCACCATTGAAAAGACGGCGCCTTTGTTGGAGACAGTGGCTGGTCAGTGGCTGTCGTTACTGGGCCTTGAGCTTCCTTGACGATCGTCTCCTTTGAGATGTTGGTGCTCCCTCGTACTCTATTCGCTAATGGCGGATCGTGTTCTTGGTTGTTTGCAGAATGGCTCTTCTCCTAGTTCCCGCCTGCCGGACCGCCACTCTTCTCAAGCTGTTTCATGAATCGCTTCTTCTGTTTCTCTTTGCATTTTTGGGCATACCCAGGCTCGTTCATCCTTCGGAGCTCGTGCATAAGCTCCCAGTTCTGTTGACCCGTAGTATTTGGAACTTTGGGCTTGGGCACGTGTTTGGGGATGAAAGCTGCTCCAGAAGAGGAGGGTATGGTGGTTGTCGACGGCAGCACCAGGTCCACAGGATTCCGTGGCAGGAAGCCTGCAGTTCCAGTACCCATAACAGGCTGTGCATTGACTGCCCCTGCTGTTTGATGGGCTGGATTGTTGCACGATGGCACCAAATTAGAAAGCTGTTGGTGGAACGGCCCAGTAAAATCAATAGGGGCCATGCCCGGCGTAGGACTAAGTCCTGGGGTACGAACAAGTGTAGGAGGTGGCGGGATCAGTTCTTGAGGGAACCCTTGCGGTAATACCGGTGTAACACCCACACCCGCGCAAGGTCCAAGGCTATTCGCGCTGAATCCTGTCAGAGGCGGAGGAGGAGCTCCAGCAAAGTGATTAGCGTAAGCCAGCATTCCTGGAGCCGGCTGCCAAGGGGTTTGCTGCATGGATGGCGGGAAGCACATCATAGGATTGGGGGGAGGCAACCATATTCCAGGAGGCTGAAATGCCTGAACCAATCCAGGCGACGAGATGCTGTCCGTTGTACTTTGGTATCCCTGGGCCGGTGGAACAAGCTTGTTGTAAAGGAGATCCTGAGTAACAACGCCTGTTTTGCCTGGTGAACCGCCACTAAGTTCAATCGATGAGAACTCTCTGGCCGCTGGGTTGAGGGTTGAATACTTTGAGGGACTTCCGGATCCAGACTCATTGGATTTTCTATACTCACGCTTGAGTACAGTCTCTGATTCAACGTCATCGGAAGTGCCCTGGCTGTCGAACCTGAATTGCGTGCGGGTGGGAGGTCCAGATGAGGCTGACATAGACGCGTATCCAGAGTCCGACTGGATGCGCTTGCTTCGCTTGAACGTGACCTGCCTGTCTGACTTCATGGAGCACAGAGAGATGATGGCTGGATCGGCCATTGCAGCAGCCTCAGCCGGATCCTCAACATGCCGATGGTGCAGACGATCAAGCAAGTCTTTGAAGCGCTGATCTTCGTCCTGAGCAGCCTGAATGTGACGGCCTGGAGAATAAGGGTTCTCATTGATCACATCAACGGGCTGGACCTGCTCCGGCTGCTCCCCAGAGTTGTTGTCCGTCTGTTGTCCTCTTCCATCAGAGACCGCATGGGCATCGTCCGAGGCACCGGCTGATCGTGTAGAACCTTGTGGGTTTGCAACGGAATTGCTGAGGCAAGTCTCCTGCAGCTCTTCCTCAGAAAAAGGCAAATCCTTATCAGACTTGCTTTGACAGCCGAGCTGCCGCTTCTTGACAAAGGTAGATTGCGTACCGTCAAGCGAAGACTCAATACGACGAAAAGAATCCAGAGAGACTGAAGCCGAGATAATCACAGTATTGTCTGATGCTTGGGAGGTCTGTGGAAAGGGATGAATTCCCATGACCTTGATGATCTCGCTGTTGAGACCCAGGCAGATCTGACCGCCAGGTGATTCGGCACTGCAGGGGCTTGACTGGTGCTGAACAGCAACACTGGGTTCAGGACTTCGGTTCTCCTTGGCGTCATGATCGTACGGAAACTCTGAATGCTTGGTGGCAAGCGGACTCCGAATAGGTTTGTGACTCTTTGAGGTGCTACCTGAAGGAATATACGGCTCTGAATTCTGGCTGCGCCATGTCGGTGAATTCATCATCTCAGCGAGCTTCGCACAGTGCCGATCAACTGCTTGATACATTGGCGGGATGCCTTTCTCCTGACGAGTGCCCACAGGTGCACTTTGAGTGAAGTCATCGGCAAGCTTGGACTTGGAGGGGATTCGAGTGTCGACAGTGAGGCTCGGCTTCGAAGCAGGACCTGTTTCGGTGTAGCCCTGGTCCTCTCGCAACGCCATTTTGCTAGATTGAAAAGGAAACGGTTGTTAGTCAACATTGCGCGCACTTTGACGGAAGGACCATAGTGTCAAGTTTCTCACAAGTGAAGTCAGAGAGACTGTGCTAAGCAAAGAACTAGTCGAGTCGGCCGTCTTGAGGATGCGTAGGAAAGCTTCTTGTTGATGATAGTCATCCGACGTCCGCAGACAGACGGGCACGGGTGTTTGAAGCAGCCAACAGGCCCAAACCTTCCAGGTGTCAGCCACGACCTGAATATGGAATGAGTCGCCTCGTTCTGGTTTATCCTAGTCAAGAATCTGCCACGGGCAGACAGAGATGCCCAACGCTGAGCGGTAAGTAATCTGCCCCTGGCGATTCGCGTGATGATGACGCAACAGTAGACAGGAAGGAATGATGGGTATAGAGGAGATATTAGAATATAGAAAAATAGAGTGAGAGTGAGAGTGAGAGAGTGAGGAAGAGAAGGGAATGAAGGGAAAGAAGGGAAAGAAGGGAAAGAAGGGAAAGAAGGGAAAGAAATGTTGGTGCAGCTGTGTTTACTACTTACTGACGCCTTGATGGAGAGCAGTCCAAGTGAAACTGGACTGAGTGCCAGTGTCGATGGAAAAGCTAGAAGATTCTCAGCAGACGTTCATTGTTGACAGGCAGAATAGTGGGTCACGCGACTTTGGAGCTGGGCCTGACCCAGGTCTGTGTTGGGAGGGCGACACTGCCAGATGGCGACAGTGAGGCTGGAGATAGATGATGACGTACCCTAAGAAAGTGAAGTGTCCGCTCAAAAATCGCTGAGGTCAACTGTGGTACCACCCTGAAGAGAAAGGATAACCTAAATCTGTGCGTGGGCATAACCAAAATCGAGAATCGAGTTCGTGGAGAAGAAGAGGGTGATAATTCACAAACCCCCAAAGTTGTTGTGGTGAGAGAACGCTGGTGTGCAGGTACAATGGGAGAAGGCGTCTTGTTTTGGCATTGGAATTGGCAGGTGCCCCCCCCCCTCCCCCCAAGCAGTCCCTTGTCACTCTCTGCTTCCAAATTTGGAGGCTGCCTCGACCTGCCCAATCTTTCCTCAGGCAACTTCATGACCACAGGCAGGAGGAAATTGTAATTCTTTTTCTTGGACCGAGCATGAACACCACTGATTCACGAAAAATACTCCCTCTTGACACAGTCCACTCAGCACCATCACTCCTTACCCCCCTCGAGGACCGATCTTGATGTGTCATCAACGAAGAAGGAGCATGAATGTCGGCAGAAAGGGATAGCAAAGCGGAAGCTGGAAGAACCAAAACAAGAAGAGCTTGAGAACGGTGTTGTGAATTTCTCAGGACTTGTCCAGTATGTGCTCGAGACCAACAAGTGACGATGGTCTGCCCAGGAAAATAAGGCTTGCTGAGGTGACTGAGCATCGATGCAGCACATGCCAAGCAAGATTATTCTTTGGCCCACGAGTGACACGATATAAGGCAACCATATCGTACCAGCCATCTTGACAAGACGAAGGACGGAAAACGGGAACGGAAAGTAAATGCCACACTCCCAGAGAGCACTTGCGTCCCAGTCGGGATTGCATATACCAGGATGAGAGTCGCATCTCGAACAGAATAGGGCGCTCTCCTACTCATATGGACGGGGATAGAAGGCTGTGGTGACATTTGGGTTGCTAAAGAAACGGCATTGCTCTCTGGCCCCGCTGATGAGAATTATACATATTTAATCAGAAATGAAAAGGCTACTCTGAAGAAGCTACCGACCTTGTTTCGCACCAAAGGCGACCCAGGAAAGATCATAGAAGAGAAGACACGAGGGTCCGTTGAGATTTTTCTGGCTCGGACAACACCCGAGGCCATTTCCGCAAGAGATGCACTACGCCGCCACGGCAGCATTGCCAGACATGTACCCGGCGAAAGCTTTCTGCAACGGTAGTCAGCAAACCGATACCAGCTATATGTTTCCACTCCAGCCCACAGAGAAAGAGACTTACCGCGTTTCTAGTCTGAATGAAGACAGTTCCCGGGCCCGTGAACTTGCATACGAGACCCTCCGCAGAGGCGAGCCCCGAGATGATTCCGCCAGATGCGACACGCTCCATCACATACTTTGTGTTCCATGCGACCAGGTGGCCGTTATCGACGATGTACTTTTCTCCTTCCACGAGCTGCCAGAGGGTTAGAAAGAGAGAAAGAGAGATGGGTGGAGGAAGACTCATTGTCCGTGCTCCAGGAGTGAGTGGGATTTGCGGGACAACTCACATCTTTCCTGATAATGGCACCGAAACTAGTCAACCACATCAACCCAACACCACTGATCTTGTATACCCACAGGCCTTCCCCACTGAACATGGCCTTGCCCAGACCCTGCCTCTTATATTCCTTCACAACGCCCTGGGTACTCGCCAGGTAGCCATCGTGGCCCACACTCCAGCTCTCATCTCCACTGAGCCGTATGCTCGTGACATCACCCAAAAAGGGCGGACCGAGCAGCAGCTCGCCTGGCCCAGTGAAGGTCGAGTGCCCCATCTCACCACCTGCCACCAACTTCTTCATGCTAAACTTGTACGCACCCCTAAGCGTAATGGTTGGGCTCATGGCGATCATGGTGCCGGGTTTCGCATTGAGCGGGCACCCCATCGCCAGCTGGATGGTCAGGATCGTATTACTATCACGGTGGCTAATTCGATACGACCCTCCGTTGAACGTGCCAACGTCGTCAGAGATGGCCGAAGCACCCACGAAGTGACCTGCCGGTGGTGCGCCGCCCATCAGATTAGATGGGTTGCTTGTGTCGAGAGGCGCTTCCTCCTCGTCGCGCTCGGAGACTGGAGGCTTCTCCACGGCATACTCGTGACCCTGTAGCGGGCCAGCGTATGATGGTGGCTGCTGCAGCTGTCCATCCTCGCCATGGTACGAGCCCGACGAGCTGTGGCGCATGTGCAGCGGGAGGCTCATGTTTGGCGGAGCAGACTGGGCGGACTGGGGCGACTTGGCCTGTTGCTGCTGCTGTTGTTGTTGTTGTTGCTGCTGCTGGGGAGGGGGTGGGTAGGAAGACGGGCTGGTCACCCTGAGTGGCGGTGTGCCTGCCGACGCTGGAGGCGGCGGGTAGGACCGTTGTTGCCCTGCAGGTGATCCGTTGGGAGGCGGCGGATAGAAGGCCTGCCTGTTTGCTGGTGGGGAGGTCGGTAGGCCTCCTATGGGTCCAAATGAGGTCTGGTGAGCTGGTGCAGACATTGGTGGTGCTGGATAGCTCTTCTTCGCCGAGGTGGGCGGGGCTGCGATATGATGAGTGAATGCATCGTGAGATGAGGCTTTCATGCGAGATACTCACGGGGATAGTACTGTGAAGCCATGGTATGGATGAGAGATGGTGTCCAGTGTTGGGATGGTGGTGGTGCCCGTGCTCGATGCTGCCTGCGAAAAAGCTTGTGGTTGTAACACGGTTGTGAGTCCTTCAGGAGATGTCAGTCATTATATCCTCGCCACTCAAGACTGGTTACGCCGCAGCTGAGGGTGATGAGCTGCCCCGCACCCACCGTGGATCCCTGACCAATTCAAGGGTGGCCAGATTCTTGAATTTGGCAGACACCTGTTCTGCCAATTTGATTGAAGAGGATGACCTTTTCTGGTCTCTGTATATGTCGACTCTTGTGTAAAATACTGTACAGTCACGATGACAAAAGACAGAGAGAGAGGGAAGCCAAGGCCTAGAGGAAAAGAAAGAAAGGGCGGCAGCAACACAGATCATACATAGATGATGAGGTCGGGACCTGATCACAGATCTCAGACAAGCCGCGCACCCTCCCCTCCTCCCCTGTCGGCCATGAAGGCGCCTCGGTTTCCCCCTGTCAAACGTTGCAAGCTGCAGGCTACAATCACTGTACATGCATCGAACCGCTGCCCCAGGACATGCCCAGGGGCCCCCATCGCACCACCCACCTACCTTCGCCCAATGCGTTGAGCTTCAGCTCCATGAACGCTGAGTAACCGGTCCAATGGGTATCGTTAGGGCTGGTGGGACTTGGGGGAAGATACCTGCAGGGGGTGAGATTTTGATATCCGTCCCGGCGCTTACGGTTATGATGGCCGGGCGGCTAGAGGGTGGGTTGGGTTCTTGGATGGTCATTGGGGAGAGGCTGCTTGGGCCAAGAGTCTTGGAAGGGTTGGCAAAGGGTCTGTCGGAGTGCTCTGGTAGGTCTTTCTCTCGAATGGCTAGACTGAAGGGGATAGTTCTGGCCATGGTAGAAGGGGTGAGTTGGGTGATGGCAGGTTTGAACCAAGATTCATAGGCGGCCTAATGAAGACGCTCTGAATTCGTACAGAAAGCTGTTAGCACGCCTAACCAGAAGTTTCAGGACAGAAAGCATCGTGCCAAATGCTATTTTCTAAGGTCAACAACATGTACCATAGTATCTCTGCCCTTACAGAAGTATGGGCAACTGACAGCATTTCAGCGAAACACAGTTAGAGAGGGTGGCTTATGGTAGACAGCAGCTACTCGGTGACCTTGGAGCGGCCAGTATGAACCCTGTACTGCGCTACTACAGCCGGTTCAAGATAAGGCCGGGGATTGAGGGGCCTGGCGACAGGGATCGGGTTGGCAGCTCTCAGAGCTCGGCTGGTCCTTAGGTACTTCTGCCTAGGAAGCAAATACGGCTACTTGACTGTTGTGAGAACTTCCAATATCCTCCGTACAGTCAGCTCCTCGACCCGGGCACTGATCACCTGAGATCAATCTCGTGCCCCATGTAAGCGTGACTTTTTTTTTTTCCTTTTTCTTTTCAGAAGGGAAAACAGAACTTTGAACGCTCTTCCAGTGGATCATCAGGCTTTGACAACTCAACCCACCGATATTCCCCGCCATGAAGGCTACCATCGCAGTCCCAGCCCTTGGGCTGTTAATCTACCGTGCCTACTCGAGGAAATCATTGACGCCAGGAGGCCTGTTTGCGGCGACGCTCACTGGACTAGCCCACGCCTACCACCCCTGGAATCTTCCCTTCGTGCTCCTCTGCGTCTTCTTCCTTGCCGGCACGCGCGTGACGCACATCAAGGAAGATGTCAAGGCCAAGCTGACGATGGCCTCCAAAGGCGCATCTGGAGGTGAAGGGCCACGAACACACGTACAAGGTAGGTACCTCTTGCGCATACCAAGAAACCACACTGCTCTCAAGTTTCTCTGTCAATAGCCTTGTCGCTAACCGCTCTCTCCTCCGCCTTCCTGAATCCAGTCTTTGCCAACTCTCTCGTCGCCTCCGTCCTCACCGTCATCCACGCGTACCAACTAAACCAACGCGCCGCCTCCCAGACTCCCCTGCAGATCGGAACAACGTACCAGGACTCCCCCTCCCTCTGCTTCTCCTGGGGAGGCGACTTGCTCGTCGTGGGCATCATCGCCAACTATGCTGCCGTCGCTGCCGATACCTTCAGCTCCGAGCTCGGGATCCTCGCCCGGGGCCCGCCTCGGCTGATCACCTCCCTCAAGCTTCGAAAGGTCCCGCCCGGCACGAATGGCGGCGTGACGCTGACAGGCCTTGCGGCGGGATTTCTAGGGAGCATGATCATGGTCACCACATCGATGCTCTTCATCCCCTTTTGTAGTCAGCAGACGGCTGGGAAACTGGCCGGCGGCGGCGAGCCCTGGACCCAGGGCCAGCACCGGATCTTCATGTTGGCTATGACGGTGTGGGGATTTCTGGGCAGCGTGCTTGACTCCTTCCTGGGCGGCATCTTCCAGAGGAGCGTGCGTGATGTGCGAACGGGCAAAATTGTGGAGGGCGAGGGTGGGGAGAGAGTGCTGGTTTCAGCTACACCCGGCGGGCAGGGACAGAAGGCCAGTGAAAATACAGGCTCTGCAGTGGTGGATGAGGCTGAGGGTGGGCCTGGGGCAAAATATGATGCAAAGAACAAGCACCGCAGGTCAAGCTTTGGGGATGACAGGCCCACGAGGGTGGTGGAGTCTGGATGGGACCTCCTGGACAACAATGATGTGAACTTCTTGATGGCATTCACCATGAGCGTGGGAGCGATGCTAGGTGCAGCCTGGTACTGGGCTATCCCTCTGGAGAACCTGCAGAAGTTCTAAAGGAGGGGTGGATGTGTGTGTGTGGACTTTAGAGGTGTCATATAGCAGACACCATATATAGCTCAGCCCCCCCTCAGCGCTGATTCACATCAGTGCAAACTGAAGAGTTTCCACTTCGAAGTTCTACTCCCTTCAACTGATT
Source organism: Cryphonectria japonica (assembly GCA_014851275.1). Lineage (NCBI taxonomy): Eukaryota > Fungi > Ascomycota > Sordariomycetes > Diaporthales > Cryphonectriaceae > Cryphonectria > Cryphonectria japonica. The sequence goes on from JACWTT010000036.1 coordinate 197,174, forward strand.
GTTGCCTGTTGTTGTTGATAAGCAACAAACTCACCCCGTCTTGCAGCCTGCCACAGTTCCTTGCGGGAACCCCAAAACCAAGCAAGAGCGGACTAAAAGTTCTCCCCAAACAACTCACGAACCAACCTGGCCATCAATCCCTTTTTCTCTTTTTCACATCTGCAACCATCAGCAGCAATACCACCTTGACCTTTGGTTTCTCCATCACAGTAATATCACTGGAACCCACTGAACAGTTCTCGCATTGCTGTCAAGATAATTGTCCGAGCCGAGTATCACGCGTCATAGGTTTTGAGCCTGAGGCACCACTTTTTGACTTGGAGCTAAGCTTGCTGAGCTCTGAAGGTTGGTAGCAACAATTTTGGGCCTGACACGGCTCCAGTTTCCAGGACGCGTCGCGACCACCAGGGACCCACTAACACTTTAGCAGCAGCAGGGCGGCGCCATTGTGCATTAGCGACCTTCTCCAACTCCTCCTTCCTAACAATTCCCAATCCCACTTGCATCAGCGGCAACAAAAGCCACGACTCGGCTGCAGTCTTCTCTTCTGCACCATCGCAGCACCTTTCGCTCGCTGCTCATCGGTTCTCTGTCGCCGTTTTGTCATCACGCGATATCGTCATCCACGGGTCGTTCGTCATGGCAGACGCAATCAAGATCGATGGCAAGCTCTTCCAGGAGCGCATCTCCCACCTCATCAATGCCTGGAAGGCTGACAAGCGGTCGGGCGGCGATGCCCTCTTCGGAGGTGTCTCGTCCATCGTCCTCATGATGGGCAAGGTCGAGGAGGTGCAGAATTTCAGCAAGAACAATGCCATGCACGTATGTATCACGCGTCCTTGGTTCCAATGCCTGTCCCCTTGGGGAACGAAGGGCGTACGCAGAAGCTAACATCGCGATCGTCCCAAAAGTTCTGGCTGCTAGGCTACGAGTTCCCCACCACGATGATGCTATTCACCCTCGACACCCTCTACATCCTCACGACCGCCAAGAAAGGTGCGCGATATCACAGAGCTTGTACAACCACATCGGCCCGACCGCGCAAGACTGACATTAGTGTATACTACAGCCAAGTACCTCGATCAGATCAAGTCCGAACGATTCCCTGTGGAGGTCCTGGTCCGCGGCAAGGACGCCGCTGAGAACGAGAAGCTTTTTGTCAAGGTCGCAGACATCATCAAGAACGCGGGCGTGAGTTGTAACCAATGCGCCCTGCAACGTATTGACCTGTTGTAACTGACAACTTTCGGGTGAAACAGAAGAAAGTTGGTGTTCTGACCAAAGATACCTCTCGCGGCCCCTTCATCGACGAGTGGAAGAAGATCTTCGCCGAGCAGTGCAAGGATGCAGAGGAGGTCGACGTGTCGCTGGCCCTGTCCTCTGCCTGCTTCGCTGCTAAGGATGAGGCTGAACTCCGCGCCATGAGGACCTCGTCCAAGACCTGCGTGGCCCTGACGCACTCATTTCTCCTCGAGGAGATCCTTGGCACCTTCGACCAGGAGAAGAAGGTCAAGCACCGCGTCCTCGCCGACAAGGTCGATAACAAGATCGATGACGAGAAGTTCTGGAAGACCGTCAAGCTGCCCAGCGGACAGAAGCTCCCCAACGACTTCGACCCTCAGCAGCTCGACTGGATCGTAGGCCCATCCGTCTACAGCGGCGGCAAGTTTGATCTGAAGATGCAAGCCGAGCCGAGCGAGGAGAATCTTCACCCGGGTGTCATCGTTGCTGGCATGGGGTTGCGATACAAGTCCTACAGCTCCAACATTGCCCGTACCTACATGGTCGACCCGAACAAGACACAGGAGTCCAACTACAAATTCCTGCTCTCTGTACACAACCTGGTTCTGAAGGAGATTCGGGACGGAGCTGTTGCCAAGGATGTCTACCACAAGGCTCTCAGTTACGTCAAGTCCAAGAAGCCAGAGTTCGAAAAACACTTCCTGAAGAATGTTGGCTACGGCATCGGTCTGGAGAACAAGGACCCGACTCTCGTGCTCAACGCCAAGAACACGCGCGTGCTCAAGGATGGGATGACCCTTTGCATCTCCACGGGCTTTGCCGACATTGAGAACCCTCAGCCTCAGGATAAGAACAGCAAGGTGTACTCGCTAATCGTTACCGACACCATCCGTGTCACCGCCGAGGGCACAATCAACTTCACTGGCGAGGCTGCCACTGATCCTGACCAGACCTCGTTCTTTTTCAAGGATGACGAGGAGGCGCAGCCGGCTCCGAAGAAGGAGAAGAAGGACTCCAAGGTTGGCGCTGTTGCTACCAAGAACATAACTAGCTCTCGGTTGCGATCTGGTCGTGGTCAACAAGAGAAGAGCGAGGAAGCCGAGCAGAAGCGCAAGGCACACCAGAAAGAGCTCGCGGAGAAGAAGCAAAAGCAAGGACTCGCCCGCTTTACCGAGTCCACCGGCGGCCAGAACGGCACTGAGGTCAAGAAGTTCAAGCGCTTCGAGTCGTACAAGCGTGACAACCAGCTGCCTGGTAAGGTCCGCGACATGGGCATCGTTGTTGATATCAAGAACACCACAGTCATCCTTCCCATCATGGGTCGGCCGGTCCCCTACCACATCAACACAATCAAGAATGCAAGCAAGAGCGACGAGGGCGAGTGGTCGTACCTCCGTATCAACTTCCTGTCCCCAGGCCAGGGTGTCGGGCGCAAAGACGATCAGCCCTTTGAGGATGCCTCTGCTCATTTCGTCAGAAGTCTCACATTCCGGTCGCTGCACGGCGACCGATACACTGAGATTGCAAACCAGATCAGCAACATGAAGCGAGATGTTGTCAAGAAGGAGCAAGAGAAGAAGGACATGGAGGATGTGGTCGAGCAGGACAAGCTTGTCGAGATCCGAAGTAAGTTGATGTCTCTCTCACTTTTTCGCACGCAATGGCTAACCTCAGGTTACAAGATCGTCGTCCCGCCGTTTTGGATAATGTCTTCTTGCGGCCGGCGATGGAGGGCAAGCGTGTTCCGGGCAAGGTTGAGATACACCAGAACGGTATACGGTACCAGTCACCGCTCAACCCGCACCAGAGAGTCGATGTTCTCTTCTCCAACGTTCGCCACCTGTTCTTCCAGCCTTGTCAGAATGAACTTATCGTTATCATCCATATTCATCTCAAGGACCCGATCATTGTTGGCAACAAGAAGAAGACCAAGGACGTCCAGTTCTACAGGGAAGCCACCGACATACAGTTCGACGAGACTGGCAACCGAAAGCGGAAGTACCGCTATGGCGACGAGGACGAGTTTGAGCAGGAGCAGGAGGAACGCCGTCGACGAGGCGAGCTTGACCGCCTGTTCAAGGCTTTCGCGGAAAAGATTGCCGAAGCGGGTCGCAACGAACAGATTGAGGTGGACATGCCTATCCGAGACCTCGGATTCTTTGGTGTTCCATTCCGCAGCAACGTCTACATACAGCCTACTACGGAGTGCCTGATCCAGCTCACAGAACCTCCTTTCATGGTCATCACCCTCGAGGATATCGAAGTAGCACACCTTGAGCGTGTCCAATTTGGTCTCAAGAACTTTGATCTTGTGTTCGTTTTCAAAGACTTCAGCCGCCCGCCATACCACATCAACACGATCCCGGTGGAGTCGCTGGAGGATGTCAAGGACTTCCTTGACTCGTCTGATCTTTCCTACTCGGAAGGTCCCCTCAACCTCAACTGGCCAACCATCATCAAGACGGTGACCACTGATCCTCACGCGTTCTTTGCGGAAGGCGGTTGGTCCTTCTTGCAGGATGAGTCTGACGCCGAGGGGGGTTCTGAGGAAGAGGAGGCGGAGAGCAACTTCGAGATCAGCGAGAGCGAGCTGGAGGAAGCCTCCGAGTCCAGCGAGGAGGACTCGGACTTTGATTCCAATGCGTCTGCAGAGGCCAGCGACGAGGACGTCAGCGATGAGGACGAGGGAGAGGACTGGGATGAGCTGGAGCGCAAGGCCAAGAAGCGTGACCGTGAGGGCGGGCTTGACGAAGAGGAGCGTGGGGGCAAGAAGAAGCCACGAAAGAGGTAAGGCGCAGATGGCAATCTCGCTCCTCGTTTATTGGCTCTTCACGGCGAAGAGGAACAGATCGATATGAACAAACATTTCATTTGGCTCGTGGAAAAGTGGGAGGCAGCTCTCGCGGAGTTTATCTATCAATTTTTCTCTTCCCGCGAGGCATGTGGTTCGTGATGACCTGTGTTGGTTTTCTCAGGGCAAAATCGTGCGCAGCGGACATATTGAGTATGGGCAAGGAACGTTTTCGATACTGATGATATTCGTAGGTCGGTTTATAGGGCAACAATGGTCCATTGAAAAGTATCTCGGCATGTGAATATCCCCCACGCTACTTAAAACATGCAGCCATGAACTATCTCGCCAATGCCCAGGACACGAGATAGAAATGCGTGGTATAAGTCAGTTGGTCTATCACTCTCGTGTGCCCGGCGGTCCATGCATCGTCCCCCCAATTGTCATGATCAAATGGGGCTATAGCCAATTCAAGGCGGCGAAATAGGGTGCTGCCAGGCCTGGTAGGCAATCCACGCCTGCAAGACACTGGCAATCAACGAGGCGATCCCAAGGACCACAGCAAACAACACACCCACCAGAGTGGCCAGCATCATGTGCCGCGCGCTGCTCTTCCTCTCGACCTGCCGCTCCAGCCAGCCCCGCGGCCTCGGGCTCTGCAGCTCGGCGTACAGCTCGGCCAGCCTCTCGGCCAGGTAGACGTACGGGATGGTCTCCTCGCCGGGCCTCTTGAGGGCGCTGCACTCGAAGCTGAGCATGTCCGGGTCGAAGGAGAGGGAGGTGATCAGGGCGCGGAGACAGCGTCTTGATTTAGGGTCCCAGAGGGGGAAGAGGATTGTTTGGAGGGAGTTGAGGACCTCTAGGGCTAGGCGGCGGGGGAGGACGCCTCTGTTTTTGGGTTTTGGGGTTGCGTGGTCATGGTTGTCAGCTGGTATGATCTTGGCCTCCTCATCATCATCACAACCACCACCACCACCAAGGCTCGAAATATGGGAGGCAGGGAGGATTGCTATATGTTCATTTTACGCACAAGCTAACATGGGATGACATGGAAGACACATCATCTACTTCTTGAGACGATCTCAACTGCTCCTTGAGGAACGAGGTATAATGGAAAATCTCCAGGGTGTTGCTCTTGCGGTTGAAGCGAAGGTGATTCCGGACATCATACGTGGCCTGGAACGAAACGCCCAAGTGCTTGGCCAGCTTCGTGGCCCGCAGTTCCTCCTTGGCGTCGCTGAGGAGGTCTCCTTCCATGCTGCTGAACACAGGATGGTGGCTCTCCGTGGGGAAATGGTCCTGCAGGTATTTACTAAACGGAACCCCGGCTTTCCAGTGGGTAGGGGCTCCGAAGATGCCCACGTCGAGCTTGTCGGAGGTCTGGTAGGCAGGCGAGCAGTCCGTCATGAACATGACCTTGACGACGAGCGTGGAGGCGTTGACGAGCTCGCTGTCGCTCGTGTCCTGGGAGAACGCCAGGTCGTGAAACTCAGACCTCGTGGCGTCTGGGTGGGCTCGGAGCGTGGAGATGGCCAGGCATATGTCCTCGTGGAATTTGAAGAGTCTGTCTTTTGGTCGGGTGTGGTCGAGGTACGATGTGATGATGCCGCGGTAGTACTGTAGGTATCGTTTGAGGGAGCGGCTCCGGCGAAGAGGGCAAGTTCCGGAGTCGCAAGTTTCGTGGTTGTCTTGATCAGTGTCATGGCTTGCATGGCCTCTTTCGCATGGTGGCCAGGACCACAGCGCTTGGGCTATGAGGGAGATGGCCTCTAAGCTGGTCACTTCGAGAGAATAAGGCATTATTCCGCTAGAACGAACGTATTAGTCGATGGATGGAAGCGTTCATAGGAGTTTTGTTTCTTTCTTTTTCTTCGTCTCCTCTCCCCTTTTGATTCCCTCAAATGCTGCGCCCCGATCTAAGCCTTTGACATACTGTTCATGACAATAGTGACAATATACTACCCCTCACCGACGAATAGCACTTTCGATCACGCGGTGGTAATGCATATGATAGTCGCAGGAAAATGGGGGCAGTGCAGATCCGTGGATGCAGGTCAATTGATCTGACATCTTGTCAGCAGAGCCTTGTTCAATTTCTTTTCTCAGCTGAACTTTAAAGTCTCCAAGCCAATTTGTTTCCCAAAAGTTTCAGAATTTCTATATTTCCTCCCTCTCACAAACATTCTTATACTTATTGGAGTGCATACTCACAATGATGAGTCCACAACGCCGCGGACAAGAGCTGAAAACCCCATCAGCCTTCAGGAGGCTTACAGAGACCCTGCAGGCCTTGAAAGTACCACACAGCCAGTCCAATGGAGATGAAGGTGATGAATTCCTACCACCTCCAGACAATGGCCCATCGTCGCAGCTGGCCCTGGACGAATCGCTGCCCAGCAGCCACCAAAGCAGTGGTATCGATTCCGGGTATGCCTCATTGACCGCGACTCCGACTTGTACGTGCTGTCCAGGCGCGTGTGAAGCCCCTCCGTCCAACAACACGCAAGGACCATCAACACTATCTCTGGCTGGTTCCTCATCACAAGGGTTCCGGCTTGATAGTCTTCGGGTCTTGGAGAAGGACATCCCTGAGGACCTGCGCGTCAAGTTCTTGGACCTGAGGGTCTTGTATGGAAAGGCCCTCTGGGAGGCAGTCAGCAAGCCGGTGCGCAAAGGATTGACTAAGAAGACACCTTGTGTCAGGGATCTCTCGATGAAATTGGGGTATCTCGGCCCGTGTGAGTGCAGGGCTCGGCTTCACATCATCGTGCAGTGCGAGAAGGCTGAAGCAAAGAGGGTGAGGAAGTTCTTTGCTCAGAAGCACGTTCTCGAGGACATGGAGCCCGACTTTCTGCTCAAAGTCGTCTATGATGGTCTGGTACGGCTCCATAACGACCTGTCACCGGAAGAAGATGCCGAGTTCTCCCAACCCCACGACACTAGTTCATCACAAGACTTGTTGCTCAGGCCTGGTTCGATCAAGGTGTATGGTCTGTGCGGCCCACAGCTGTCTATCTCGACGGTGTGCGGTCTCTATCAAATTGGAGGCGAACCAGCACACCAGTTATGCCACCGTGGGTGGCATCATCGTCGTCGACTCTCCTCCTTCTCAGCCCAAGTTTTATGGATTTACTGCTGGACATTGCCTCGCTGGTCTGAGGTGTCAACACCAAGATGAATGCTTGAGTAGTGTTGAGGACAGTGAAGACGAAGATTTGAGCTCGGAATCAGATACCGAGTATGATGAAGACATCACGGAAGTCATGGATGTCGACTATACTGGCGATGACGCCTCTGCGCCTAGACCGCCACCAGACGTGTCCTCCTCTAGTCTGTCGCAGCCCATGAGATTTGCAGCTTCTTCATCAGAACCTGCAAATGAATGCTCCCGAAGCATTTTCGAATTCATGCCGCAGATTGGATCGGAAGCCCCTCATGCACTACCACCACCACCAGCGGCAGCGGCAGCACTGTTTGCTGATGATATCGGACACGTCCTGGCATCCTCGACAGACCACGGGCAGGCACCAGACAACCTCGACTGGGCGCTCCTCGAGCTGAAGGGCCAGTACTGCCGGCCCAACAGGGTGAGACTCGATCTTCACCAGCCCATCACGGAGTTCTTTGGCGGCGCACAGAACAGCAGCCCTCCATCGCCTCCCTGCGGAGCCATGGTCATCACCTCACGAGGGCCTCAGCGAGGCAGATTGGCCAAAGGGTCATCGATGTTGATGATGTCGCCCGGCACGACGCTCGTCGCCACGCTTGATTTCATCCCTGCTTCCGGATCATGTAAGCCTTGTCTCATCGAACTATCACGCGTGTTCATACAACCCCACCATCCCTCTATTTCTTTTATATGTGTCTCTTATGTGACCTCTAACAAATGTGAATAGATTTGGAACATGGAGACTCGGGTTCTTTGGTGGTGCACGCTCTCACTGGGGAAGTGTATGGTCATATTGTGTCTCTGGACGCACTGGGCGAGGCATATGTGATGCCCATACAAGACACTCTTCGTGATATTGCCCAACACCTCGGGGCAGAGGCCGTGCGCCTTCCTAAGGCCGGGGAACTCCCGAGGTCATCGGCATCCGGTGAGGAACTCTTCTCTCGACTCGAGAGCATCCACAGCCAAATTTATGGAGAGGGCGGTTCCAATCTCACTGTCGAACACGGCTGCCTCGACGCAGCAGACACAGACGTAGGACTGCTGCCCGGATTGGTGCATCATGACGAGGGACTGGATGCAAAGCCTAGGACTATTCGTTATATGGAAGAAGTTGATGATCTGAGAAATCCTGTAAGAATGTGGGACGACTTCAGCAGCAACGCAGTGAGGTTTGGGAATATGTATTATGGGATTGTTCGCTCTGATGGCCTTCGCGTCGCGTTGGACTCTGGATATGGATCCACCACGGATAGTTCGCCCACGATGCGCACGCGAGGTCCAGGTACCTCTGGGACTGAGGGCCGAGATTGCAGCAGTTCACATTCAGCGCTCTGGCAGTTGGTTGAGCAGAACAAGAGCTCAGACAAGCCTGATGGCTGAGGAATATAGAGATGAGAAAAAACAGCATGGAGAATGAACATGATCAAAAAGGAGGGAGATCTTCCAAATAGCCTTATCAAGCTTATGGATGATTTATCCAGTTTCCCTATGTAAAGGTTGGTCTGGATACAGCCCATTTTCAGTTATGTTGTAGTTATCAAGGACTTTCTGGTTGATTTGATTCCATGAACCAATGCTTCCAAGTTTCTTCGGGAGTATAGTTGTGGCTCTTCTGACGATAGTGAGGCATGAGAACATAGCAAACTTTGAGACAGGCTTATTGTCTGAAACTGCCATCCCAATGATCATATAAAAATAGAATAAAAAGAAGATTTTGTTACTCAAATTAAACAAATAATGGGGGAAAGGAACAAGCAAGTCTCATCATAAGCAAGTCACTGAAAATATACAAGCACGATTTGAAGCTCTCATGGGCTGAGAAATTGGAGGGGAGCCTTATCAGAAACAAACTCACAAAAAAGGGCGAGCTGCACGACAGCTGAAAAGAGCTCCACTCCAAGCTCCCTCAGTTCTGGAGCTCAACTTGTCTTTCCCCAACCCAAGACGCCCATCGATTGCCGTTTCAAGCATTGATTTCACGGTACCATGGCACAGGGGGGTCCTGCACGATTACGCCACAACCGCAGTCGTGGCAGGCCACGCGCCCAGTAAAAACCTTACGACCTCACACCACAACGCAAACACGCAATAGCAGGGGACCCAAACCATAAAATAAATAAATAAAAAACTAGGAACGGCATATGAACAGTCATTGGGACAACTACCAGCCCCCAAACCGAAAATCGCAGGTGTCTGTGCTTTCCCTTCTTCGCTGGTCTAGACTCGCCGATCCAGTTGTGTCTGCGGTCCACGACAGGGCCTCCAAACCATCCAATCCATTCATCAGTGAGACAAGAAGGGCTGGTTGATGCTACATGAATGACGTATGAATGTGACAAGGAGGCACGGCACAAACCGGGGCAGGGCGCAAAAAACCTTGGTCTGCATCCATGTTTTTTGTTGTATCTCATCTCCATTTAATCTCTTTTTGCGCGGCACGCACTGCCACACTTAGTAACGTGGTCTGCGTGGCGCTTTTGGGTTGTATGATAACCGCTGGATTATTATTAGGTGACTGTGACTTGATGCGAGCGCCTCAGGTTCGCGGGGTTGCTTGTCACTGTACAATGACCTCAGATATCGAGGGAACGGGAGGAGGACCCCGAGTGGACAGGGGAGATTAATTGGAAAGAGACGGTGATGATCATTTCCGGCCAGCACAGCAAGGTGTCTCACGTGTGGGTGGTTGGTGACGCTGCCTGACGGGGCGTGCGCCTCTCTCTACCTTGGGAGTTGTGAAAGCAGGATTTTTGTCCCTTATTCGACGTTTTGAGCACGGATTGACTCTGGAGGACGCATTGATTGGGTGACTGAGAGGGACAGCCAGCCAGCCAGCTACCCTCTTCTACATGATAAATAAATGTTTGCCACACCCTCCAACTTTCGGTTTTGAATATTCCTCTCCCTTCCACAACGACGAGTCAGTTTACAACAATTTGCTTATTCTTTTGTTAAAGAATATCCTCAAGATCAGATAACAGGACCATCAGCCACACCTTAGTCGGCATACTTCCAAGATGATCGTGACAGACCTCCTATCCATCATCTTCCGCCTGGCGGAGGTAGGTTCTCCCTCCCAGATATATACTACACATGACTCTTTATAGTACCATCAAGAGATCCAAAAAGCTAATTTCCAATTCTCAGCTCGTCTTCTCCGGCATCGTGGCTGGCATCACAGGCCACTTCCTCCACGCGTCCCGCGGCGAGTCCTCCTGGGCCCTGGGCCGCTTCATCTACACCGAGGTGGTCGCCGGCCTCTCCATCTTCTTTTCCCTCATCTGGCTGTTCCCCTTCTCGGGCAGCTTCATCCACTGGCCCACGGATCTCGTGCTCTCCATCTGCTGGTTCGTCGCCTTTGGCCTGCTTGTCAACTGGCTGGGCGACAGCTGCGGCTACACCTTTGACTGGAGCGGCATCGGGTTCCGCGGCACCAACTGCGGCAGCTGGAAGGCGGACGAGGCCTTTGCCTTTCTGAGCGCCATCTGCTGGCTCGTGAGCACGCTGCTGGGGCTGCACTGGGTTCGCAAGCACACCGAGACCACGACCACGACTTCAAACCGGAGGTGGTACCGCCGCTCGAGAGTCTAAGGGAAGGGAAGGAGGTTGAATCCTCATTCCGTTATAGGAACCTGCTCTTCTTGACAGGTCCGTCCTGTGGGGGTCTTATGGCTGGGCTGGTACTTGCCAGCAAGGCACCTGAAAGTATGGTGTCGCCTCGATGGCGGGCCCCAGAGGTATCGTAATTACGATGGTAGTGCTCGGATTTTCTTGATTACTTGATTTGGATCGAATTGTTTGTTCTTTGTTGAAACGGCGGTGAATGATGTTACGAAACGAACGGCGCGAATGAGAGATACCATCTGAATATAACATTCTCTTCCTTTCTAATTTTGTTCTTCCTGGAAAAATGCTTGTCCATTTCCTTATCGTTACAAAATAAACCAGATACCAGAGGAAACAAAGGATAGAAACATGTCTATCAAGATCGACTGGTCTGTTTAGCAAACTTTGTTCAATGCCTCTTAGTTCATGTTCATTATGATTGACCAATTATCTACAGCTTTAGATGTTATATCAGTGGCAGACTTCATCTTTAGAAAAGGATGAATTACTCATACCAAGTGGCGAATCTCGGACCCAGACTGCGATAATGGCTGCCGCTGTCCCGGAATGTAACCCCGCCCGGATAATGATCCTGTGTCTCCCATCGTTATCTACGATCCAATGATGAATTGCTAGCTGCATCTTATATGCAGGTCTTCACCGTGTTGACTGATAGTCTATTCTAACAATTACATTCTCAGATACACTCACACGAAGTCCTTCCAAGATGCGTGTCACTCTCCTCCAACCACCATCACTACCATCACCACCCCCTCCCTCTCTACCCCTCCAACGCTCCGATCCACAGGGCACATTCACCAACACAACCTTCACCTCCATCTCCTCCTCCCTCCTAGCCACCAGGCGCCAGACCATCTCCCGCACCACCCTCCTCGCCCAGCTGGACCTCCTCAAGACCACAGGCCGCTACGACTGCTTCGAGCTGAAATGGAAACCCATCTACGACGACCACAGGTTCTGGCCCGTTCCGCCACACCTGTTCTGGGACAGCGACCTGGGCAAGTGGATGGAGGGTGCCATTTATTTCCTGCGGGAGCGGTATGACCGTGACCTGGACGAGGCCGTTCAGTATCTCGTGAGGACGATGCGGTCGGCGCAGCAGGAGGATGGGTATCTGAACCTGCACTACATCTTGGTAGAGCCTGGGAAGCGATGGAAGAACCTTCGGGATATGCATGAGATGTGAGTTGATATTGGTCCCTCTCTGGACTTATTGACTATAACCCCCTCTTTCTTCTCCTCTTTCCTCTTCTTGTTTTTCTTCAAAAACTTCTACTCAATAAAATGACTTACTCACATTACTATCCAAAAGGTACAACGCCGGCCACCTCCTCGAGGCAGCCATAGCCCACCATGACCACTACAAGACTAACGAGTTCCTCGACATCATGACGAGATATGTCCACCTCATGCACGCCCACTTTGGACCCGGACAGAACCAAAGGAGAGGGTACCCGGGCCATCCAGAGCTGGAACTCGCCCTGCTGCGCCTGCACAGGAGGACGGGCGACGTCAAGGCCTACGAGCTCGCACGGTTCTTCCTCACGGAGCGAGGGAAGCCGGGCAACCACCAGGGCGAGTCTCAGCAGCAGCAGCAGCAGCAACAACACTATTACGACTGGGAGGCCGACCAACGAGGCGAAGAGGCCCACAAACGACCCAACTCCTACCCCATGGCCCGCGACTACTGGTACTGCCAAGCCCACGTCCCGATTCCCGAGCAGCAATCCGTCGAGGGCCACGCCGTACGGGCAACGTACCTCCTCACAGCCACCGCAGACCTCATCGCCCTGGCCCAGCAGCAGCAGCAGCAGAAGAAGAAGCACCAAGAGGCCCAACCCCGCTTCTACCTCCTCCCCGACACAGACCGCTGGGAATCCGCCCTCCACCGCCTCTGGGACAACATGGTCCAGCGCAAGATGTACCCCACAGGAGGCATAGGCGCAGCCGCCCAATGGGAAGGTTTCGGCATCGACTATTTTCTCCCGCAGACGCCCGACGAGGGAGGCTGCTACGCCGAGACCTGCGCCTCCGTCGGCGTCATCATGCTCGCCGAGCGCCTCCTGCACCTGAGTGGGCCCTCCTCCTCCTCCTCCTCCTCCTCCTCCTGCTTCTCGTCTTCTTCTCCCGACGCACACGTGGCAGATATCATGGAGCTATGTCTGTACAACACCGTGCTGGGGTCCGTGTCGCTGGACGGGCGGGCTTTCACCTATGAGAACTACCTGGCCAGCTGTGAGGGCCACCTGTGTCGGCGGGAGGGGTGGTTCGAGTGCAGTTGCTGTCCTCCCAACGTGAGCCGGTTGTTTGGGAGTCTGGGCGGGTATCTTTGGCATTTTGGCGAGGGCGAGGAGGAAGGGGTCTTCATCAACGTGCACCTGTACACGTCTGCAAAGCTAGAGTTCACGCCCTCCTCATCCTCTTCCCCAATCCACCTCGAACAAAAGACCAACTGGCCCTGGGAGAACAACATAATGTTCACCCTCCACCACCGCCCAACAACCAAGGAGCCCACCCCGACGAACCCCATCACCATCCGCCTCCGCATCCCCACCTGGTCCCAGGGAAACTACCTCCTCACCCCTTCCCCTTCCCCTTCGGAACCCGCCACTCTTTGCCCCCAGACGGGCTACCTGGTCCTCTCCCCGGCTTACCTGCAAGCCAACCCTTCCTTCTCCCTCGTCCTGGGCGGCTTCGAGCCTCGCTTCATCAGGCCCCACCCGCGCAACACCGCCGCCCAGCGCACCTTGGCTCTGGCGAGGGGCCCGTTGGTCTACTGTGTCGAGGACGTGGATAACCCCTGGGAGGAGAACCACTTTAAGGATGTGGTGGTGGATGACAAGGCGGGTGTTTGGGAGGACGAGGGCGGGATGAGGGAGTGTTTGGGGGACAGGTATGTTGCGCTCAGGACGAGAGGGTGGACGAGGAGGGTGGAGGGGTGGGACGTGATGGGGTCCAGGCCGAGGGAGGAGGAGAGAGGGGAGGAGAGGGAGCTTGTGTTTGTGCCGTATTACCTGCGGGGGAATCGGGGTGGGAAGGGCCACATGAGGGTTGGACTGCTGAGGCCGTGAAGTAGTACTTGTTATAATTGATCTTTTGCCAAATTAACTAGACCTTCCTTTCCATCTCCAAGCTGGAGGTTCTTTCTCTCTCTCTCTCTTCTGTGTGTGTCTTGTATACATGCAAGCAGCCTGTCTGCCTGTCTTACGCTGGGTATCCTGTAAACCAACACTTCCTCTCCCTCCTTCTTCACAAACACACACGTATTCTCTCCACCATTTAAGACCAAACAAACCCCATTTCTCCCTCCTGTTCCCTCCTCCTTCCTGCCAATCTGCCAACTTTCACTCCTCCCCCCCTTTTCTCTTCACATTTCCCTCGATCATTCTTATATAGTAAAAATGGGGGTATGATGTCTTTGGGTATGGGTATAGTCTATTAAAACATAAACATAAAAACGAGACGGAAAAAAGCCCACTCTTGTTGGGGCTTCCAAACGTGAATGATTCAAGGCCGCCCACGAGAGACAAAAGAAAGAGTAAAAGAAGTATGATAGGTACCGCCACGATTTTCCACAGCAATGTAAAGATTGCATGGATGTAATTCAGTGCAATAAAACACAAAGGGCAAACGACCACATCGTCTCGTCTCATCGCATCATCATGCTTCTTCGATCATAGTCACATGGCGCGCCGTTAGCACGCCTGCGACTTTCCTTTTTTCTTCTTCTTTCGTTTCTGCCCCTTCCAAGCATTCCCATCGTCATCGTTGTCGTTCATCAGGGGTGCTTTGCTTTGGTCTGCTTTCTTCCTTAATAACCACCACCCACACTCGGGCTCTCCGCCCTGCTGATATCCCCACTCGCGCTCGCGCTCGAGGAGAAGTAGCTCTGGTCGATCTTGAAGATCCAGTCCAGCTTGTCGCGCTCCGACCGCGCCGCAAACAGCCACGTGTTGTCAGTCCCGTAGATTGCAAACACGGCCGCCTGCAGCCTGCTCGACAGCTTCGCGAGCCCCGACGTCACGCTCCTGTTCCTGGCGTGCGCTGAATTGTTGCTGTTGCCACCCGCGGCCGCTGACCCGTTGCTGTTGCTGTTGCTGCTGCTGGGCGTCGTGGGGCCGACGTTGCCCGTCCATATGGTGGAGATGCGGCCCGAGGCAGTCCGGCGGTGTGTCTGCTCGTTGCGTGCAGGCGAGCGTACCTGCTGGGGTGACGCGTCCAGGGCATTGTTTAGGTCCAGGCTGCCGCTTTCGTCGTCATCGTCGTTTCCGTTCAGCAGGCCGAGGATGCCAGGCTGGCTGTCGACCCGCGAGTTGCGCAGGCTGACGATCGCCACCTCTTCTCCATCGGTTACGTTGTGAATGTGGAGGTACGGTCGTCGCAGCTCGACGAAGCGCTTGATCCAGCGTGTCGAGTCGCTGCTCGGTACCAGCAGATACCCGCCCTTGAGCATGGTGGGGTTCTTGGGCACGCGGATGATGGTCGCCACGAGCTCCGGCGGTGCGGGCGTGTGGGGATCGCCGCTCGCCGGAGGCTTGGTGTTGTCTTCGCTGAGAATCTGCGTGAGCGGATCAGGGTAGCTCTTCCAGAGGTTCAGACACCTCTCCAAGATGTAGGTTTCATGCTCAGAGAACTCGGACTTGAGAGGAGGGGGTTCCGATGGCTGTGGCTCCTCCGTCACCTCATCCTGTTGTTCTTCTGGCTGTGCACCATTGAGCTGGTCCCCCTCGGCTTGTGGTGATGAGGCATTGTCATCATTTGCCTTTGCATCTTGAGACTCCTCTGCGCTGACCTGCTGCTGCTGTTGCTGCTGCTCAGCACCATCGCCAACTGCCGGCTCCGCGCCAGTCACAAAGTCCAGCACCTGCGAAACATCAGGCGTCTCCACCAGCAGCTCATCGATCGAGTCGACATCATCATCATCGTCCTCATCACCATCACCTCGTGACCGAGGAGGCACGATTCCCTCCTCGTCGCCGTATTCACCAGCTCCATTGAGACGCACACGAGGCTCGGGCAGCCCGATCTTCTTCAAAAAGTTCTGCATCGCCCCAATCTCGGCAATCCGTCTGCGCTTCTTGCGGGAGCCAATGTAGTCGCTGATCAGAGACACACCGCGCGGGGTCCACGTGGTCAGGTTCTCCTCGCCCTTGACGTAGTCGTGCAGGCTGTTCATCCGCCACAGGTCGCCGACGCGCTTGATGGGCGCGGGTCTCATCTTGAGGGTATAGATGGCCGTGCTGGAGTGGACGAAGCGGACTTGCTGCCAGAGCGCCGAGAACATGGAGGTCTGCCGGACAAAGGAGCGAGACAGGATCTGGCAAAAGACGTTCATGGAGAACCGCATGGGCTCGGCTAGCTTTTGAGACGCAATCTCCCAGGAGATGGCCATCTGGACGCGGTACTTGTCTCCTGTTGTGCGGTCGAGCAGGAGGGAGTTGTGCAGGCTGGAGTCCCACTGGCCGGTGATGGTGATGCTGCGGGTGCCGTTGGCGTTGTTCCGGAAGACAGGGTTCGAGGCAAGCTTGAGCGCAATGTTGGGCGAGATGGACCCCATGTCGGGATTCTTTCCTGCAGCATCGACCAGCTGGATCTTGCCAACGCGTATCGACACAACATCGTCCCACGGCAGCACATCGCCCGAGCTGTGCGTCAGGTTGATTGTGATCCGTCTCTGCAGGCCCTGGTGCAGCTGGAACGTCCCGTGGTCGAGCTCGCTCGTCTGTGCCACCTCCACAGGTACGTACTCGCCATTCTCGTCCATCTCGAGGATCTGGACTCGTGACAGCAGGTCGTGCTTTTCCTCCGTGTAGAAATGAGATTCGTTGATCCGGGCCGACTTGGGCTGGCTTCTCGAGGTCGGCACCGCATCTCGCATGTCGTCCCAGCTGAGGAGCTTATCCAGGTGCATGGACGACACTTTGGCAAAGATGGCGACCCGCAAGACGACATCTGCGGGTGCAAATAGCGGCACGTTCATGCAGTGCACGCTCTCAAACCGTAGCGGCTCCTCGTCGAAATCTTTGACCATCTGGGTGGTGGTGATGCCGTCCTCTTCCGAGATACCTGGGATAAAGAGCTGCGCGTGCACCTCTGTGCCTTCTCGCTCGGCAAACCCTACCATCTCGTGCATGACCACGTTGAACTTGATCGAGTTGGACGGCGCCCTCGCGGCAGAGGGCTCAAGCGACAGCCTGATGATGCCAATCGCATGAGACGTGTGCGGTGACAGCACGTCGAGGTGGAAATCCTGCACACGGCTCTCGAACACAGCCTTGAGAGGGACGTCTGCCTCGCCAACGAGCGTGTACTGCGGCATGCACGTCTCGAGGAAGGGATTGTCCAGGCTCAGATGTTGAGCGTATTCAGGCTGGTCCAGATACTGGTGCATCTGGCGCATCTGGCGCACACGGTCATGCAGCTTGTGCAGGCTCCACAGGTGCACGACGTTGTGCTTGTAGTCCACCACCCGAACGCCGATGCACGGCTTGATGGCCTGCTCCAGCGCGAAATCGTCCCCTTCGCCACCCGTCAAGATCATGTCGTACGAGGAGATGAGCGTGTGGCCCGCGTCCACGACACAGAACTGGAAGACGACGCTCTCGTCCAGCTCCTGGCTCATGATCTGGGCCTCCTTCAGCGTCGCTGCGTGCTGCAGGACCGATTCCGCCATCTGCACGTACCGCCGGCCGCGCCAGTGCTGCACCACACGCCTGCCCAGCGCCATCTCCGCCTCGGACAGCTTCGGGTTTGCCTTGGGCCTCTTGAGCGGGTCGAGCTTCTCGATCCTGGCCTCGAACTCGCGCTTCTGGACCTCGAGCTGTTTCTGCATGTCCTCCTTCATCTGCTTCAGCGTCTCTTCCATCTGCGCCTTCTCTTTCTTGACCTCCTCAACCTCCACGTTGGCGGCGCCGGCCGTCCTCAGCTGGTCCTGGAACTCCTCCCTCTGCCTGTCCAGCTGGGCCTGCATCTCCTCGCGGGCGTCGCGCATCATCTTGTCGTCCGAGTCGGCCTGCTTGGGCGTCGAGGGGATGGTGAGCGCCGTGTCCAGCGAGAAGTTGTCGATGGTGCCGGTCGACATGTACTTCTCCCGCACGGGGTACGAGTTCACAGAGTCCATGTCTTCGTCACCCTCCTTCCCACCGACGACACGCTCCGCCCGGGCACGCTGGACCTCCTCGAAGAGGGCGTTGAGCTCCTCGTCCGTCAGCTTGGTGAAGTTCTGGTCGGAGCCCAAGATGGCGCCTGCAGCTTCCCTGCGCGCAAAGGACCAGTCCGAGTCCCGACCACGAGGTGCTGGCGACTCTGGCCTGCTCTCGCCACCGCTGCCGCTGCCGACCTCTGAGCCCCCGCCGCCCTTGCTGTAGCTCCGCTCGTGACCTGCAAGCCTCGGGCTCGGCGTCGGCGATGCTGTCCTCTCGCGGTCGAGGGCCTGCAGCTGGCTGGCCGTGACGGATTGGCGTAGCAGACTATGCCTCTGCGTCTCCGTCCTCTCTGCCCGCTCGGCCTGGGCCTCCATAGGGTGATTAAACCGGAAGATGTGAAAGTCGCCCAGAATCACGCGGTAGCCCGAGTGCAGCTGTTGTGGCTCCGTGATCCGCTTGCCGTTGATCATAACAGCGGCGCCTTCTGCTGGTATCAGTGTCACGGTGCCGTCTGCGGCGTTGTTCTCAAAGGAGCAGTGCTCTGGCAAGATGCGTGTCCCCTTCAGCTTGATGCCCAGGTGGCTGTCCGCGTTCGTCTCCGACTCCTCCACGTTGCCGACAGTGGTGGTACCAGGTTTCAGATTGTAGACGAGACATTCTGCTAGGAGCGGGTCGTCCGACAGGTTGACCAGATGGGGCATCTTCTTGGGCGTGCTCAGGCCGATGAAGCCTTTTTCGATGCTGATGCCGAGCTCCTCCAGGGCGGCCTCCCGCTCCTTGTGGATCTCCTCGGTCTTGGTCATCTTCTGCTCCCAGGTCTGGTTGAGGTCGGACAGCAGCTTCTCGCTCTGGCTCAGCTGCTCTGCAATCTCTGCCTTTGACACCTTCTTCTTTGAGCCGTCAGGCGCAGTGATGGTCACCATCTGCTGCTCGAGCGGCGTGCCCTCGGCGTACACCTCGTCTGCCGGGACCGCACCTCCTCCTCCGCCTCCAGCGCCAGCAACGCCGCCTCCGAGCTTGCTCCGCAGCAGCGCCAGCTCCTCCTTGAGCTCTCTGACCATACGGGCATTGGCGTCCTCGTTGACAACGGCGTGGTTCTTGATGCGCTTGGCCGAGTCGGCGTACCGGAGCGTGCTAAGGGTCTCGTCGTAGTTGATGTCAGCAGGACTGATGGCTGCAATCATGGCAGTCATACTGTTGCCGCCCAGCGAGTCCTTCAGCAGCCACGTGAGCACCGAGTCTCGGTACGGCACCTGCGCAGCTGCGCCCTTCTTCTTCTTGCCGGTGGAGAGATCGGCCAGGGCAGCAATCACACGGCCGAGCGTCGACAGCGACCTGTTGATCTCAGCACCTTCTTTGAGACGCGCACCAGTGGCACCGGTGGACGTCGCCCTCTCGGAACCAGCCAGATCGACCAGGCTGATCTTGGCGACCTTTTCCGCCTCCATCTTGGTCTCGGTGTCGAGTTTCTTCTGGGTAAGCATCAGGGTGAAGACGGCGTGACTTCGGCTGGACGTCGCATTCATGTTAGTGGCGGCGACCGTCCGGGCCTTGTTACCCTCGTCCATGAGGTTCTCGATCTCCTCGAAGCTGCCGACCACGAGCTTGGCGAGATCCTCGACGTAGGGGCCAGTCGAAGGGTGCTCGCGGACTTTGAGGTTTCCCTTGGTGCCTGGATTCAACAGGTCCTTGACCCTCTCGTTGTAGATCTCCAGGTACGACACCTCGACCGTACACCGCGTGTTGGGGTCTGCCGCCTGTATGTCCTTGATCCTCTCAAACATGTCCTGACAAATCTTGGGGATGATGCCGTGTTCCTTGCCATAGCCCATCATCGAGTACGACTTTCCCGAACCAGTCTGGCCGTATGCGAAGATACAGTTGTTGTAGCCCGCAAAGGCGTTGGTGAGCAGGGGCTTGCCCAGGTCGTCGTGGAGGTTCTCCTGCCCGGCATAGGTCGAGTCGTCCTTGTTGAAAGACCAGTACGACCTGTCAAAGGCAAAGACCTTCTGGCCGTGGTCCTTGCCGCCCTTCGCGGCGGGCGCATCGGGAGGCGGTGTGAGGACGGTCTGGTCGCCCTTCATTTCGACAATACATTTTGCGCCTCGGTCGATTTCTATAGGAGTAGAAGAATGTTATTTCTCGTCAGGCAAATCTCTCTCTTGAACAAGAAACAGGGGGGGACCCTCCATCGCAGAAGATGGTTGCTGCTGCTGCTGCCACTGCTGCATGACGCGAAACCGTGGGCAAGACTCACCTCTCCCGTTGAAGGGCCGCACCCTCACCACCACCTTGATATTACCACCACCGCCGCCTGCCATGATGGATGTCGATTCTGGGTGCGCGCGAGCCTCGACCGAGGGCTCGCACGCGCAAGGTTTCGAGTGTTCGGCGGAGGCGATAGAGGCAACAGCAGATCCAGCTTGTCTCCTTTCTTTTCTCGTCCTTCTTCTTTCTTTCTTTGGCGCCCTGCTGCCCTCCGACTTCGAGTCTTAGAGAAGGTCCCTCTGCGGATCCGACATGTGATCCCTTCTCCTGGTTGCAATGTCCAGGCTCATCCTACGTTTCCAAACCACATGGGCCTGAAATTCGAGGAGGAGGAGGGCGAGCAGAGAGGAAAGAGATGAGGGGTTGTCGCCGGGGCAGCCGTTTGCGGATCGTCGGGGGCCTTGGGGCCAGATCGGCACGAGGCGGTATCAGCGCGCGCGAGAGCGGTATTTCGGTTTGGCAGTAGTAAAGCAGCTCTCGTCGGGTCTCTCAAGGGCGAAGAGGGAATACGAAGGGGAGAGAGGGAAAAGCCGACGGGGGTCTCGCGAGGCGCAGGCTATTTCGAGAGTAGGGAGAGCGGGCAGTGACGGAGCCGTCGATTATCGGCCAGAGAGACGACGACGATAAGCTTGTATCGATACTGCGAGCTTTGCACTTTGCGGGGTCGTTTTTGTTTTGTCTCGCAGTCCTGCAGAATGCCAGCAGACGTCACGAGGGTCTCTTGACTCTTGTAGTAAGTAGTTGGCCTGGGGTAGAAAACCGTAGCCCGTTCGGCTCTAGTAAAGAGAGAGAAGAAAGGGTTTGTCTTAGGTTGTCTGGTCGACTTGGGGAACGGAGCCACATGAGAAATGGCGGCGTTGGTCCCGTGTCAACAAATGAAGGGGCCGAGGGTCGAGTGAATGGCTTTGCTAGATTACGGTCGAGGGGTGTGAAAAGATGATGATGGAGCCTCTTCTCCTTCTCCTCTTGTTCTCTTTCTTCCCTCCCTTGTGTTTTTTCTTCCTTCGGATCTGCAGAAATCACAAGATGCGAATGAACCAAAATGCACATGCAATGCAAGCAAAAAGGTAAATGGAGACGCGACCGCGAATCTCCTGCAGTGGCCAGGCTCATTCGAGTTAGAGGACGTTCCGTCATAGGCTGGATGACAGGCGGGAGATTGCTCTTCAAAGCAATGGCACTGCACACTCGGGATGACTCCTGACGTGTCATTGGCCGGCCAGGGGGAAGGGGAGGGAGGGGCCCTGCACCGCTAAGGAAGTTTCCACCGCTATTCTTTACGAACGAGAACCCACTTCAGCATCTTATATTACCCGCCAACAATAGTCGAAGGAATATAACCGCATAATCAATGCACATTGCAATATGTAAAATATCTTATTTCGAAAGCCCGGGAGCCACAAACACTATGGACAAGACTCACTCTCCTTGACACTTCCTGAACACCATAAGAAATATTCCTCCTCCTGTCCCATCTGTCAAAGCATCAATCCCCCCCGTACTGATTCCGCTATAATCCTTTAGAAAAGAACTTCCTCAACGCCATACGCCATCCATGAGTCCGCCAGTCATGCAGTATATGAATACTACCAGGTCATCCTTCCATAACACTTGGCTTGAACCTGCCCACCATCAGCACTACTGTAACTCAGATGGTAAAAGTCCCATTTAACCTCAAGTCCCGACTGCTTGCCCCGACAAACACCGTGTATGTGCCTGCCTGAAGCATCCATTTCTGTGCAGAGGTATCCCATTGGCTCAGGTCCCTCCTCGTCAGCGAAAATGTCACCGTGGCCGTCTGTCCCGCGCTCAGAAACGGCTTGTCAAACCCCCTCAGCATCCTCGGCGGTTGCGCCGTGTTGGGGGTCTCGACATAGAGCTGCGCGACCTCGGTGCCGTTCATGGTGCCCGTGTTCTCGATAGCGGCCGTGACCGAGACCAGGTTGTCCCAGAGGTCGACCTGACCGCCCTGCAGGATCTCGCCCGAGGGATACTGCGAAGTGTTGGCCGTTGAGTTTTGCGTGATCGCAAGTTCCGAGTACGCAAACGTTGTATACGACATGCCGTACCCAAACTCGTATCGCGGTGTGATGTTCGCCGCATCGAACTGGCGGTAATCAATAAACACGCCCTCGGTGAAGTTGGCCTGCGGAAATAAATCGTACTCTCCAGAGCCTAGGTCCGGCCGCAGGAGGTCCCCATAGTCAGATTCATTGTGGGCCACGGTGTAAGGAAGCTTGCCCCAGTTGTTCGACTCGCCGTACAGCAGCGAGACCAAGGCACGCCCTGATTCTTGGCCTGGGAGGTGTGCAAAGATGAGCGCCGTCACATTGTCGTTGTCGACGAATTGGTCCACCAAGCGTACACCTGCATTGTGGAAGACCACGATCGTATTGTTACACCGAGAGGCAACGTACTTGATCAGGCCGTCGGTGTAGTCATCGTGCACGCCAGGTCGGTCGGACCCCTCACTCGCCCAGGCGTTGCCAAACACCAGGCAGGCATCCGAAGCCCCGTCGACGTTGGGTGTGGCGGATTGAAAGTCCCAGAACATGGCTGTGTCGTCTTTGTATGCCTGCTGAATCAGTGCGTCCATGGGCGAGCTGCCCAGTGCAGCTGAGTTTGCGCCTGAGCCACCACCACAGAATAGGGTCCCATTCGTGGCAATTTGTGCATATGGATAGGTCAGATTTCCCACAAAGCCCTCAATGACGGCCAGAGGGGTTGCGGCTTCCGCACCATACGTCCAGACAATTCCGCCGGCTGGCTCGGCATTGTATTGTCCTGGCTGCGTGGCCGAGTACCCGTAAACTGACAGCATTCTTGGTTTGCTCAGGGGCAGCGCGTTGTTAGTGTTCTTCACCAACACATGGCCCTCGATGGCACCGTCGAGTAGGGTCTGCTTAAAAGAGGCATTGCGCGCATCAACAATTGTATGCGGGTCCGTAAGGCTCTGCGGTAGACCAACACCAGGAGAAGGATAATCTTGATCCTGTCCCAGCTGATACCAAGCAGCGAGGAGTCTGTGTAGTAATGTGAGCAATGTTTTCACAAACAACAGAATACGCTTGTGTTTTTTTCTCTCTTTCTCTTACCTCGTGACCATGTCATCGACCCTTGCTTCCGATACAGAACCGTTGGACACAGCTTGGGAGAGCTGCGGACCCCAGTGCGAACCCGCATTTGGCATTGCCACATCGAGCCCCGCTTGAGCTGTCGCAACACCAGCGTACTGTGCGCCCCAATCTGACACGACGAAGCCTTGAAAGCCGAGTTCTGTCTTCAAGAGACCGTTCAACGTGGCACTATTTGCACAACCGTAGCTGTTGTTGATGCGTTGGTAAGAGCACATGATGTTGGCACTTCCAGCATGGACAGCGTCTTGGAATGGCCTGAGTCCAGCCAGGTCAGTAAAGAAATTCGGTCCCATTATAGGACAAGCCCAGGCCCACTCACCATAAATAGAGTTCGTGCATAGTCTGGTCATCGATGTTCGAGGAGACAGATTGAGCCGTGCCATTAGGCATCCGGTGGCTCTCTTGCTCGTTTCCGATAAAATGCTACATAGGTGGTCAGTCACGTCTACCAACGTCAAAAGCACCATCTCCATTCGAACTCACCTTGGTGCTGGTGATCACGCCGGCACCTTGTACTCCAGAGACAGTCTCGAACACGAGAGCACCAGAGAGGTACGGATCTGGTGAAATACCTGTCATCGATCAATGTTAGTAAGGTGTCATCACTAATCCGAGAGCCTCCGAGGTTTACTTACCCTCCCAAATTCTACCGCTGGTCACAGTCCTTCCAATGGGACTCACCACAGGGCCGAGGAAAACATTGATGCCCTTGGTTCGGAACTCGCCCCCCATACCGAGAGCCCTTTGCAGAGACAGGTTTCGGTTCCAGCTAGACGAGTAGGTCAGCACAAACTGGTCTCCTGAACAAATCAGACCATGCTGCTCGGCTCACCTCGCTCCCATGTGGATACCAGAAGGCCACGACGAGACAAAGTCACTTGCTCTCACACCATTGCCAGCGTCCTGAAAACACATTCCTGGGAAGGACAAGCGCTCTATCGGGTTCAGAAAGCCCACGCAACCCGTGTCGGAGGAAGAACCAGCCGTGAGGCTGATCTGTACATCGTCGTCAGCTTGTTGGTACATAATCTCTTTCAGGGTCTCTTTCTCGTACCTTTTCATCCAGTGTCATATTCGCCACCATCGCCTGCGCACGCGACAAAGACTGTGTCCATGTCCCCGAGCCCGTAGTATTTGCTTTTCGTATTTCCCCTATCGTCAGCAGATCTTTCTCAACCCAACCCAAATCTCCACGCCCTAGGGATAAGAAACTCACGCGAAGGATAGACAGGCGGCGAGAGCCCATAGAAGGCAGAATCGCTAGTGATCAGTCCACTGCTCCCATTCCCGCCAGAGCTGCCTCCGCTCCCATCATTGCTGCTGCCACCGCCCCTGTTCCTCAGCGCCGCAAGGCCCGCCAGCCCACCTCCGATGATGATAAGTATCACCGCAACCGTAATAGCGATGCCCTTCTTGGTCCTCAGGAACGGCGCCTTGTTCGTAATGCGCGTCCATAGCCCTGATCGAGGTGCGTTGACGGGGTTGGCGGACACAGCGCCCTCCTTCGCGCCGTTGCGGTGAACTACCGGCTGGTAGCCCGCCAGGTCTGACATGGTTGGTGACCTGGGTGGTTTTCCTGTTCGTCTTGTTCTGCACTCCGGACAGGTATTGGAGATATGTGTGCCTTTATGGACTGCGAAGTGTAATTGTTGTCGGTCTGCTCATAATTCCTGCGGTGCTGTTGAGGAAGGATGCGTCGCAGTGGTTCGGTATCTGAGCTGAAGAGACGCGAGAGGATTGATACAGTATTGGAACCCGTCCAAGTCTCTTGAAATATTCTACTTGGTCACCACGGTTTGAAGAAGTGAATGAAATGAGTTGAAGAGTTATGAGAGTTCCTCCAGTATCACTGATCAACGAAGACTCAATAAAATTCAAAGAGATAAGTAGAAGGCGGTGATCTCATCAGGCAATTTCCCTTTTCGCTCCTTCCTTCCGCACAAACACACCACCCACACCACTGACAAAATACCAACCACCACCCAACCACCAAAATGATCGATCAACCGCTACCGTTGCCGTGAAACCAGGCTAGATCAGCAAGCACAGGTGCCACGGCCTCGGGTGGGGCCCCTGTAGACCCCTGCCCCTCCACCCCCCAGATTTTCCTACTCGCTCACTGGGGGTTCAGCCAAGCGTGGGACTCCCTGCTAATGCAGCCTTCTGTAGAAGCTTAAATTTCGTGGATTTGGACACCAAGACCTCGTGTTGATTGATGTAAACAGAAAAGTCGCTCGCCGTCCATTCCAAACCCGCCCGCCCTTCTCTTCGTTCTACACCAACAACAACAACAATAACAAGAAGAAGATACGTTCTAGATTACTACTTACCTTCCAGTTCAGTCTCCCTCGATCCCACCCATACGAACTCGTGGTGCAATCAGATGTTGTTATATGCGCACTCCCTCTCCAAAGTAAACACCCGCACGGCAGATCCACGCACGCACCGACCATATCCAAGGAACCCCCCTACTGCATATTGTGCCTACAGTACTATGGTACATGTGATACTAGTAGCTAGCTATAACAATCTTCCATCATCTAGAAGGATTCACGTCATAGCAAGCCAGCATAGCATAACACATGCGGCGGGCCTTGAGACGACCCCCCCCCCCCAGGGGAAAGAACAACAGTGTTCACCCTCTGCGCCATGTTACTATAGCCGTCTACAAGCACAAGAACACGTAAAAGAAAGAGAAGAAGAAAAACACAACTCGCCACCAATTCTATGCATTGATGAAAGTTACTTCTTGTGATTTGTTTTGGTATAAACAAAATCTTGTTAGCTCATAAGGACCGTCTGTGCCTTGGTAAACCAGTAAACCCCCCCCCCCCCAGCCGCCAATGGCATAACTTTCCATCCCCTCGGGAGATCTTCCCCAGACGCCACCAACGGAACAGCTCTCCAACCAGTGAAAAGCACGCGCTATGTAAGTGAATTTTCCTCAGGGTTCGATAGATAACTAAGATAGGAATACATGAAGGCCATCTATTCTGATAAGAAAGGAGAGGAAGACTGATAGAAAGAAGCAAGAAAGAAGGTCCACCACGCCTTGGGTCCTCTTTGTCCACAGGAACAGGGCGACCCGTCCCGAATTAACATCATAGGATCCTCATTTACTCATTCTTATATTCCCCTTAACCCACAACTTCCGCTTTGCTCCGTGATACTACTAGACCAGAACGATTTTTCAAATACATTAAAGGACTGCTAGATAGCAAGAGACGGAAGAAAACGGCATGATGACGGGTATCTGGAAAAAATATTAAGCTATATACAGAGTGCTCCCCACGTTCGGCTTCGATTCTCGATGATCGGTCCAGTCACGTCAGCAAAAATATAAAATCAAGTCCACAATTCGGTCTTGCCATCTTTACCTCGATGGGATATGTCCTTCCAGGGATCACCAAAGAAAAAAGAACCACCAATCGAACAGCTCCTCCTTCTCATACAGAGAATCTGGGAGTCCTCTTCTCTTATCAAAAGAACGTCAAACAGCCCCCACCCCAGATCTCTATTCCTCCCCATAAATGGCACAACGCTCTCCCAAGATGCATGTTCCCCCTCCTCCTGCTGACCATCCCACAAGCATTTCCTCCTGCGTGGATCTCCGTCGGGATCCCAGCGTGCGTGTCCAGCTCGCCCCAAACTATATTCTCCCTTCCCTCAGCTGCCAGTCGCAGCCTGCGCGTCATCCAAAAACCGGTATCGAGTTAACTCGTTCTTTGACTGAGCAGGGTCATAAAGTAGCTCAAGAGCCACTACTACAACCCTTCGTTTGGGGCCCTGCCCGGCCCCGACCACCTGATTGTTTTTCATTGTCTTTTGCCAGAGGTGGCAAGTGCCTATCACGCCAGATAGGCCTTGTCGGGACCGCCAACGGGGGTGGATTATGTTGGGCGGACCGTTGTTGATACGGCCAGCATGGTAGAGAAGCGGCGCTGATCGACTGCGTACTCGCTTGGTTACAAACTTTCCGCGCGATTGGGATGGTTCGGATTTTTCAAGGCCAATGGTGTGCACGAGAGTTGTTGCTCTCTGCGGAGAGGAGAGACCTTCGCCAACCCTATAGGTCCCAAGCTGGTCGGACCGCGCTCAAACTCATAAGATCAGCTGTTTGAGATTCCGTTGTATGATCATGTCCTGCACCGACCCCATGGTGATCTTGAGGAGGTTCGTGTCGGTCGCGTTCGTGAAGTGACCATAGATCTCCTTCTCGGGATTCCGGTTGAGCGCCCTAAACTTGTCCATAAAGTACTTGCTCGCCTGCTTCCAGTCGTCGGGCTCGCCGTGGTAGTCCGTGAAGCCGTGCTGGGTGATCGGGCTCTTCTTCAGCTTCTCCTTGAAGAGATCCATCTTGTTCAGGAACAGGATCAGGGCGGACTTCAGGAACCAGTGAGAATTTGCAATCGACTCCCACAGCATCAGGGCCTCGTTCATTTGGTTCTGGCGAGGTGGGTCAGTACGGTAGGAAAAATTGCTTTCACCAGCAGCAGAGATCACTTACGCCATCCTTGTCTTCGACCAGACATTGGTCGTAGCCAGATATGGCAACTAGGAACAAGAGACAGTTGACATTCTCGAAACAATGGATCCACTTCTTGCGCTCTGATCGCTGCCCACCAACATCAAACATGCGATACGTCAGCTGGCTGAGGTCGAATATTGTCTCGGTGATGCCTGTCGTCCTTAGTCTTGACCGCAGCAGATCTTGATCTGTGGGAATGTATGTCCTGTCCCAGAAGCGGTCCAAATCGTCGCAGAAGCTACCAACATTAGCAAGGATTCTCAATCTCACCGACCTCGTCATCGTCGTCCACTTACTAATCCAAGTTATCGTGCAGCGCATATTCGTTCCCCTTTGCAATGGCCTTCTTCACACCCTCATCCAACCACAGGTCCTTGAGCGGCTGCAGATATTGTTCGGGGAATTGGTCGTTAGGGCTCAGCTCGTAGTCAACCAGTACTTGCTCCATATCTTTCTGTACAAGCGATGCTTCAGTCAGTCACATTGTTCCATGGCTATGTCCAAGAAAGGAGAGCCCGTGAAAAAGGGTACGCATCCGGCGACTGACCTCGCTCTGGGGCTTTTCGAAGGGAATATCGAATTCCTTCATGGCATCATATATCATGCGAAATGACTGTACGATATTGTTAAAGACGACAGGCTTCCATTCGAGCTTCTCCGTCTTGCTGAAGCCGGTGGCGTAGATGAGTTTCATCTGCTTTAAAACGGTTGACTTCCCGGACTCTCCAGCTCCTGTAGCAGTAAAGAACATCAGCGTTGTCGGATCAATAGGGATGACGAGCGCGGGGAAAGAGGTTGTTGGTGTGGCCGGTCATAGGAGTGACGGGGTATCGTACCGAGCAGAAGCAGCTTGACCTCTTTTGACATCCGCTTCTCGTCCGCCTTGATTATCTTGTCCAACTCCCTCGACCGCATCGCGTCCGCCTCCTCCTTCTTGCGACTGCCGAAGCACATTGTAACGTTGTGTCGTTGCGTTGCCGCCAGATTGAAATCTCTTTGTTTGTCGATAGTATGTAGTCGTCGCGCCGCAGTTCGGGTCAATGGACCCTACTGTTCTCTTCTTCTCGTCGTCCTCTGGCCTTCCTTACACGGGTGGCTACGGACGAGATGGCGTGAGGGTGGAGGACTCGCCGCCGGTTCCGAGGGGACCCACGTGGCGATGATGCTGGATGGGAGGGGTTTCGTATCGATGCAAGATAGGATAGGTTCGAAGTGTGTGTGTTCGGGCGAATAAAAGCGAGAGGGTTGAATAAGCCTTTGTGCAAGCCCGGTTGGGATAATCGAGGAGGATCTTGGGAGGATGGAGAACCAGGACTCGAGAAATGTCCAGGCGGGTCCCGGCCCAAATGACGGGAGAGCGCACGGCCTCTAGCTCTTAGACGTGAGCCGGGGAATTCGTCCAACGGCTTTCTTTGAGCTACAAGTCTTTCCGGGCGACGGATGCTTGTAATGTAATTACCAGTGCAGTCAGAAGAAAGGTGACAAAAACTGCTCAGTTCATGAGGGAGGAGTAGTAAAACACGAGGTACGCTTGACAGGAGGAGGCCCTATCAGGGAGAACCAGGAGACGGGTAAATTATTAGAGGGAAAGTAGAAGTGGGCAGTGGGAGTGGGCTTCAAATGTAAAGGCTAGCCTCCAGTTGGTCCAGCGCTGGTCCGATCCCCAGATCTCAGTTAGCGGCAGCAGCAGCAGCAGCCGAAGCGACAGCGGCGACAAGAGCCAAATGCCAAGATGGGGTGAAAGGATAAAAAGGGTCACAGACGGAAGTCTGCATGCACGATCAGCACATAAGCAGAAGAAGAAAAGATGTGAAGCTTTGGGAGTGTTTGGAGGGCAGAGAGAGAGGGAGAGGAACAGAGGGAGGGGGGAAGAGAGAGGAACCACAGAGATTGCGCAGCCGACAAGATCCAAGTCCGGCAGATTGCACCTCACGTCAAGCAGAGGCAAGAAGAGGGTCTGGCCCTGAGTCGAGAGTCGAGTTCAGCCCGCCCGATACAGTCCAGTCCAGTCGAGGCGATTCTTCAGGTGGGATTCAGGCCGGAGCAGGGGGGGGGGGGCAGATCAATGGCAGCCCGGTGGTGGGAACACGCCCTTGGCAGCAGGGCGCCGCACAGTAATACACACACCCTCACCCCTCTGCGCCCAGTTGTTGCAGGGCAGGGCAACAAGCAAAGGCGCAAACAGGGCACCTCACATAGGCGGGGCGGGGCACTAATGCTGACCAGGTCCTGGCACTGGAGCGTTGTGCGGAGTGCCTAAGAGTTGCCAAAATATCACTGGGGCCTTGTCGTACCATGCTTAGTGCGTGGGCCGGTCTGTGCCGTTCTGGGGCAAGGGCGACTTTTAGGAAGCAGAACCCGCTGCAGCTTGTTGGTCCTGGTGGAGTACTTTTGATGTTTCCGGCCCCATAGCTCATGTACCGTAATACATAGTACGCGGTACTGACGTGCTAACCAGATGTGCGGCCACCTTGCGCGTACTATGGTACTTAGCCCCCAAGGCCCTTATACTGTAGTAACTCTCGAGGGTGGCTTGCGCCGTCGTCATCGTCCTTGTCCTTGTCCTCGTTGTTGTGACTATCATCAGTGTTGATATTATATGTTGCGTTACTGTTTTCTCTTCTTCTTCTTCTTTTCCCTTTTTTCCGAGCGAGCGCCGACGGTAGAGACTACGAGGGATTGTGTCATGTCATGTTACGTCCGCCCTTTTTGCACCGTTAAAGTACAGTCAAGTAAAACGTGGTCAGTGCAGGGAGGACGAGAGGGGGCACACAAAAGGCAGGGTTACATTGTCAGATAGGTACATATGTAGAGTGTACAGCACTTCTATCGTACCTACAGTATTCTCAACCCATGTGGAAAACAGGGCCTGATACAACGTCAATCTGCAACATATTGATGCCGCCTGGGGTCTGCATCCCTCAAAACGCCCGCTGCGGGTGTTAGGCATTATTGTCCTGCTGGAAATATCCTTTTTCCCCCTTCTCCATGTTCTTACAGGGCCTCGGGGGACAAAGCCTTGATCTCACCGGTGGTATTCCTGCATAAGTCACCCAACAGCCTTCGGAGACTGGAAAGGGCTCTGTACCATGGATTTCTGCGGAACACGACCGTTGTCAGATCCATCAGGCTCACCATCACCCGCCCACTTGAAGACATTCTACTATGATACGAGGAGGACTATCAATGATCCTCTCGGCTCTGCTTAAATCATATAGCGCGGGACTGTCTGGCTGAGTGGGGAGGAGGAGAGCAGCGACGACGACGGTCTCTGCCTAGCCCAGACTTGGAAGTGAATCAACTGCGGTCGTAGATCATCACTGCGTCTCTCGAGGTCCATCAGCTTAGCTAGTGTGCATACATGCATGACGAGCGATCTCCCGAAGCATAATCCCTTATCACTCGGCCGTCCGTGATCATCTGAACGCTACAAGGTAGTCTGTCGAGTCTGTGTCATCCGGGATCTGGTTCAAGGGGGGATGATGGTAGGGGACGGCCCTGAACCAGATGGATCCAAGCCATAGTGCTTGTCCTACCAACGTGCTACATGGTCCAAGAGTTGGAAATGTATAGGCTACTTTTCCCTTTTCCGGGCTGCACCAATCGAGTACGTGAAGGTGGCCGGCCACACAAGTGCTTTTTCTTTTTTTTGCCCTTGGAGGAATTCCACCGTCTCTTTCCCATCTTCAACAAAAAGGTTATTTCCGAAACAGATCGACTGCAAGAGAACGATGGATACTTTCTCCCCTTCTCGCTCTCCCTTTGTCTCTCTCGCGCCGCGCGTGCTCGCGCTCTTCCTTCCACCATGGTTGCCCACAGGGTCGATCTGCTTCCATTCATGGAACGGAATACCACGAAAACCACCGGCTCAATGGATACTGTGGTATATTGCCACAGATGCATGATTTATCACTCAATCCAATGATGTGTTTCTTTTTAGACATCGGCACTTATCCCTGAGACCCCCCCCCCCTTCTTTTCCTTCCCTACGTATACTATGAATATTCTAAACTTGGCATGCATATTGGCTTGCCCATCAAACAACTTACTCCAGACGTTGAAAAGCCTTTCCAGGCAATTTTTTGGACAAATGACCAATATCCACAGTGGGTTCCCAGCGGGCGGAACTTGGCAAATTCAGGTGCCCCACAAGGGAGGACCCGAACGGTGATTAGCCCAAAGCATGATCATGAAACGGCTGCTTAATTCCGGAAAGGGGCCCCTCCCCCTCCCCCTCCCCTTCCCTATGCCACAGTGGTCGGCGGTACGTACCTGGTAAAACTAGTAAACAACTCATTGACACTACGGTAACGCTACTGCCACCTTTACTCATAGTACTGCCACCAACCATAGCAAGTACTATAGACCCCCTGTCAGTAGGCACCCAGCACCTCATGGCCGTCCAAGGGGAAGGAGGGCTTCCATCCTCACCAATGTAACCCCCTATATGGAGAAGGAAAGAAGGGCAATGTCCCGAGTGCGATCCGTCCGCTGGGTCATTCTATCCCGCGTGCGTTGCACATTAGACTCGATCCACTCTCAACTCCCCACAGCCTTCTACAATAGCGCGGCAAAGAACAGGGCAGACGTCAATGTTAGTTGTCACACGCACCTCACATGGCCAACACGCGACAGGCGCAACAAAACAAAACAGAAAGAAAGATAGCTGAAAATGGAAAAGGGAGAGGGAGAGAGAAAGGACAACAAACTTTCACTACTCATGCAGCTCTGATCTGATCTCTCGTCTCCACCTGCCCGCTGAGAATGCGTCTCCCCCTCCTTCTTTCCCCCTCCCTTCGCATGGATACATTGCAGCAAGTCGACGAGAGCAAGCGTGGGCCAAAGAAGGTCTAAGGTCGTTTCACCAGAAGGATTCCCGCCTGCATGATCCTTCGCGAGCAGTTGCACGTCATGTCTGCTACCCTCTGCACAGGCATGCAGCCAGCACGATGCTATGCTGCGCTGCAACTGCAACTGCAGACTTTGGCGAGCCCAAGATCCAAAATCTGACCACACAGCCCTTTGTTGTTTGCCCCCCCTTCTTTCTCCGTATTCGGGCACAACATGACAAGAGGGACAGAAGGCTGTACAACTATCTGCACGCGCCGCAGAGAGGCGTACGTGATACTCAAATTCAATATGGAAGACGAGGGTGGTGGGGAACAGGGCCCACAAGCCATCATTTGTTGCGCGGCCCTGCCACCCTCCTCGCAGCCTCAACAGCAACAACAATGCACCTGCGAGGCGCGAGTACGTTTACTGCATGTCCAACACACCCTCTCCCCAACCCCCCCAAATCTACAAAAAAATTCTTGCTTCTGGTCAGCCAGCAGGTCACGGCCAATGGATCTCCTCCAACGTATCCGCACCATCCCCCTCCCGTCCATCCCAGCGCCCTCCCGACCTTGCCGTGGTACCATGAATGCCACGTGAGGAGAAGGGGAGGGAGGGGGTTGGATAGTCTGACCAATGCCTGCTTGCTGCATTCGTCCCAAGGGGGCCGAGCCGTGCCCAGAATTCAGTGCCCGCAGGTCTCGGTTTACAGGCAGGAAAAAAATCATTCGTGGAGGAGAATGATGATGAAGAAGATGATGCATGTACATGAATCGAAGATCTGTGCAGTAGACGCGCCATGCTGGTGATCTGTCGACTGAACTGCCCTTCTCCGCCTGACGCGCCGTTCGCGCTCGAGAGTGGAGAGTGTTCTCTTCTTTTCTCTCTTTCTTCTTTTCTCTTCTTTCTAGAAGGGTTCAGAAAAGTTTGTCTTTCTCTCGTCCGGCCGAGTAGCTAACTCGTTTCGTCCACACCGGGCAGGGCAC
Source organism: Cryphonectria japonica (assembly GCA_014851275.1). Classification (NCBI taxonomy): domain Eukaryota; kingdom Fungi; phylum Ascomycota; class Sordariomycetes; order Diaporthales; family Cryphonectriaceae; genus Cryphonectria; species Cryphonectria japonica. The sequence goes on from JACWTT010000036.1 coordinate 230,903, forward strand.
TTTTGACAAGGCTCGAACCACTCGTCTACAGTAGGCGGCAAAAGTGGAAATATACTATGTAATTATGGTAGACAAAGGGCGATCAACATATACCATGTAGATTATGTAACAGACGACCGGTTGAGAGAAGTAAGCACGTAATCATGTTGATCCCGTTCGTCCCAGCCTACTCTCTCTGTCTCTCTCTCTCTCTCTCGCTGTCCAGTCACAGGCCGGAATCAGGCAGGTGACATCGTCTCGCGTCCAAACCTCGCAAACGCCCGAATCGCCCTTTTGTTGTATCCCCTGTCTCTCGGTCTGTCTTTCTGTCTCTCTTACTCACCCAGACACACACATTCAGCCTCAACAAGGAAAAAAGCAAGCCACCCACTCCTTCTTTTTCTCGCTTGGATCACCAACAACAAGCGGGGCCTTTTCCAAACCCAAATTCGGCAGCTCGTGGCCGTCGAGACACAACAAGGCTCAGCCGTCCCGTGCGTGAGCGCTAAAACTCGCCGAAGCAAGTATATCAAATCTTCAAAGAATGAGTAATTAAGCACCGAAGAAGGAAGAAAAATGAAAAAAAGGAAAGGAAAAACAAGAAAGAAACCCTTTCGTTTGACTTCCTCCCTCTCCATAGCCCCCCCCCCCCCTTCCTCTCTTACAACACCTTTCCCCCACACGTCTCCCCCACACGAAGGAGGTAGGAGGCGGGGGATTCAGAGGTTGGAGAAGGAGAGGGGGGCAACAGCAAGAGAGAAACAGTAAGAAAGAAAAGAGTGAGAGCGGCATGTCTTTGCTCCTGCGTATGCACGTCAGCGACGACCAGCCAGCAGAAGTCGTGCAAGGGCTGGCAATGAGTCCAGAGCTGGATAAGTGCTGACATTGTTCAGCAAAGTACGTTAGAGTCAGAAAGAGAGGGGGACCGATTACTCATGATCGGACTCTGTCTCCGGGGTGGAGTTTCTCAGCCTTGACAGCGCACTTTCGTACAGATGCTTGCGCTAGCTGGCGCGGAGAACCGGCTTCCGGGGGCCGGGAGGGGAAGGGGTTCAAGACGAGGGGAAAGAAGAGGATGAACCTGCTTTTGAGTCGAAAGGGGGGAAAAAAGGGCCAGGGTAAGAGGAAAAAGAAACTGAGGAGAGGAAAAGGTACTGTGCTGAATGTAGTAGCATTTTGCTCCCCTAAGGTGGGTTGAATTGATACTATTTTTATGTGCTCTTGGGTTGCCACCACCCACCCCGCCGCCGCACGGCCACATGAGTACGTTGCATTATTTGTTTGCGCCAGGCCGGGGGGGGGGGGGTGCACAGGCAAAGATGCAAAGACCAACAACAACCTGATTTGTTTTTTTTTGTCTTGGCTATTTTGTCGATCGCATGGCCCGTCTTGGGGTAAGTTGCATGCAGCGCGCGTGCTACCCCAACCTCTCTCCCCCCCCTTCATGTGCGGCGCCTCTCCTCGTGGTCATTATTGAAGTTGCAGTGCAGCGGATGGTGTTGTGGAATTTATCCCACGCTGATCAATGTGGCTGGGGTGGTCGAGTTGACGCGGTCCCTGCCTTTCCAGGCTGACATGCATGCTTTCATCGCCGGCTAGACAGCCGCGAAGGTTGGAGGGGAGGGGGGGACGCACGCCAAAGACGAAAGGAAGGGAAGATAGAAAAGAAGAGAAAAGAGGCACAGAGAGGGAAAAACCAATCATGAGCTGCCAGGAGCGTAGTAACACCTTTTCAACCTGTGATGTCCTATTATCCCTCTTTTCCTATTCTGATCTCATCACCTATGACGCTAACAACTGATCCAGATGACAACAAACAAAAAGCAGTCTCATAGAGTGATACTCTCCTCCCTCTCCTCGCTTCATTGCAGGGCCTTGGCGGCAAATGTGGGCAGGACAAAGGACGCCTTGTGAATCTCCGCGTTGTAGTACCTGCACAGCTTCTCCTCCTCCTCCTTGGTCCACGATCGGACCGGCACCTTGACGTTGCGGCTGGCATCCTTGGAGCACACCATGAAGCCGATCTGCCCAGATGGGTAGGTGGGGATGGTGGTGTAGGCGTACTCGGCCACGGGGAAGATCTCCTTGCAGTCCTTCTTCAGCTTGGCAATGAGCTCCAGGTGCAGCCATTGGTTCTCAGCTAGATTGTTTTCCAAGGGGCCAGGTCAGTGTTTGATACACAAAATTTATGGAGAAGAAGCGGTTGGGAGAGGAGAGAGAGGGGGGGTCAAGTGACACAGGGTGTGATTCAAAGGGGGGGGGGGAGGGGAATGTTCGTGTTAGGAGGGGCAGTATGGGATGGTGAAGGGACAGGCTGGAGGAGGGGGCTGATCATGGAAGGGAAGGAGGAGGAAGGGGTTTGGAAACGGGGAAAAGAGGGATGCTGCTCCGGTGGGCCTTGCAAGGCGCGCTTTTTTGGAAAAGTGCAATCAACTAGGGCTTCCGTCTTCCCTCTCGGGAAATGGTATCCCTTAAGCAAGATGCTCGTAAAAAGAAGGATCAGGCACGCTGTATTGGCCTACGTGAGCATCTCTCTAGGGTAAGGTCGAGGAAGGGGGAGACTTGTAAGGGAACGTACAACCTTGGGTGGTGATGACGCCCCCGTCCCGCAAGGCATCGTGCAGAAGCTGGAAGTAGGGCTTCTGGAACAGGCTCTCGGCAGGACCGTCCGGGTCAGACGAGTCGGTGATGATCACGTCAAAGGTGTTCTTGTAGTCGTCGAGGAACTTGAAGCCATCGCCGACGTGCACCTTGACCTTGGGGTGCTTGTACCCCACGGACATGCCAGGAAGGTACTCCTTGGACAGACGGATAACGGCCTTGGTGTTGTGTCGTGTCAGTACGAAGGAATAGATGGGGGTAAGGAGAGGTAGGAAGATGGTTATGATTAGGGAGGATCGGATGTCTACCTCGTCAATGTCACACAGGACGGCCTCCTCGATTCCCTCGTGCTTGACGACCTCGCGCAGCACACCACCATCACCGCCACCAATGACGAGGACCTTCTTTGGGTCCGGGTGCGAGTTCATGGCCAGGTGGGTAATCATCTCCTGGTATGAAAACTCGTCGCGCTCGGTGCACTGGATGACATTGTCCAGGACGAGGACGGTGCCGTGGTCGGTGGACTCGAAGATCAAGACATCCTGGTACTTGCTCTTCTCGTGGTGGAGGACCTTCTTGACCTTGAGAGTCATGGCCTGACCAGGCCACATGTGCGAGATCTCGCGGAACCATCCATCTGAGCGTGAGAAAGGTTCTTGGTCAGCTCATGAGGACATGAAGACCACACCCTCATACAACAGAGGAATGAATGGTGATGGGCCATGACGTGACGGAGAAAAGAGAGACCAGGACGGGTATAGGAGCAGGCAGAGGGAATGTGTGACGAGCACATGCAATATATTGAGATGTAACATCGATTACAGTTTTCCTCCTTGGGAAAATGCAACTTCTGAGAAAGAAGGGGGGGGGGGGTAAATTTGAAGCATCTGGACAGGCGCGAGCGGTTTATGGCGGGGTCAGATAGGGAGCAGCAACATACCCTGAATGGTGGGGTGAGCGATCTCGGACATCTTGATGGCTGAACTATGGAAATCCAAGTATTTCTGTGAATATGATGGCACTGAGGCTCGAAGAAGGTGTATTCTGCTGCTGAGGTGTCTGGTTGCAAGTGGAGGAGTGAAAATGCGGAGGGCGATTTTTGGAAGTGGAAAATTTTTTGTCATGAGTGACACCCGGGCAATCGTACGAATGTTGGTATATACATGTACCTCTCTGGGTGCGAACTAAGCAGCGACTGTGCAATATGGGCACGAATCTCCCACAGTCTTGTTTTGTCTTGAATCAAAACGCGACTCGATTGCAATTAATACATCGAACCTGTATACTTATTCAAAGGGAAAACATAGAAATTGTTGTTTGTGCTATGGACTTGAGATGGGCAAATGGCTATAATAGAAAACATCTGAGAAGAGGGGTGAGCCAAAGCGATCGTCATTGGGCTTCTAAAAGTACCTGGTACCTTTCTGTTTAGGTTTGCAGTACGTATTCGGTAGTCTATTAGCGTCTCCTAGGTCGTTGGTACGCACTTTGATCCACAAGCTGCAATATCATCATGTCTTCTCAGCGCCTCGATAACTCTCTCAATGCGATTTGTTCTTATGTATACATTCCCAAGCAGATTCCAACTACAGAGAAGAAAATGAGCCGCTCAGTGGCGGCTCAAGACGCAAGGGAAGTTGAGGCATGGAGGTCAAGCCCACACGACACAGCGGCTGGACGAGTGTGGGGATCATCCCGGCATGAGTCGGGCGAGGATTCAAGTTGACAGCAGCTTAGACACACTGCGCCGACAGTAACTATTCATCTGCTCACTACCATGGCCTCACTCCTGTGCTGGGTCACTCAAAACGTATCTTCCCCTGGCTGATGTCGGGGTAGACATCGAACCGTCTTTGGTCCCTCAAAGGTATGCCTTTCCTCGTTTCCTCGATCTTGTCACCACTCAGCTCAGCAGACACGATCGTCTGGTGCTCTTCCGCCTCCACGAGGACCTGAGCCATAGGGTCGACCACCAAGCTATGCCCCCACGCATGATAGCTCGCATTCATGTCGCGCGCAGGCGAGCACATCACCACATACACCTGGTTGTCCACTGCCCTGCCCTGGCCCAGCAGCCGCCAGTGCAGCGGGCCCGTTGTCAGGTTGAAAGCACCTGGGTAGATCAACGCAAAACAGCCCTTTCGCGCGGCTATGGTGCCCAGCTCAGGAAACCGGATGTCGTAGCAGATCGCCACGCCCACACGGCCATATTCCGGGAGGTCCACGATGGTCAGCTTGTCCCCTGGCGACAGCACATCCGACTCGCGGAATGTGATCTTGCCTGGGATGTCGATGTCAAACAGGTGCACCTTGCGATGCGTGGCCAGCAGCTCGCCCTTCGGGCTGAACGTCAATGACGTGTTGTAGTAGCGTTTCTTCTTGTCCTCGTCAAATTCCAGCTCTGGTATTGAGCCCCCGATGAGGTATATGCCCGTCTCCTTTGCCATCGCAGACAAGGCGTGAAAGCTTGGGCTCTGCTCCGCGCTTGGCGGGTGTGGGAGGAGCTGCTCTGCATACGAGGGGAAGTAGTCGCAGCCGTAGGGTGAGTTGAAGCACTCTGGCAATACGATGATCTTGGCTCCAGAAGCGGCGGCTTCGTGCACTTTCTCGCGGGCATTGGAGAGGTTGGCGGCCTTGTCTGTGCCACTTGCGAGCTGGATGCAGGCCAGCTTGACGGGCTTCTTTAGGAGGGGTATTGCAGCGGTCGCCATGGTGCGGAAGTAACTGCTAGGTGGGGCGGGGCTTGTCGAGAGTGGTAGTCTGCTTGCGAAAGAAGTGAGCGTCTTCCAAAGCGTCTGCATCGTCAGCGGCGTGAAGGGTGGTGTTGCGGACTGGATTATGAGGGGAGAGACATGCAACGGCTGGTGGCGATGGGGGAGCGTAGCAGCTGCGATAAGAGCTCCCGCCGCTATCGCCCTGGAGGGGTTGCCGGGAGGGCCGCACGTCACTGGGCCCCTGCACATTCCCCAAGTCCAAGTCCCTCCTGCCTCTTGTCACTCCTTCCCTAATTAGGGGAGGCAGCGACCTCACTGCTTATATGACGAATGATGGCTTTTTCCTCTATGGGCAGTGCCTATGCAGGTACTCGAGCCAGGAATGCCCATTTCTCTCCAAACGGACTTCTTCCTTTTCAGAGTAGACATCACCCCAATCAACCCATTTGAAGGCAGCCTTCAAGGCTTTATCATGCTCCCACCTATCCTCATTGTCCTGTGTTCGGCTTGACCTTGGGTTGCATATAACATTTTCGTCTAACATCTCCTTTCGTTTTTCCAACACTCTCGACTTGTTCCCGGACCTTAGCATGCAGACTCACCAGCATGAACTGGACTGAAGGCAACTTGGCCCGCCATTCTCGCGGCAGGAAGGGCAAAGAGATCGTTCTACGCCAGAGAAAACACTTCGCCAAGGTTCGCTCCAGTTTGACGAATAGTAATGCCAGAATCAGTCCACCTTTTATCTCTAATTTATCCCGTCCACCCCTCTCATCTTCTCCCACCCATCATCGTTCATCTAAGCTCAGCCCTGCCGCGCCGTCTTCTGTCAAAAAGCGACCTAGAGATGTTGGATTCCTTCAGACAAGCCGATACTTCCAGACTTCCTCCCCCAAGCTTCCGATCCCGGCTTCTCTTCAGAGAGATGAGGTGGAAGAGGACATGCGTCACAAGAGACGCAGGCTGCTGCTCAAGGGCGACTGGGTTGGGACTGACGTCCAGAAACCGATCCAAATGGAATTCTCCAAGCCGCGGGTTTCTTCACGTGATGACCCCTGGGGTAGTTCACGTCCGCGATATCAATCTTCTCGAAACAGACTTTGCCGCCTCCTTGGCATCAAGACTGTGGACGGACAGCTCAGAGTTCCTCAAGCTGTGGTCAGGACCTCCACTCCGGTCGCCCGCTATCAACTGAGGGTCAGAGTTGGCAGTCATGAGAAGGCTCTGGACGATAGCTCCAGCGTCACGTTTTCCAGAAGATACAGAGATGTCCATGACGATATAAATGGCAAGTACTTATAATCTTCAGGTCCGAGCATTCTGAGTTTCTCTAATGCCGGACGCAGCCAGCTATATCCGTGGGTCTGAACACCAACGCGATCGCACACAAGATGCCGCTCATGATTATAATACAACAGAACAGGGGTACTCTACGTATAAGTCACAGGAACACTCAAGTGAAGGGCCTATTTCGACAAGCTCACCTCTGCTGTATCACCCTGTACCCCACCGCCCTCACTTCCCACAGCTGCTTCATTCCCAGTCAAGCGACTTCGACGACGCGGTAAGCAATAAAGCGCGGGTAGGACCACGGCGACCGGAGATTCCGTCGTCCCAAGCACAACAAAACGAAGCGTGGAGAGAATTTGTGGGTGGACCGGAGCATAATAGATCACAACAACATGATCTACCGCCATCTGACAGTTCATATTCTCTGGTTGCCAGAGAGATTTCACCTGGCGTCAGTCACCTTGGACTTCGCAAACGAGCAAGCCCTGTAGATGAAGACCAGGAATCTGCCTTGCAGCCATCTCTAGGCGACGACACCGAAAACGAGAACACGGAAAATGAAGAGCCAGTTGTGAGGGTGCTTTCAAAGTTGAATCACGAACAGCAGCAGGGGACTCAGAGCGGTGATGAGTGTGACGAGGAGAGCACAAGCAGTCAAGAGGCAAATGAGCAGTTGCTTGCCGGCCTCACCCAGTCTGATCAACCAAAAGCCGCTGACGACGAGCACCGGCAGCACGACGGCGATCTGGGCTCTCCGAGCTCTTTCAGCCCAGATCGCCGTGAGTCTGATGTCTCTCCAGCCGACCAGAGTGCGCGTGCCACTACTGGGAGGTCGCAAGAAAACAATATGTCATTGACCGGGGAGGACTCCGACGAGGTCTGTTTGTTAATGCCTCCGAGCTCTCCCGGCATTGCTAAGCAGGACACTTCTGATCTATCCAAGACCTCACCAGTACTTTTGGCCGGCCAGATTGATAGATACCGGATCGTCTCACCCATACATCAGCCACGGGCTGAGAAAGTCAAGAAACCTGCCGCACATGGTATACCATACAAAATAGGGGCACAGCCAGCTTCCCAGCCAGAAACTCGCAAGGATGACAATGCCATGTGGCGTCAATTCGTTTTCGGAGAGTCCAACGAGCACCTCGAACAAGTTCTTGAGGATGCAAGAGAAGATGCAAGAAAACGTGCGGCCAGAAAGCTTCGACCGTGTGAGCCATCCACTAGCACCGACGAAGTTTGTCGAAGTGACGAAGCTGGTATGCTTGCGAATCTTCTCCCGACGACAAGCTCAAGCTTAGAATACAGCTCGGCCGTTGACGCGCAAAACATTGCAGGACAGAGTGTTTTGTTCACCCCCGACGTCTCTACCATTGCTTCAATCAGTCACCAGGCCACAGTTGCAGAGTCCTCGCACGATACTTTTTCAGAGATCGTGCCAGCTTGCTCGAATGCGACCGTTCATACGGATCAAGCGACTGTGGGCTCTTCGGCACCTTCGCAGCCTTCATTGACTGCATCTTCAGACTCCATGAATGAGCCTCCACGTCACGGTAACATCTGGGACATGCCCACGAGCGACTCGGAGAACGCATCTCAGCCGCCTCGTCCGCGCCTACTCCAGGATCATGGCGAAGGAGACGAAGGATTTAGGTTCTCGCGACCCAGGCCGTTCATTGGTAAGAATACTGGTCACTTGGATGAGGGACGACAGATTGCACTTTCTCTGGCCCAAATTCGTGGCAAGGCTGTGACCATACGCCGCAAGAAGCGGACCGGCAATACGAGGACTAGTATTCGCAAGCTGCCCAATTTCAGCAGCGATCCCATCGAGGAGATTGAGGAATATGGTCCACGTCCGCGAAACGAGAAGCCATCCCTGTTTGGCCCGCTTGATATGGAAGAGAATGCTTGAGAGGCTGGTCTGTGTTGTGGCAGCGTCATGCTGCTTCGGATCAGCTCATCTCCCACCTCATGTTTTTGGTTTGTTAGAGATTTTGTGCTGTTTGAAAGATAGTGAATGTTGGACGACATACAAGAGTACAAGCCTCTGAAGGTAATCTGTCCAGTCCCTCGGGGCTTGTAACACCCTTACTTTCACTGGTCAAGATAAGCAAAGAAATATTCCCGGGGTCTACACCATAGCATGCAAAACTCTATCGCGTGTTGTGCCCTGTGCTGGGGTGCCGGGCTGAACAACGCATGCGCGTCGGGCGGCTTCGAATTATCTTGGAACACGACAACTGCGGCGTGGTAAAATTTGGTCTGGATCCATATATGTCTTAGAAATCCATTTTTGCTTCTTTTACTCTGCATGTTGCAGCTCTCGTACAAGGTACTACTTTTTTCTTTGTCGTAACGTGCCTGGAAACCTGCAACGAACCGACGCCGTCACCGACTGTTTAGTCTGGACTCCCATAAATCATGTCAAATCTCCTCATACCTCTGTAAAGAGAGAGCTCCCTCATCAGAGTGCTCAACCACCCCATGACCGCTAAATAACATTTCTCAGGGTGGCCCAGCCAGACTCCACCCGGAGGAAAAGACCGCCTGTCCCCCCCCCCCCCCCGGCCCCCTCCTAATATCTTTTCTTCACGGCGTACGAGAGGTCAACAGACAAGGAGATTTATGGAAAGGCGGCAAAACGTCTGCCCATAATGATCGACTTTATCTTCCAGGTCGACCTCTCCACAATCTACGTCATCCTACGGCGCGACTTCGCATCTGCCTCGGACAAGACAGGGACCTTGACAACTCCCCTAGGCGGCAGCTTCTACTATACAGCCGCATCGGCCAACGATGCCGCGCGGCAGTACTGCCAGAGGGAAGCAACCAAGCACTCTACTATGCCAACCACCGAGGTTGGCGGCGGCAGCGGCAGCGTGATGCACGGAGAGAAGGATGGGCTGTACCGGGGCGGGTGTGTCACGCAGGAGCTGGGAAGGGAAAGGTTTGAGATCCGGGTTAGGAGGCTGAGAGCCAAAGGGATGGGCACGGGCATCGGGGGACAGATAGGTGGTGGCGGCGTTGAGGGAGGTAGACAGGCGGGGAGGAGGCTTGGAGTTCTGAGGGAGGAGAGTGAGAGGCCAGATGGTGAAGGTGACGGTGATGAAGGCCTTGGGACGAGGCAGAGGGTGAGCAGTGCGACGACTTCAAGGAGCTCTAGTGTGTTAAGTAAGGAGAACAAGCACGGCAGCAAGATTGGGAGATTCTGGGAAACGGTCAGAAGGAAGTGAGAGAGAGATTTGGATTGGGAGGAGGTGATTGGCGGCTGGGGTTGGCACCAGCCTTGCATGATTGCGTCGAGTAAGTAGAGCGTGTAATTATTAGGGTTAGGGATTGTGGTGGTCGCGACTGCAGAATTTCTTTATGATGATGAGACTTAACGACTGACTTGCTCCTGCTACTTCTAGCCAAGTTTCTCAGATTCTTGCTTTTCAATGCTGAAAGCCAAAGGAACTCAATCTCTCTCAGAGTATGACACTGTGCATGTCTCCTGAATGTACTTGTCGTATATGCGTCGCAATTTCTACCCTTTGAAGCTCCACCCACAACGCTCACCGAACTCTAGTCCCACTCACTCCTACAAATTCGGACTCTTGTACGCCGTCAACTCTTCAAACCCCTTGGGTGATCCATCTGGACATGCCTACCAAAGCTGACCGGAAGCACCTGGATGCCACAGTCTCAGCCTTCCATTCCCACTACGCCTCGGACGCGAACTGGGGCAGTGAGAGATGGCACGGTTCACTCTATCCCGCGCTGGCCAGGCCAACCCGGTACAGCGCCCTGGTAAACCAGTATGTCCCTCGAGTTGGCCTCGAAAAGACTCTCCTTTCAACAGTGCCAGAGGATGAGCTGCGGCAGATCCAACTGCCAAGATTATCAACAGAGGCAGACCATACCGCCATCGTCCCTACAAGACCAGGCATCCTATTATACGAACGTGTCCAACCTACGACTCCGACAGAGACAGGAAAAGAAGAAGAGTCCTTCCTCTTCACTGCACCACAACCCGTCCCATCACCAAGCAGTCCGGAGAAGGATCTTTTGTCTCACTGGAATATGGACGCAGCATCCGCACTATGCGCACACATGCTCAACATCCAACCAAATGACAAAGTCCTCGACCTCTGCGCAGCCCCAGGCGGCAAGTCTGTCGCCCTGGCCCAACTCATCTTTCCTCACCTTCACGCAGATCCCTCGTCGTCGTCATCGTCGTCGTCAGACACACCACCACAGCCACCAACCCCAACTCCCGCCAGCCTCGGCTGCCTGCACTCCAATGAGCTGGATCACGCCAGGAACAAGCGCCTATCCTCCAACCTGCGATCCTACCTGCCAGCCCCCTTGTTCGAGGGCAACGCGGTGCGTGTCCTGCGCCTGGATGGCTCCGACGCGCGGGCGGTGACACAGCTGCCCTGCGGACCCGGCGGCTACGACCGCGTGCTGCTGGATGCCCCCTGCTCTTCGGAGCGGCACATCATCCACGCGCACCTCAAAGCCGCGTCGGGCGGGCGCATCGCGGACGAGATGGCTCGCTGGCGCAGGGGTGGATCCAAGACGCTCTCGAAGCTGCAAGCGGACCTGCTGATGACAGCACTGCGGGCTGTCAGGACGGGTGGACGGGTCGTGTACTCAACGTGCTCAATCGAGACGGGGGAGAATGACGGGGTCGTGGAGAAAATGCTGGCAGCAGTGGAGAAGGAGAGGAAGAAATTTGGGCTGGGGTGGAAGGTCAGGTTTGAGCTGGGCAGTGTGGCAAGGAGGAAGAAGCCAGGGGAAGCGTCGGCAGAAGAAGAAGTCGACGGGGCGCTCGAAATGCTGACTGAGGAAACGAAATATGGCAGGATCGCCGTCCCTGATCACAAGGCTGGGGGACAGTGGGGACCGCTTTACCTCTGTGTCATCACCAAGGTTGCGAGGAAGGCCTGAAGGGACACAGAAGCAAACTGTATTACATGACAACGACGCGGTTCACCAACGAATGTTACAATTTGGACCGGTCCTCTTTCTCAACAGCCAGCCTGTCTCTTCAGCTTCCAATTTTGAGGAAAGTTCTTTCACATCACATCCTAAAAAAAAAAAAGAGAGAGAACTACCAGAAACCTGCAATGCTGTATCCTTCAACAACAAACAACCCTTGTGTACGAATCCACCCGAGGCATGCACATATTCTTCCTGTCAACCACATCCTACACAGAGAAGTAAAATCTACTTGCTTATTCAGCGGCACCGGCTTGGGAAGGAGGGTGCGCCGCGGCGTCTGGTTCTGCGACAGGGTTCTCAGCAGCGTTTGCCTCGTCCGGCGCGTCCACGACAGTCGCCTGTCGGTTGCCTTCAGCCGCAGATGCAGCCGCAGGAGGTGCCGCCGCCGCTGGCTCCTCCGCGCCGGCCATTGGCTGTTGTGGCTCATAGTCCACACCTGGAGACGCGTGAGAGTGTCTTCTTCTTTGACGACGACGATGGGAACCACCGTGGTTGTGGTGGCGGCGAGAATGCTGTCTCCGGCCGGCCCAGTCTCTGGCGTCAACATAGGCCATGTTTCCATCGCTGGTGATGGTGTAGCTGCCCGTTTCGGCGCTCTCACCTGGGAAATACGGAAACTCGAGATAATGGCTCTCCGCAGGCGGCTCTGCCATCCAGACGTATATGCTGCGGAGGAAATAGGCACCGCTGACGACTGGCGGGATGAGCTGCGCGGCTGAGCTGAGGTCATTGACGCCGCTGATGTGGTTCCAGGAGATGACGAGCTCGACGGCCGTGACAAGAACGGCTGCGCCGATCAGGTCTGACAAGGTGCGGAGCTGTTGCAGAAAGACGATACGGTTGTTGGTGATCCTACAGTAGGTCTGTTTGTGAGCTTTGCTCGCCACCACAGTTGGACGGCTTCATGTAGTGGGCGGGAGGAGGACATGGCTACTCACCTCCACCTTCGTCTCTTCTTCTCACGATGCCATTGACACCCATCAAACATACCAACCCATTCACAAAACTTCCAGGTCCCGACGACGAGGATCGCAATGTGGATGATGATATTCACGGCGGTCTCGGCAGAGCTGTCAAGCGGAACCTGGCCGAACAAGAAGGCATACTGGCGGCACCCACCAGCGTCGTTCGTTCCCACAGGCCTCTCATAGACGCCGGTACACCAGAACCAGATCTCCACGCCCAGCAACGTTCCCAACAACAAGGCCATGCCCGTCTTGAACAGCCAGCCCATCCGCAGCCTATTCCACCGCTCAGTATCCCACCAAGGACGACAGCACGTCAAAACCCGCCAGAGGAAGACGGGCACCTGGAAATACAAGGTGCCGCAAACCAGGAGGAGGACAACGTATACTTCGACCGGCTGAATGGTGCTCACATCGAGCGCCAGGCCGATCGAGGTGGCTGCGATAGTGAGGGCGTTGAGGAACTTGAGGTTGAGAGCGTCGCCATCGGAGAGCCAGCAAGAGATGATCAGGCCGAACCATTGTATGTAGAAAGCGATCCGGATGCCCAGGCCATAAGCATCTGGGTGACCTGTGATCTGGCACGTCGCCATCTCGGATTGGTCCAAAGACGGTCGAGTCTTTTTTTTTTTTTGTTCCGTCAGCCCATGGGAGAGATCAGGCGAATGTTTAAGTATGTTCTACATTGGAGCAAGATTACTTATGAAGCACAAGAAGTGGTATCTAGATCAGGTTTCGCCAGCCATGAAAGAAGAAAAGCCCCATGTATACATGCACATGAATGCATGGGCCTTTTTCAGGCGTTCTTTGCGGGGACTGTTTGGAATAATATCTGTTTGAACACAACGTACATACATATAAACCTAATGTCGTGCCATAGTCGCACGCCTACAACCAGAACGAATCGTCCATCTACATAGGGCCCAATATCACCGACGCGCAAGGCACAGATGACATGGCTGTCTACAGCGCCAGATCACAACCGGCATTGGGTTCCGGGGCGCGCTACAAGAAGGGAGGGAGGGTCGAGATGTTCAAGGACACGTTCCACCCCCCCCCCCCCCCTTTCAGATTGCCACCTCCAAAAGCAACGATTTCGAGATCATCCGAGGGCCAACACACACACATACCATACATGCACACATTCCGAGGGCCCGCGACGTGTGAGAGAACTATGAGAGGAGGAGAGGGAGAAGGAAACAGGGCCCCTTGTCCTCTAGCAACGGCAGGGTTGGGTTGCACTGCATATTGTCCCGTCTGTGCATGACGCCGTTCAGGCTGCACTGCTGCTGACAGGAACACCCAAGAGCCACAAAGACCGCTCGCCCGCCTCACCTTCACCAGCCTGATGGCACACATCCGTCATTCTCGTCCTGTCTTGTCTGTCGTGTTTGCCTCCCCAAAGGCCTTTCCCCCCTCCAACCACTGGGCGAGAAAGAGAGAGAGAGAGAGAAGGAGAGACGGAGCAAAGGGACAGGGGGGTGGTGGTATCGAACTTTACGACATTGATGCGGTGGTGGTCGGTGTGTGTGAGAGTGTAAACAAATAAAACGAATCACTTCCCCCCCCCCCCCCATCTTCCCACACCCAAACATTGCAACATACACACGATTTTGTCTAGACCTAATGGACAACAACCCTATATAGGGTGGGTTATGCTTAAGCATGCACGACATGATGAAAAGAGGAGAGAGTGCATACGAAAAAGAACGAGGGAGCCAATGGGAGGTGATGGTGGGGTCTCTTCGCGTGGTGAGATAGATGTTCCACCCTGTAGATAAGAGAGCATCAGTTACGCAGAGTCATTGTTGCAGTGTCTGTTCAGACGTGCACACAACTCGTCCCCCCTCCTTCCTTTTTCCAAGATGGGGGCAGTCGGTGCATCCGAGCCTTGTCGGTTCGTCGGCTTATCGAAACAGCTGCCATCGCAGTATCTCGGAATGACTGAGAACGGGATGGTTCTCGCTCGGTCTGTTGAAGACCTCATGAGACGGAATGTACAGATGTTACATCTATCCCCTACATAAGTACTATACAAGTATACCAATTCTCAGGCTTTCTTTTCAAAAGCCAAACCAAAAGAGATTAGATAACCAGCTATGGAGAGCACAATCGCTTCGCTGTAGATTCGCTATAAGTGTTGGAGAGAAAAGAAAGAGCAAGGGACGCAGTTGAAACTAATCCAAAAAGAGAATGAAGAAGACAAAATCCCTCTCTGATGCTCTCAATCACGGTGATTCCTCGGTACTCGCACCCCTTCGATGCCCCATCTGGCTCATCTGACTAGCCATGCTCAGCCCCGTGCCCTTCCTCGTCTCCAGGGCCTTGGACCACCTCTTCCGGTCCTTGATCGGCTTGCCCTGGCCGTTCAGACCCAAGATCTCCATCAACTCCGGGATCTCGGCGTGGTCCCTGGTCGTCTTCATGCGGTGACACCACGTCACCTTCTTCTCCTCGACCAGCCTCTCGTCCTCGACCTCGTCATTGTCGTTATCCGTCACGCTCGTGGTCCGGCTGTGCTTGTTGCTGCTGACCTCCTTGGTCTTCTTCTCCCCTCCAGCTTCCTCCTTCTCCGGGTCCCTGCCCACGTCGACACCGGCCCCCTGATTCTTGGAAGAAGAGTGGTGGTCACGCTGCTGCTGCTGCTGCTGCTGCGACTCCCTCTCCAGCCTCCTGTCAAACTCGTGCACGGGGCTCGCGTCCGGGCTCTGCAGCTCCACGGGCTCAAACAGAAACTCGCCGCCAATCTGCCGCTGGTCGCCGCCCTTGATGGCCAGGCCGGTCTTGATCTGCTTGACGCCCTGCACGATGCTGTCGAGGGAGCTCTTGAGCAGGCTCTTGGACATGTAGGCGGGCCGCTGGCCGAGGGCGAGGGTCTTGATCATGCCCAGCTCCTGGTACAGTTTTCTCGTCGGGTCGGCGTAGATGGGGTACGGGCAGCCCGTCTCGGAGGCGTACATGTCGATGAGGGCTGGGTCGCCGCAGCCTATGACGGCTATGAAGGTGCTGATGGGGAGGTGGAGGAGTGACTCGGGCTGGATGGAGGCGGAGAGGGTGCGGAGGTATTCTTGGCAGTTCTGGAATTGATCGCAAGCACATGTTAACGTCGTCCCTTTTTCCTTTATCATCATCATCTTCTTCTTCTTCACCTTCTTCTCTTTCTTTCTGTTCAAAGGAGGGAAGAAAGGACTGGACATACACCGCAGTAAAAGTGGCGCACAAAGATGACCAGCACCCTGCGCGCAACATTACGCCCCGTGTAGAGGCTCTTGAACGTGTGCGTCTTGCCATGCCGGTCCAGCACGATATAGTCGCCAATCCGCCGGATTACCTCGGCCGACGGGAGGTCGTTGTTGCTCAGGACCTCGCCCTGGAAGTCGGGCGGGTTCACAGACTCGCCATCGTCCGTCTGGGTGCTCGGCCTGGACGGAGAGACTCCTGCCCCTGCCCCTGCCCCTCCTACTTCTGTCTCTTTGTCTGTTGCCGTCTTCACTGGTAATGCTGCCTGCAGGGAGCGCCTCTGGCCCGTCATCGTTGTTGTCGTCTTCGCCGTCTTTTCGCCATCATGCTCTTCTCCTCCTGCAGCAGCCGCCGCCGCCGGAACAGGCTGTTGCTCACTTGTTGTTGTGGTGGTGGTGGTTTTGTCGTTGTCGGCGGCTGGGGATTGGCTTTCTACATGTGATGCGGCTGCTGCTGTGGGCTCTGGTGCCTGCGGTGGTGTGTTCTGTTCCGCCTCGGGATCAGCGGCCGGGGGATTTGACGTAGCCATTGACTTTGTGTGCAATTGGTCTGTTGCTCAACAAAATGTTACTGCCTAAAGTGCTGAACAAGATAGAGAGAGAGGGAAATGAGAAAAGAGTTGGTGATTACACTGGGATCCTACAAGATTGGCCGATTGATTGTTCTCTCTTTGTCTTCCTCCTCGTTTTAAACTTCCGAGACAACCAGAGTTGGAAGCTTGTCCAGCCATGACCAAGAGGTATACCCTCTCGACCTTTCCAAGATTCCAAAGAACGCTAGTAGGGGGGCAGCTACGTAACCTGGTCTTGGTCTTGCAAGCGAGCTACTTAGATCCGTTTTCCGGACTGCTGCGCCCCTAAATATATGCTAAAGACCGGCACTTGTCCCACACCCCGCTATAAGTACGAACGCCTCTGCACGGACGCAATGGAGACGTCGTTACTCACTCTGTTTAAGTCTGAAAAGAGGAACATGTATACTTAATGTATATGTATACACACATGTACATATATGTAAAGATGAATTGGTTCGTACTTGCTTTCAAAAATACTAGAAACCTTTCCTTACATATATATATATATATATATATAGCCCTTCAATGGTCAATTGAAGCACTTATATCTTCAAGGTGGGGAAATCATCAGGATGGCCTCACACATATAAGTAATTCAACTCTCGCTCCGCCCCGAACAGTGAACCGTTGTTCAAAATTCCATTCATTGTACAGGTATATAATTGGATGAACATCGTTTCTGCTAACATGACCCCTAACGAAATCATTGTCAAACCCAACCCGGAACTTGACCATCCTCATTATGATATTACTGTCTTTGATGATAGTACCAAAACATCGTCATGACAGGGTGCTGGTGAAGTAACAACGCAGCTGTGTTTACACGGACCAATATACCTCAGATACCTCTTATTCGTTGTACTTCTGCGAGCCCTTGTGAGGTGTCTCGAGCTAATGAACATTACAATAACGACTAATGCAGATAGATAGTCTAGACCCGATGTCTGGTGGCGTCCGCAACAAAGGGATCGCATGTTACAAGTACCGGCTGAGGCGCCCCTCGTTGGATAACTGTGTTCTTAAACATTGACGCAGGGCCAACGACACGGTAGTGGGGAGTGATAGGCTCGGTTTAGTGCCGCAAGAAAGTCTTCCAGTTGTTTGACGTCGGAAGCTCCTCGCTAGAGACGCAGCGTAGGATAAATGGTTGCATATACCCAGGGAGGAAACATTGATCGTAGCTTGAACGGGCAGTCCGTATTATCTAGAGCATGACTTCTAGGATGCAGGAAAGTTGAGTTAGATTGACGAAAAGATGCCGCAAGGTAGTAGTAAATGCTTAAGGCTTTGTTTCCTAGAATTTTACTCCCAATACCTCGAAGGCGACCGAGAAGTTTGTGATGCAACGGTAGCTCAGCTGCAGATGACGAGAGAAGTCGCCGTGTTTATATACCCGTGGACGTTGTGATGGTAATCCGACCCTTGTATTTCGACTTCGACGTCACTCCAGTAGAGCCTCCTTCGGCCCGCTCGCGGGATGTGGCGCTCGGGAAAGGCCGTTCACTTTCACATGTAGAAATAGCATGTAATTATATCCTAGTTCGATCATTCCTTATACGTTCCCTTCTGCTTATAACTACCACAATACAGATCAAGATGGCTCAGTGGAGTGCTTTATCAAAAGAAGGAAGGTATTAACACTAGAAGGTCTACGTTTCATCAGTGAATGCCGAAGTCTAAGAATGAAATTCGCACTGGTCCAGATCCATTCCAGCTTATTATTATCACTACTTAGTATTCATCATAAAATGATTTCAATAACTTCGCACTTGATAGGCACATAACAGCCACTATCCGATTGATGCAGGGGTGAAATGAATTCCTGCTAGAGGGTTTCTCGTATGCTGGGCTACTGAATGCCCCCTATAGAACATGATATCATGCATAATTTCTTAGCAATCTATCACAGTCCCTTTCTAAAATTTACTGCTGGTGACAACTAAACTTATAGTTGAATATCTACAAAGCACAGATGGAATTCTCTCCTAATTTACATACCTTCAATATTGATGAAGTTGTATCAAGAGTGAAGCCGCTCCTAGGTCTAGCTAATGATAGTGCACAGCAAAGTCGTGGGCAAATCATCCACCCCACGAGAACATTTCTTGGGCAAAACATTGGAATCTCTTCACCCTCAGTGCCTCAGGAAAAGCTTCATTAGATAGCGAATGAACCCCCGGATCTTTCTGCAAAGAAGAATAGACACACCGGGCCCCATTGTCAACCTTGATAAACCAGCCATGCCTACCACACTCATTCTTAAGCCTGCTATGATTTATAGCCACGGGCACTAATACAGATCATCGATCCCAATACGCCTCGCCATAATCAATAACATGGGAAACGTGCGTACTTCTCTAGCCACTGCTTACTTAAGTAGGTAAACAGCTCACGACGGATATAAACTAATACCACACATAGTACATAAGCACCACCCCAGGCGGGCGTTCCTCTACCACGGAAGAGATTCAGTCAGCTCGGAGAGTAATTGGTACAACAGTGAGTATTTTGTTGTTATTTTTTTTGGGACTTTCTACCCATCACCTGAAATTCAACCCTAACTATTTGGGTACAAATCTACGAATCATCAACATCATTATCTACCTTGAAATAACGCAGATACTATACATAACATCGTTTCCCAAGATAATTACGCTGTGTTGCCATCGTAATAAAACCTTTAACCCAGTTAATAACATCGTTCCTTAATAGCAACGACACAATTCCTTTGAGGCAGGCCAAACAGTCTACCTCAATACGAACAGTCCCTGCATTCACGAACACATCATCATCGGACCGTGGCTCGTAATCGAGAAGAACCACGCCGTTCACTTCGCTCGTGACCCTGACGACGAGAGCGCCGACAGCTTTGTCTTCTGTGATGACTGCATAGTGGCTACTGTCAGGTGATGACTCTTCGAGCGAGGCCGTTGCAGGACCATGGGAGCCTGGATGGGGGAAGGCCGAGAATTCAAAGTGTGATTACAGAGGAGAAAGAAGATGGCTGAGCAAAACAATAGTCAGGGTAGGATACATTTGAGACCCAGAGAATGATGCCTACATGATAAAATAGAATACATGATTCCCCCCTCCTTCGTTCTGTAGCCTGCATGTGTGAAGCTTACCAGAATGTTGTGGTTGTTTGAGAGATGGTAGCCCCTGGTGAGAACGAGCCAAGTCGTGTGCGTGACCTTCCTTGACTCGAGCCCCGATACGATTAACCAATGGATGACAGAGTGCTGCCACAGCCTAATACTGCATCAGTAAGGACGAAAAATAAGATCAAAGGAGTGACTATTGCCGAGGCAAATAACTAATAACTGAACTGTGACTACTGCATTTTGGTCTCTCTTCTTCCAGATTCCATATCTCCCAAAGGCGTGTTGTCCCACAGGATGTGCGGGTTAGCTATCGACCCTCATATTGGACAGAAAGATGCCCGTACCACTGTGCATGTGACCTTCGAGCATGGAATAGGTGAAGTTCTTGACTCGAGATGCCCGATGCCAATCATGTAGATCGAACCGGCCATGTCCACCCCCCTTGTGCTTAGCATAGAACGGATGATGATCCTTGGATCTTCTTCTCCATGCTTCCCACACCTCGCCAGCACATCAATTTCGTGTGACGCCTTTTGCTCGTCAGGCATACATGAAGTGGATAGCCAACGCTGAGCTCGTCCTCGTAGCTTTGTCTTCGTTGCATGACACGAACGAGAGATCCTATTGGATTCCGCATTGTGCTGGTCATTGTGACTGTCGCGGGCTTGACCGTGGAGCACGAGATAGCCCGTCCAAACTAGTCTTGTCATATGACTATGTTGCTTGGTGACCTGCTCATTTTCTCGTTCCGCACAGTTGACTGTGGCGTAAGCCGATTGACCACAGAGCAGTACTGCTCTTCCTTGCACTAGGCAACGAGAGGCTGAATGGTATGGTAAGGTCGTGCCTCGGGACAGGCAGTGAAGACTGTGGCAAATAACTAAAAAACCAAGAGTCATTCGCAATTCTCGTCAAGCAAATCAAATTCCGTCGAATCCAGGTCCGCCGATCTGGCTGTGGAAGGCAGTGCTGATGCTCTTCTCGTCATCGTCCCTGCGCAGGTATCCGTTGCTCGGTCCCATACGGCCACCGCTCATGCCCTCTACATACTGGCGAAGGCGATCGCTCTGACTGAAGGATGTAGGACGGGAAAAACCCATGGCATCCTGCAAGCCTGATCCGAGACTGGCACCACCCTGGCCGATGCCCTTGCCGCCGATTACACTGGCGCTGGCATCAGTAAACTCAGAGTTAGCCACGCTTTCGCCCGCCACACTCTCGGTGGCTCGGCCTCGGTTCCTTCCATTCGACCGACCGGGTGCGTTGACGCCAGGCAGGCCAGGCCATGCGTCAGGGCTGAAGCTCGAGAACATGTGAGGATAGGCCGAGTTCAGGCCAGCGCCGCCTAGAGCGGAGCTGTGAATCGAGGAAACGTCGTCCGGAACATATGAGAGCATCGATTGCGAGTCGAAATCGCGGGTGGATCCATTCGTTCCGCTGTAGCGACCGTTGGTATAGCCAGTCGCTTGTTGTCCAACAGGGCCGGAACGCGGGGCCCGGTAGGCTGTTTTGGGGCGACTGAACTGCAGCAGAGACGTCTGGAGGTTCGTAAGAGGGCCCTCAACAAGGCACTTGCCGTCCTTGAAGTGGACCAACAGGTGGTGCCAAAGATCATGCTTGGAGAGAACCTTCGGGTTTCCGATAATGACAAGACCGTACTTTGCTCGAGTGAGCGCGACGTTGAGACGACGAGGGTCAGAAAGGAAACCAATGCCTTGCGTGTCGTTCGAGCGGACGCAAGAGAGGACGATGAAGTCTTTCTCACGACCCTGGAAAGCATCGACAGAGGCAACCTCAACCTCCTTGTAGCTCTCCTTCTTGAAAGTGCCAGTCGTCTGGAGAGTGCTCACAATATAACTGCGCTGGCCTTCGTACGGTGTAATGACACCGATGTCGAGAGGCTTGACACCAGCTTTTAGAAACCGGGTCACGACCTTTTCGACGTTCGAGGCCTCGGTGCGGTTGAGGTACGATGTGCCAGATGCGGAGATTTCCTCATTACCTAGATTCGACCAGAACATCATGGGTGTCTCGGCGACAGGCCAGGGGAAGTCGACGTCCTTACGGAGACGCTCCTGGATTGTAACGCCGTTCTGAAGCGAACCCTCGTAAAACATGTTGGAAGGGAACTCCGAAAGACACGGGTGCATTCGGTACTGGACGTTGAGTCGAATTGGGACGTGCTGAAGCTTCACCAGTCGCTCGAAGAGGGACTGATTCAGACCTGCCTTGGCAGCTTTCTTGTTCATGATCACGGGACCAAGCTGCTTATGGTCACCGACGAGAACGACCTGTTTACAGCCAAGAACAAGAGGAATCATACACTCGGGTTCGGCTGACTGCGTCGACTCGTCGATGAGCACGCTTCGGAACTGCATCTTGAGGATGCGGGGATCGCCTGCACCAACACAGGTGCAGCACACAACGTCAGCATTGCTCAGTATCTCCCGTTCGGCAGCCTTGGTGAGCTGCTTGAACTTTTTCTCGTCGTGGCTCTTCAGTTCGCCATATTCGTTCTTCAACGTGGTAAGCTTGCCCAGTTCCGAGTTCATGTCTTCGGCCAGCTGGCGCACCTGCTCGTGCAGGGCGAGGAACTTGACAGATGATTCTACATCCTCACGAGACTTGGCAGTCAGGCGGACGACCTTGAGACCAGTGCGGTCGATGCGTTCACAGAGCTGGTCAACGGCGACGTTGGATGGGGCGCAGACAAGCACCTGACCGCTGCTCATCTTGGCAAGATGATAAATGATTGTTGCCGAAGTTACGGTCTTACCCGTCCCAGGGGGGCCCTGAATCAGACTCAGAGGCGAAGAGAGGACAGCCTTGATGGCATTGATTTGACTGTTGTTCAAGTCTGGAAGGTTGGGCGCAGTGAACTTCCTGGGCATCTGCGGCCTCGTCGGCGCGACTTGGACTTCGTGACCAAGCAGCTTGTGGAACAGGAAACCAGACACACTCTTCTCATCGAGTGCGAAAGTCTTCATGGCGAGCTGCATACGATCGTAAGACGTGGCCTTCCAGACGTACTCTGCAGAAAAATTGTGGGTGCAGTCGGTTGGGACAGACTTCTCACTGCCAGTCTTGCGGAGCTCCAGGGTTACCTCGTCGCTCTGGTTGTTAGGGATCTTGATGACATAACCGACGCCCTCCCAGGGAGGGCGAAGCTCGCCCTTGTACTTGAGACGCATCTCGTCACCAACTGCGAGCTTTACATCGCCTGATTCCATTTTGGGTAGGATAAAGCTCGCCATGTGCTTGCCGTTGAGGCCCACAGTCCAGCTCACGACCAGACCATCTTCTCCCTGAGCTTCCTTCAGCTTCTTATCGTAGTCGGACTCCATCTTGACCAGGGGACCAAAGATGTTTTGATAGTGGTAGGGATCGTCGTATTGGAGGAGGACAGGATGAGGATCGTCGTCGACGTTCGCAGCCTTCTCTAGGTCCGCAACGGTGGCGTTGGCATCTTCCTTCCACATCTCCTCGAGCTTGGCAATGGTGGGAGGGTTGAGCTGGCGGGCGCGCAGCTGTTCGGCGTCCGACGGGGGAGGGACCAGCCAGTCCAAGAACGAGCGCGACTCGATCAGAGGTTGCCAGCGCGACACATCCCAGCTCATATCCTTTGCAGACGTACTAGCGGCGCAGGGCTGACGACAGAGGAGCACAACCACGGTGTCGGACTTGGCAGGGATGAAACCCAGCATAAAGACGTTGCGAGTTCCGCAGTTGTAGCATTCCAGGATCGTGTCTTGCATAGCGGACTGCGGATGTAGCTGGACCTCCTTATGTCGAGCGCGGACGAGGTGGTTGACAATGTGCGAGCTGTTGGTGCCCCCACGGCCACTGCAGAACCACTTGCTGCAGGATAGACACTTGACAACAGATGCTGGGGAGTGGATGCCGCAGTAGGCACAGGCATGAGCGGGAAGTTCCTTGTCGTCTTCGTCTTCCGTGAGCCGCACGCCCTTCATCGCGCTGACAGGGACACTTGCCAGGCTCTCGTCATCATCATCGTCGCCTAGCTCGGTCTCGCCATCGTCGTCATCCGTTCGGCGACGACCGGTGCCGGTTCCCCTACGCCCACCAGATTTTCCGTAGAGCAGGCTCTCATCAGGGTCGATATTGGACAGGTCATCAGAACCACCAGCCTTGATGGTGTCGGCGGAGTCGGAGATCAGGTGATTGCCAACATGGTTGAAGGCAGCATCCATGATGCAGAGATGCTCTTGTTGACGTCTCGGAGTCAGAAACTGTAGCAGGCAGTTGTCGAGGTAGAGTCAGCTTCTGGTTTGTTTTTTTAAAAGCATTAGTGCGAGTCATAGAAGTAGTAGGAGTAGCAGGAGTAGCAGCAGTGGTAGCAAACTTGAATATGCCACTTGGAGAGGGGCCCTGAGGGGAGGGGTAGCACGACGTACCCTGCACGCAATCTTAAGATGATGAAGCTATTGCAGCTTTCACTTGGAATCGAGGTAAAGTAGGTAATGGCAGTCTGTATCCGTGATCACATCCTAGCTGGCATGTGAGAACAGTCCTCCCCAGGTGGTGAGCGTGGGTGGCGGAGTGGGATCGACTCTTGGCCTCGTGGGTAGTGATTTGCGATGGGTTGTTCAAAGTCGGATATATTTGATGGATGGACTTTAAGCACCCCAAAGAAAAGAATGAGGTTCAAATGCATGCCGATGACTTACAGGGGTGCCGGCGCTGGATTCCCCCACTTTTAGCGCGCCAAGGGCCTGTCCTGCAGCCATCAAAGTGCCTGCCCGCCCAGGAGGATCAAGGCGATAAGAGAAAAAAAGTCCCTTATCGCTGGACTTGGGCTTGGGACTAGGACTTTGATCTCATGCCGCTGCATGGTTTGCACATTCACTACTTTGACCCAGCCACAGCAAACACCCAGAAGAAGCAAAGATGATTGTGAGTAGAGTATACTTGGGCGCCCACGTTCAGGTTCCAGACACTGACATGTTCTCTCTGATCAGCGCAGGCAAAATAGACAAAGAAGAGACTATCTCTACCGGAGAGCCCTCCTCCTCCGGGATGCCGAGATCAGTGAGAAACGGGCCAAACTCAGAGAGTCCCTCGCGACCGGCAAACCCTTGGACCGAGCTATTGCAGACGATGAACAATTGAGGAAAGATTTCGCATATGATGAAACGAGTGCAGACATCAAGGATCAACTCGATCTTGACGACGAGTGTACGTATAATCCGCGCCGCCTCTACATCCCGACGGCGCTTTCTTGGCAGTCACCGTCATCGCATCAAGCAGAGGCCGGGTGGTGGCTAGATCTGGTTCTTCTTGCGTAACTTGGATTGTATACGGGTGATTCTGAAGGACCTGACGCTGCCTTGGTGTTATTGCTGCTGCTGCTTTGCACTACAACTCCATTCAGTCCTTTGGCTGACAGACCTGACAACAGATGCTGCACTCTCCGGTGTTGTCGACCCTCGCGTCCTCGTGACTACCTCCCGATCCCCCTCAAGCAGACTCGCCGCCTTTTCGAAGGAGATAAGACTATTAATACCCACGGCAATCCGGCTGAATCGAGGCAATACCATCTTGCCAGAGCTTGTGCGCTCCTGCAACAGCAGAGGTCTATCCGACGTCGTACTGCTGCATGAACATCGAGGCACGCCCACGGCGATGACAGTGTCTCACCTGCCCCATGGACCCACGGTCTCATTCTCTCTACACAACGTCGTCCTGAGACAGGATATACCCAACAGCCTTCGCGGTACCGTCTCGGAGAGCTACCCCCATCTTATCTTCGAGGTTAGTGCTTGATCTTTCTTGTGTTCTGATGCCGATGGCCTTGCGAGTCGCTGCTGACCAGAAGAACTACAGGGTTTCACCACGCCAGTGGGCCAGAGGATTGTCAAGGTTCTCAAGCACCTGTTTCCTCCGCTACCAGCGATGACCAGCAAGCCGAAGAGCGGCAGGATTGTCACATTCAAGAACGTCGACGACATCATTGAGGTGAGGCACCATGTCTTCGTTCGAACCTCGTACGACTCTTGCGAGCTCAGCGAGGTCGGGCCCAGGATGAGCATGCGGCCTTTCGAGATACGAGGCGGATCACTTGACAACAAGGATGGTGATGTCGAGTGGCACCTGAATCAGTACACACGTACAAGCAAGAAGAAGAACTACCTCTAAGCGGATGATCATCTAAGACGGGACTACTATCCAGTATGGTGATCTTGGTCAACAAGAGAATCCGGGTTACCCGGCGATCCTCACCAATTTCTACAGGGGGAATGGCCCAAACTTAGGGACAAGCCGGAGTACAGCAGGCTATACATGCGGTGCTGGAGCGGGAGGTCCTTGCGACGAGGTATCTGGGTCATGCCAGAATCCTTGCTGTCCACACTGTGCCCACCAAAGGTACTTGGGGCACAGCATCTATGAACGGTTTACCGTGTCATGCATCAAAACCCGATCGAAGACAACTTGGCAGTGCACGACGAGCGTCGGCCGCTGTAAAGAGGTTGTTCTATATTGTGATATCGGAACAGATGATGTGATTGGAGAGGACCGCTCTCTTGAGCCTTCCATGGTAAGATTACAGAGAGGGCTTATTTGAGGAATAGAGAATACGGGGATGATGTACACCACCTAACCGGAAAGCTACTCAAATTTTCTGGAGTCAAAGCCGGTCAGGAATAACACAAAGTTTTCCTTTCCAGGTTCAAAGGAAGTGCTAGATGACGAGACAAGTGACAGACAAGAGTTGACTAGCAAATCTACATGATACGTCTCTAGGTGGATGACAAAATTCCATATTTCAATATGACTTTGGCAGCCATGGCCTCATATGCGCAGGTTTTTGCCATCATAATGGTTCGGAGTGATCAAGACTAGTGGTGGCAGATGGAGGCGCATGTAATCCACCGCGGCTGAGACCGCGACTGCAAAGCCTCATCGGTGACGACTGCTGCTATCGGTAGCTGCGGATCGATCCATCAAGACCCGCCGCTCGTCCGATTTCGTTTCTGGAATGGTTTGTAGAAAGTCTGGCTTGAAGAAACGAAACAATCACTACTTTCTTTTCACACTGAAAAGTTTTAGTTAATGGGTATTTTGCATGTGACTTCTTGTCTCGAGACAGCATTACAACGCATTGTTCTGACAGCAGAAACGTCCCACTAGGCTGGGCCTCTGAAGAGTGCGACACTCCCTGTCCTTTTAAAGCTTATTTTGATTCCCCCCTGCCTGTAGGCGATAGGTAAGTCCTATCTTGTGTCTCCATCCCTGTAGCCTTCTTGAGTCTTTCTCTTTCTTTCTTCCCTTCTTCGTCTCTCTCGGGGTGTCTTTGTTTCTCCTTTCTCCCTCGAATTGACCGATAGAAATCCTTCCGACCGTTGTATCTATTCGCCAAGAAGAAGAAAGAAGCAGTCTTGCTGTTCATGCATTGCTGCATTCACTTCATGCAAGATCCCCCATATTGCCCCACAACTCAGAAAGAAGCAAAGCGTGGCGAGCAAGGGTGGTAGTGGCCGACCGCGGCCGTGGTTGTAGTGGTGGTTGTGGTGGTGGTGGGGTGATCCCACCGGACGGAAACAACGGAGGAGGGACTGGAGAGGGGAGAACAAGCTTAAACGTCATACGAACCAACCAGGGTCACTCTGGTATTGTAAAGTAAGTACTGACATGGACCCTATTTTGGTACAGAGGGGTTCTTTCCCTTCTACTTGCACTGCATTTTGTTCGCTTTCGTTTCCGAGGTTCTTCAACGGCTGCCTGGGATCAAGGCTTCTCTGCTAGGCTGTGCAAGTACTAGCTGTTACCATGTATGAACATCCTGCAAGTACTTACTATGTACCGACCACTGTTACGGGATGGGCTGCTACTGCACCAACTTGCTGGGCTGTAAGTACATACTAAGTACTTGTTTATGTAGTGGTGATCTGCACCTCCAGCAGGAATTACTGTACTGTAATCATTTAGTGGCATTTCCTTCGTCCATCTTTCCTCGCAGACATCGCTGCCGTCATCTTTTTTGAACTTATGCCAACTCAAATCATTCATCTCGTCCCTCGTCCTCAGACACATCCTGACCTTGTCCTGCTCCTTTTACGCATTGCTTCCTCTCTGTCTCCCTCCCTCTGTATATTACATGAACCGCACTGGATGATATCGAATTGAGAAGGCTAGATATTGGCTGGCAGGTCGACTAGCTTGCGGTGTGGGAACACCAATTGAACGACTTCCCCCTCTCCCTCTCCTGCTCTCTGTCCGGAGGACCCGGTCACATTTCATCACCATCATTCAACATCAACATGTCATATAGCCAGTATTCTGGAAACCCGTATGGCTCCTCGCAGCCACAAGAGGGCCAGGGATCTTCTCCCTACGGTAATCCTTATGGAAGCCCAGTATGTGTTCTCCCTGTCTCCCTCCCTGCATAGCCCTGCCCAGTGCCGCAGAAGACCAAGAGAAGGCTCCTACAGAAAACCGAGAAACCAAATTGGCTGACTCTCTTTCCCCCTTCTACGCAGGAACAACATGAGATGCAACACTTCTCTTCCCCGCAGTCAGACCTGGCGAACCCATACGGATCCTCCGCCCAAGGCGGCGATGTTCTCTCCCAGCAGGATTTCCTCTCCCGTGTCTCACACGTGCGCAACGAGATCCGCTCCCTGACCGCCGACGTCCAGCGCATCGGCCAACTGCACCAGCTCGCTCTCGCCGGCACTGACGAGAGCGACACCACCTCAGCCCAGCGCCGCGTTGACGACCTCGCTGCCACGACGCAGCGCAAAACAGCCTCGATCCGCGACCAGGTGCGCGCCCTCAAGGAAGATGTCGAGCGCACCCCGGCAGG
The DNA here is from genome assembly GCA_014851275.1 of Cryphonectria japonica. NCBI lineage: Eukaryota > Fungi > Ascomycota > Sordariomycetes > Diaporthales > Cryphonectriaceae > Cryphonectria > Cryphonectria japonica. Next base: position 259,183 of record JACWTT010000036.1, read on the forward strand.
CCAGGGCAGCGCGGGGCTCAAGAAACGCCAGTGGGAGGCGCTTAACGGTGATTTCCAGAAAGAGCTGCAGGGCTACATCCAGGAGGAGCAGGCGTACCGAGAACGATACCGAGAGCAGATCTCGCGGCAATACCGGATCGTTAATCCAGATGCGCCGGACGAGGAGGTGCGGAAGGCAGCCGAAAGGGATTGGGGCGATGAGGGTGTCTTTCAGACGGCGGTTGGTCTTTTCCCCTCCTTCTTTTACTTGTTTCCCTTCTCCCTCCCTCCTCTCTCCCAATCAGGATCATGCTGACCATTAGTTTTATTCTTCACAACGCAGCTCCGGACCAACCGCACCGGCCAGGCCTCGGCTGTGCTTGGGAACGTGCGCGCCCGTCATCTCGAGCTTCTCAACATCGAGCGCTCCATCACCGAGCTTTTGCAGCTGATCCAGGACCTAGACACTATGGTCATCCAGCAAGATCCCGTCGTTCAACAGATCGAGGAGCAGACGGGCAACGCCGTGACACACATGGAGGAAGGAAACAAGCAGATCGACATCGCCACCAAGCACGCTCGGAACAGGCGTAAGCTCAAGTGGTGGTGCACCCTAATCATTTTTCTCATCGTTCTGGCCATCGCCCTCGGCGTCGGGCTGGGGATCGGACTGGCCAAGTCTGCGAGCAAGTCTACCCAGCGGTAGCAGCATCCTCTTGCGTGGCAGGCGCGGCGAGCAAAGGACAAGATGTTGATTAGGGAAAGGGGGCCGCCTGTTTATGAAGCAGAATGAAACTTTGTTGTATATACTCTGGACAAGGGTCTAAGTGACAAGGTCCCTCACCGCATGGAACATCGTCAACAGAAGGAATTGAAACCTGACAAATATGAGAATTAACGAAACGACACACGAGGGACAACGATGGTAAACGGCAGGAAAGCAGGCAGGCAGGATATTGATCTTGGGTATGGGAATTTCGCTTTCCGTTGTCTTTCTTCAATTTTCATGTGACCTGGGAACGAGGGAACATTTTCTTCTCTACCTTAATAATCAGTACTCTTCTCTGGATACCTCTTTAATAGTTGATCCTCTTCTCGTTTACAGCCGTGGTCGTGCCTTGAGGTTGGTTCCCCGATGCCAGGTCTGGTCCAACAGAACAATCCGCCTGTGCATTTGCCTCGCCGATATAAGTGTACCACCGGCAGTTGAGGAAAGAAAGAAAAAAGAAAAAGAAAAAGAAAAAGAAAAAGAAAAAGAAAAAGAAAAAGAAAAAGAAAAAGAAAAAGAAAAAGAAAA
>JACWTT010000036.1:264002-403478 GCA_014851275.1 Cryphonectria japonica
AATTAATATTTTTTTTTTTTTTTTTATAATATTTTTTTTTTTTTTTTTTTTTTTTATTTTTTTTTATTTTTATTTTTTTTTTTTTTATTTTTTTTTTTTTTTTTTTTTTTTTTTTTTTTTTTTTTTTTAAAAAACACCCCCCCCCCCCCCCCGGAAAGAGAAGAAAAGAGAAGAAAAGGAAAAAAAAATGAGAAGAGACAGGAGAGAGAAGAGACGGAACCAAACTTCCTCTTTTTCAATGTTGAAATAAAAAGGAAACAGAATAGACACAGAATAAACAGCCAGTCGAAGACTACAAAGTAATAGCAGGCTTCAATATATTACTGTACTCTTCTTTTTCTACAGCGTGCGATAGGTTTTCTTTGTCTGACTACGCTGACCCCAGTGAGATGGACCGAAATTTGTCTAACACAAACACCAAGAAAGCGATGCCGTTTGTCAGCATCCTTGCCCAACATTGCAGCACATTTTCTGTGTGACTCTTCATTCACTACGCGAAATTGTTTTGAGTGACAAAACTTACCACTTTGCAACACTTGATTTTTTCTCATTCTCTTTAGCAAGCATGGCTGAACAACTATGTCTCTTCACTTCCATGCGCTTCGACTGGAAGTTAGAGCCAGTAAGAGACATGAGCAGCCTCCTTTTCGACTGGAACGCCGATATACCCTCCCCTTTTTACATGCTAGACTATCACCGCGATCGTATGCTCAAAGCGGCAGAGCATTGGGGCTGGGCCAGAGCCGTGAAAACGATTGAGGGAGTCGATGGGCTAGCCAGGCTGCAAGGATTCTTGAAAGAGACCCTCAAGCAGGAAGGGCGCTGGGATAACCTCGAGCAACCGTTGAGACTCAAAATCCTTCTTTCTGAAGATGGCCAGCTGGCCCTTGAATTAAATCCTGTCCCAAATACATCTCCAAGCAATCTCTTCCCAATGGCACTTCCTGCTCCAGACGAAAAAGAGGACGATCAAATGGAGGGATGGCAATTGGGCCCCTTGAACCTCGCCCCCGTCTACGACGTCTACATCGACCATGGCTCCACGCAGGAGTCTGAGCTCACCCACTTCAAGACCACCAGGCGTGAGATGTACGACCAGGCCCGCGAGCGCGCCCGCCTGAAGCCCACTGACGTGACAAAGGAGGTCCTCATTGTCAACAGGGAGACCGGCTTGATCATGGAGGGCAGCCTGACGACGCCGTACTTTTGGAGGGGAGGGAGGTGGGTCACGCCGCCCGTGTCTTGGGTCTTAAAGGACAGAGTCTGGGAAGGGTACGGTGGCCAGGACGGTACCACCAGGCGATGGGCTCTCAAGGCCGGTATTACTGAGCTTGAGGACGTGAAAGTCTCTGACCTGGCCGACGATGAGCCTGTATGGCTGAGCAATGGGGTGAGGGGTTTTGTTTTTGGTCGGATACGGCTGTCCAAGCCTTGACTGGGCTTCTAGGAAAACAGCCTGCAATTGCACACGCAAACACGAAAGCTGTGCTGCAGCTCGCTCGTGAGATGATCTGCGCTGGGTCGTGAGATGATTGCCTTTGCAAGGCGCAGGAAGGTGAAGCGGCCCTCTCGAACTCGGCACACCTCAGTGCAGAGCCGGCTGGCAGTCTTGGTGTTGTATTGCCGGGAACGGTCATTCCGTCGGCGGACTCTGGTCCAGAGGATGCTTCATTATCATGTCGGCCACTGGAACAGATCTCTTGCCAGGTGTACTCGAGAAATTTTGTTGTGATGAAGACATAGCTCTTCAAAGCCCAGCCCTTCAAAGGTCGAACCCCGAGCGGAGCCTTTCATAAAGTCATTACCTAGGTATTTCAACGGACAGGATAAAGAGCGAGACATGCGCAGCTGAACAGGATTTCCGACATTTCAATCACCACTCAAGAGCGAAACAAAGCATGGACAAGATATCTCCCTACTCCGGCTGGACGGCCATCTTTAGCTAACGATCCAGTCCACAACTGCCGGTTCTCGAAGCACAGACGTGACATTATCAATCATGACTGACTCTATGACCATTCATACGATTTGTGTTGTGCATCCAACCCGCCACCCTGCGTCTACTATCTTTTTAGTTTCTCCTCGGAAGTCATCAATTCAGACGCCTCAAGGTACCACTACTCACACTACTGCAAATCTGAACCACAATTTTAGTCTCCTGCCGATCGGTGCCGTGTGGCTTCTCCGGACGTATCTTCCGGGCCCTTAGCTCATGTACTTTCCAGTAATACCGGAGAATTAGTGCAGGCCGGAAGGCTTATGAAGGGTAGACCAGTCTTCGATGTCATGTTGTAATCTACGTGTGCCTGCCTGAGTGGGGGGTCCTCATTTGGAAATGGATGACGTCTCAAAGCCCTCAGGCTCTCCGCGCAAAGGAAAAAGACCAGCCGGAAAACACTCGAGCCTCGCCGGATCAACGTTTCCACCATAGCGGACAAGTTGGGGAGGGGAATTCGTCCTCACCATGATGGGTCAGAACTATTACCCATGCTATGGATTAAGTAGTTGTGGGTTGATGCTCCAGGCAGAGGGATCCCCGTGAGATACGGTACAGGTTTCCGGCTCAAGACTAGACAGGAAATCTAGTTCATTGTTATATCAAAGCGTGAATAATTGATGTCAAATACTGCCTTGGCCGGAACCATAGGCGTCTTTGTCATTGAGCTGCTGATGACGATGTCCTCATGTACTGGCGGCCACTGCTCGCTTTGTAAACACCGAACATATAACACTCGACCATAGGAGAGGCTTGCCGCGGCACTTCCTTGTGAGGTTGCCCCTTTGAGTCGTCTTGTAGACATTTTCACGGTATTCGGCAATATATTGTTCGAGCTGGAGATCCCTCAAGCTCTTGAAGGGCTCTGAAAGAAAGAGAAGAAAAAAGAAGAGGAGAAGAGAGAGAGAAGAGCACCATGCGTTCATCATCTTGCCTGATCAATGCCTTTGGGCTTGCTGCCCTCGCAGCAGCAAGGCAGTGCACCAACCTCAGTGTCCCCGTCCACGTCAAAGCCCGAAACGCGGTATTCAATCTCACAACGCCTCAGAGCGACATCGACGTGACCAACTTCGTCCTCGACAACACGCAGAATGGCCACAACTTCACCGCCGAGTTGTTGACGGGCTACGCAGATGTTCGCGGCCACTATGCCATCGCTGCGACATACTGCGAGCCCGACGACGGGCCCTCCGGCACTGTCCAGCTGCTGACCCATGGCATTGGCTTCGACCGCTCATACTGGGACCTGCCAGTGTACAACTACAATTACAGCTACGCGGCGCAGGCGAACGCAGCTGGATACAGCACTTTCTCGTACGATCGCCTCGGTATAGGCATGTCCTCGCGCGGCGAGCCTGTGAACGAGATCCAATCGTCGCTCGAAATCGCCGCGCTGCACGAACTCACAGTGCGGCTCCGGGCAGGCTCAATCAAAGGGGTAGGCTGCGGCTTTGACAAGGTCGTCCACGTGGGCCACTCGTTCGGCAGTATCCAGAGTTACTCTCTGACCGTGCTCTATCCGCACTCCAGCGATGGTTTGGTGCTCACCGGCTTTACCCAGGTAGCCGACTTCGTGCCTTACTTCAACCTGGGCGGGAACTTCGTCCTCGCCACGGCAGTTCCAGCCCTGTCAAGTTACCCGGTAGGCTACTTTGCCGCCGGTGACATTTCTGGCGTCCAGACCAACTTCTTTGCGCCGGGCATGTTTGATCCAGAGCTGCTGAACCTGGCGTATACGACCGGGGAGCCAGTCACTCCAGGAGAGCTCCTCACAATCGGCGCCCAGACCTCATCGGTGAATCCGACCACGGCACCAGTCTTGATCATCACTGGAGGTAAGTCCCACAATGGGCATCTCGCAGAATTTGCCGGCCTTGAAATCACGGACTTGGCTGACACTGACGGATAGGCCGTGATATTCCATTCTGCGGAGGCGACTGCAGAGTCACGACAAACGCGAGCATTCCGAATATACTTGAGATGTCCCGTGCTGAATTTCCAAACACAACCAACTTCACGGCTGTAGTCGTCGGCGAGGCGGGGCATGGCCTAAACTTGGTATGTCATGGGATGGTAAACCTTGCCGACTGCAACTGCGTGCTGACAATGCTCTCCAGGAATATTCCCATCCCTTTACGTACAGCACCATCCTAGACTTCGTCGAAGAGAATGTCGGCACATCGTAACGGCCACTGGTGTTGAAACCTTGTTAATGCGGCTTGCGGGACCGGGTGAGATATGAGCAGGGGAAAAGCAATGGCTTAGACTCGTAGGCTGTTCATATTAAAATCAATCATTTTGTGAACGCGTTTGGCCCTGAGTGACCCCAAGAGCAACTTTGAATGATAGCATGAGCAACGGGGACACCATATCCAACATTGTCGGTGCATGATACCAACCGAGGACAATTGCTCGAATGCCTGCGTTATTTCTGTTTTCAGGCAGAAGATACCTTCAGCGCAGCGTAGGATCTCATTTTTTTGAGTGCTGAGTGAACTTCATGGGTGATTCGCGCTCGGTAGTTGCGATGAGGGGCTTACCGTAGTATGCAAGTCATGCTGACAGGAGCCGCGATGATGACTTTTGACGACGCTTGACATCCCCTTGACAAGCGGGAATCAGAAGTAGGAATAAATCACTTGACCATCAATTATTGCCTGCCGCTTGTTCTTGAGCAGAGTCAACTGAGTTAGGACGTCATGTTCGGCTCAAACGAGCCACGCAACGCGCTATGGCGTCTGTGGTGAGACACAACAAGCTACCTGTCTGCGGTGTCGGATTGGCCGGGACACGCCATGGCTGTGTGCGGCTGCTGATCAAGTTTTGACGTGACGAGCATGGCAGACGCCCCGTTACATGCAAAAATGTGATAGTATTCGAGACCACCACTGTGAACGACGAAGTCATCAACAGGTTTTCTGACCAGGCCGTGGGGGTTGCAGTGGTGACATAATAAGCTTGCATGATGGTCGGCGGTTGGGGGGGCCTGCCGGCCTTTGCGACCCACGGCTCAGCTTGCAAGATCGCCTTGCACTCGAGGCGCTTTCGATTGATCTTCCTAAGCATGGGCCAGGGTGAGTACCGGCCCTTATCTGAAGGCACGGCACTCAGCTTTGCAAACGACACAAAGGCTGATGGCTCATAGTGTCTGGTAAAGCTATCGCCAAGAGGAACAAGACTTCGGAATGGTTCTTGACCCCCAAAGCTCGACCCCTGACCAAACGAACGGACGGATAGGGCCGCTGTTGTTGGCGGTGCGGAGGAGATACTTAGAAATTGTCTTTGGTGGGCCATCCAAGTAAGACTACGGTGCTATGCCACTATCTGATGGGTGGGTGGACCAGAACCGAGGAGATAAGAGGTGACGTTTCCCCCGAGAACCCTGTGATCACACATCAGCGACCGAAGCTTGGTAGGAATCTCCCTTCGCAGCCTGTAACAACATATTTGGGACCTACTTTTTAGCATCACTGGAATCACATACTTACCCTGACCAACCAGGACTGTGCATGATCATACGATCTGTACCTTTCTTCATGGTTGTTTCAACCAGTCCTGGCCTTGCGCTATCCTGTGCACAATGCTGCATCCAACAGGGCCGTGTGGGAGAAAACCAGTATCAGAAGAACGTAAAGCTGGCAGCATGACCAACCGTGGCACCAGTGACGACATCTTTGGCACCACCCCGCCAGGCAAACGCGTCGCTCATGTTGCTTCCAGCCACCATGAGCCACCGTGAAAACCCTCGGGATGGCAAACAGATCGACTTGCATGAAATCAGAGTTGTCGCAAAGCATGCGCCCTCGAGATGGCTGCGTCGTCCAGGAGGTGGTTGTGCCATCGAAATGTGATATAACTCCAAGTTGCCCACCACTCGACTAGGCCGCCACACACAAGTAACCTTGTGACGCCGAGACGACTTTTGGTACTCATGATGCCATTCCGAAGACAGACACAATGGCACATGGTGTCAGGATCCGCTCTAGTGAAAAGGATGGCGCATTGTGGGCTAAAATAGATCGCACTCAAACGTTAGCATGGAATTGTGCATGTCGCAGAAAACAACAAGATCAGAGGGGAGATGCCATGATTTCCCCCGCCCCTCTAAGAATAGTCACCAAGACCTTCTGCAGATCGCAGCGCTGCTTGCCTCCGGCTGGGAAGTGGGTGTTGTCTTTTGGTGACAGATGCTCCCCACGCCTCGCATAGCCCGGTTCCACTTAGAGGTCTTCCCGGATCAATGCCGGACGGGGGTGTGGGAGGCTTGTCCTCTTGTTTCCCATTTCAAAACATCGGGCCCTTTCTATTCGTCCTTTTCAAAAGTGCCTCGATCCTTGTTCAGCACACCATTGTCCAGAAGAGGCATGATGACGACACCGTCCGGCAGCAGAGCTCTGTGTCCCGGGAGGGAGTCTGGTTTAGACGCGTGCTTTCGTCACAGGTGTCTCGGTATGCCGCCCATACCGTGTGGGGGAGAGCCCGTGTTGCCATTTGCCTCTTGTTCAGCCCTGAACCCTTCGTGTTTTGTCAACCAGGAGGGTGAAATCAAGGCGGAGGAGAGTTTATCTCCCTACCACCTGCAGCCGGCAGGGCAGTGATCCGCAGACGAGAATGGCTGAGGTGCGGCATCTGATACGAACACGATCGAGATTGTCAGTTTGCACCAAGCTTCTCTGCATACGCATTGGCCCATCCTCCATGCAGCCCAATGACTCCTTTCACTGCATGCTGCAACTCTCCACTAGACATCCTCGCCTCGCGCTGCAGTTGGTTAAACCTTCGTTTGTACGCACGTCGATGCACAGCTCAAACAGGCACAGCCGCTCAAGAGGGGCAGCAGTGGGACAGACAACCTGTTCATGGTAGCCGTGCCTGTCTTACCCCTCCTATGCATCCGCATCACATGGGAACCGCTTGACCTTGGAAGGGAGGGGGGCATCTGCAAAGTTGTCTTGCTCAGGTCGCATCTGACAGGGGAAATTGGCAAGCATCATCCAGAACACCACGTCACGGCAGGTACCTCGTTACAGTACTACTTAGAACAAACCCTGAGACTTGTGCAGGGACAAGTACACAGTAGTGCCTCCCCCCATCACTCCTTCCCACCTGAGACCTGGCAAACCACCAGACCATCGGTCCTAGGCAAGAACATATAAGACCAGCCATCCTCCTTCCCTGGAACTCAGACCAGTACTCCCTCATTCTACTTTGTCAACCTCAAACCTTTTTTACTGCATCCTAACCCTCGTCTCCTACCCACTCACCAGTTGCCCTTAGCACCGTCTTGGTCTTTGTTCTCTCACCTCCTGTCCATCACCACCACAACCAATCTACACCCTGGCGGCCAGAACAGCAATCATGGAGGCCGCATTCGCCACCCAGGCCAAGCTCAGGCAGGAGCTCGGCCTCAAGAAGGTCATGGCCGTCCCCAACCAAAACTACAAGCGTCATGGCACCAAGTCCTACGTCTACCTGATGAACAGGTTCGGCTTCAAGGCCACCAAGCCTGGCCCTTACCAGCACACTACCACCTTCCACCACCGTGGCCTCGCTGGCTCGCACGTCGCTAAGGGCGGGCGTCTTCGCCGTGAGCACAGGCTTGTCAAGACCACCTCCAGTGGCGAGACAGGCGAGGTCACCGCTGAGGACCAGCAGAATGACTCTGAGTATCTGTGTGAGGTCCAGATTGGTACTCCTGCCCAGACCTTGAAGCTCGACTTCGACACTGGCTCTTCCGACCTCTGGGTGAGCTCTAACCCCCCCCCCTCTCTTTCCAAAATGACTTAGGGCTGGTGACGTCTCTTGCTAATCATGATCAGGTCTTCTCAACCGAGCTGCCCGCCAAGGACCAGACGGGCCACGACATTTTCGACCCCTCGAAGTCCTCCACCTGGAAGACCTCCGAGGGTCTCACCTGGAAGATCTCCTACGGAGATGGCAGCTCTGCTTCCGGTGATGTTGGCACTGACACTGTCAACATTGGCGGCGTCACGATCACCAACCAGTCCGTCGAACTGGCCAAAGTCGCTGCTGCGCAGTTCATCTCCGGCACGGGTGACGGTCTCCTCGGTCTCGCGTTCCCGTCCATCAACACAATCACCAAGAGCGGCCAGGCTGATCCCCAGAACACCCCTGTTGCCAACATGATCTCGCAGGGCGACATTCCCTCTGACGCACAGCTGTTCACCTCGGCCTTCTACTCTTCTCGTGACCAGGCTGCCAACTCTTTCTACACCTTCGGCTACATCGATACCGACCTCGTTGGCTCCAACACGATTCACTACACTGATATCGACAACTCTGAGGGCTTCTGGATGTTCGACTCTACGACCTACACCATTGCGGGCAAGCAGAGCACCCAGGCATCCAACAAGGCCATCTGCGATACCGGTACCACTCTCTGCCTGTTGGCCGATGAGGTCGTCGAGGCCCTTTACAAGGCCATCCCGGGAAGCAAGTACGACGAGACTCAGCAGGGCTATCTCTTCCCCACCTCTGTCACGGCCGATCAGCTTCCCGACTTCAGCGTTGCTGTCGGCGACCAGGAGTTCACCATCCAGAAGGAGGACCTGGCCTTCACTGTCGCTTCTGAGGGATACTGGTATGGCGGTGTGCAGTCCCGTGGCGACAACCCATTTGACATCCTGGGTGATGTCTTCCTGAAGAGCGTCTATGTCATCTGGGACCAGGGCAACACCCGCCTGGGTCTGGTGCCCAAGATCGAGAGCACCCAGAACCTGGACCCTACCACTAGCAGCACCTCGTAGGCGGTTCATGGAACTCGCTTTCGGATTTCTTTTGAGGCCATGACTGCTGGCTTTCTCTGGACAGATTTCGGCAGATTGTGAATATGATTCCGATGAGTTGCTTTGCGGAGGAATAATTCTACAACACGGGCTTTTCCCCACGAGACATCCAAGTAGCACGCGTACCTAATAAATTCATCGTTAATTTCTCACCATGTTATAAGTCGATACTACTGAGCATTATCCTACTACATGTCGTTAGGAGGCTTGTAAGTTGATTGGTCGACTCTCTTGGAGATGGCTTACGAACTACTGCAGTTACAGATGCACACATCGTAGAACAGTCAAGTCAGTAGTCTCCCCTGCGATTGCGACATGGATACGAGATTTTCATGTGACAGAGATTGACTGTAGGTTCTTGTACTTGCATAAGACTGTTGCTCACGTGACGGTCGGACATCTATGTGGTCGGTGTATTGAAGGATATTTAGAGTGAAAAAAGGCATCGAAGTCTAGATAAGAGAACAGTGCAAGAATTCTGAGTCAGCTTTCGGCTTGTGTGGTATACACGGAGGTTCTCCAACACCCTCGCTCTCTGCTGCCTGAACCTCTCCGAATTTCGGCGTCAAGGGAGTTCTTGTCTAACACGAGGTGCATATCGAGATTGGGGAAGCAAACTCCTCCAACGTCGCTGGTCGTGCTACATCAGGTTTCACATGCGTCCTGGATACTCCGACAGTCACGTCTCTTCCTGTCCTGGGTCAAAATTGAGGCTGGCTACATGGGAGCACAGGACAAACTGACTACGAGGGTGAACTTGGGCGAACCAAGGGGGGGGGGGGCAACACACTCGGTCCCCAACAAATACATCTGCATGAATTTTATGCTGGCCGCACCTGTCAGCAACGTGTGCATTGGTAGAGTATGCCGACGGTGTCGCTAGCGGCTTGCCTTGGCCGATGAACAATGGGCCTCGAATTGGTATGCGACCTGGACTTGTCGTCATTCGCCCTGGTGTCTAGGCAGGACGAGGTTACTTGGGTGAATTCAAATTGTATGTAGTACTACCCATACATTAGTACTGTTGTAGTATTATTTCTCCATATGTACTCGCCTCACTGGACCAGGCGGTGGTTTCCGACGGAGGCTACTTTCTCAAATGCTATGCTGCTTAGTGGCCCCTGTACTATAGCGGATGGGCACAGGGACGATCAGAAGCAGCAGCCCCCAAGGACCGCCCTGGCAGGGCCTAGACTTCTCCCTGCCCAGCGACCATGGTTTCCCCACCCACCCACTTCTGACGCTGCTCCAGTCCAGTCCAACTAACCTTGGACCATTCAAATCCCAACCAACGTAAACTAAGTAAGACACAGCAGTGCAGCCCCAGGATAACTCTCTCTTGCCTACGGGAGGAGGAGGCGCCGCCCGCCGGGGGGGAGGTGGCGGGGCGGGAAGGGGTAGTATTCCCCAACAGGAGTAGCCGCAGAAATACAACACAGCAGTTGTAGTGCGCTGGAGGAGGACCTTGGCCCCAGCTCCAGGTCTCCGTCATCACAGCGCGCGACACACACGCAGAGGGAGAGAGACAGATACACACCCACCCACGTAACCCACACCTCTAGACCCAATCCAACCGACCCCCGACCAACAAAACATCAACATCCACCACCTCACCTCCACCTCCGCGCTGTCCTGTCGCCCATCACCGCCGACGCCGACGACCACCTCTTACCGTCGAAAAGTCTGGTCCCTGGGCTGGTGAGATTCATCATTGAGATATCGGTTAGCATCTCTTCGGTGCGCCTATAGGCTCTGCCCGTCTCAATCCAAGTTTCAAAGCGTTCGTTCGCCTTTGACTCTTATCCGGTTCGACCTTGTCATCCATTCTCCGTCCTCCCACCTCATTTCTTTTCGCCAGCCTCCCTCTCTCGCCTTTGGCCCTTTTCGTCTGAGTCTCTCCTCAACAGGGACACCAGAGAAAGTGGAACCGGTGGTCTTTTCGAGTCGGCGGCAAACGATATCCAATCCGCCTTGGCCATCGCTGTCAAATCCTTTCCCTACGCTCTTGTCTTTTTCACTAATTGTCCGTCTCGTTACGGTTCACTTCCATTCCTGCGACCTTCTTTTTTCTTCTTCTTCTTCTTTTTCTTCCCCTTCAGCTCCGTGCTTGTGGTAATACCACAATAAACACAACGCAGTCCTCAAGTCACTGCTGCGGTGCGGGCTCACGGCCTCAAACCAGCAACGCGTCCATCCCTGACCGGATCAGCGGTCGAGCGTCCTCGAGAACAATTCGGCTTCGCCTTCCCGATACCGCATGCTAGCCCTCGAGACCTTCTGAACCCGCTGCAGACACAGCGCGCGCGGTGCTGTCCGATCTCCACCCCTCGTTGCCTAACCCGGTCGAACGTGGACGCTCCACAGTCACACATATATACACACCTACATACGCGAACACATATACATACACACATACAGTCACGATGGGTGCACCTCCCAAACGCAGCAGCAGAAGGACACTCGGTCATCGACGCCGCGTCGACGACGAAGGTGACGACGAGGGTGGACCTGAGACTATAGATCATCTTGATGATGACTCCGTCACTGAGGGCTCCGTGATCACCGACGAACACGACCGTGGCGACGACAGTGACACTAGCAACGTCGACGAGGCGTCGCCAACATCCCCCGTCCTAAAAAAGACGCCAGGTCGAGGAGCGGCCAAGGGCAACGCACCTCATCATGCTCCTGCAGCGACAACCGGACCCGAGGCGCAGATAACTCGGGACATGGCCGATGCCGAAGTACAACTCAATGGGCTGAGCATCGCGGACGAGCCCAAACCGGCGCAAGAGGGGACAGCTCCTCCCGCACCTACCAAGCCGACTGGTCCCGTGGTCGTGAGCTCTACACAGGTGCAGGCACAGGAGCCTCCCTTCGAGCGCAGACGCCGTGAGCACGAGGAGTACCGCAAGAAGAGAGACGAGGATCCTGCCTTCGTGCCAAACAGGGGCGCCTTCTTCATGCACGACCATCGGCACGCCGGCCCAGCCGCGAACGGCTTCCGTCCGTTTGGCAGAGGAGCACTGAGAGGCGGTCGAGGAAGGGGTCGTGGCGTAGGGGGCCCCTTTGCACCCATTAAGTATGTGTCTATTACCCCACCCCCACAATCCCCCAACCTGGGCTTGCATGTATGGCTTTTGTCGAAGCTGTTGCTGACGATGGAAAGCAGTCCGTTTCAATCGAACCCTCTTGACCCGACCGTCAGTGGGCCTTGGGCCCACGACATGCACGAAGCTGTTGCCGAGCCTTTGCCCATGCGGCAGCCGAGACATGCGCCTCGACCTGTGGAAGGCCCTCCGAACGGAGACGGACATATTCCCACACGTCCATCCAGCGAGACACCCATCAACCGGACCTTGTCGACGGAGAAGACACTCGGATACGTGGAAGTTCGCGTGTTCTTCCCCGGTCTGAAGGAGCCCAAGTCGTTCTCTAGCATTCCGATCAAGCGCTACATAATGCTGCCCGACCACAGGCCTCCCCTCCGGCGTGACAAGGCGGTCAGGATATGTCTGCCGCGCAATCCTCCTCGCTATGTGTTCCCTGCCGCCGATCGGTCCTTTATATTTATCCCCCGGGCCATGCGGCCCAACCAGCAGCACATGCGTGGCAGGTCCCGAACAGGTTTCGGCTCCGTTGGTGGCTATTCACGTCGTACTAGCATCTACGGCGGCAGCTACTACGGCAGTGTATATACTCCAAGTGTTGGCATGAGCCGGCGGTCGTCGATAGCTCCGGGAGATTTCATCTCGCCGACCGGCTCCGCTATGTCGAGGCCGATCGTGCGGCTCCCGCCCATGATGCAACCGCAGGTGCCGGTGCCCATGCCCATGCCTGGTCCCGCCTCAGCATTTATCCCACCGCCTCTGCCACCTGTGGACATGGCTATCACTGAGACACCAGCACCTGAATATGCAACCGATGCAGGCCAGCCCTCGATCACCGACCTACCGCAGCCGCAGACCTATCCCCTCCCTCAAAAGCCAACGTTCCAGGAGCACCGCCCTGATGACTCTATCCCCATGCACCAACCCCGCCCGCAGAAGGCAGTGTCCCTCGAGAACATTGAATCGCCCACAAGACAGACCAGACAGCCACCGCAGTTCCAGCAGGCCTTCCACCAGCAGGTTCCGCCTCAGATGGCCAACAGCTTATCACTGGACACACACGGTCGGAACCCGCCTTACCCCTCTCAAATCTCTACTGGTACACCTCTTTCTCAGATTCCCGAGCGAGCCATCCATGCCGCACCTTTCCAGCCCTCCACATACTCCCAACCTCCGCCCGGCTATTACAGCCAACCTTATCCCATGATGCCGCAGCCGCCGCCGCAGCAGCAGCAACAGGGGTATTATTACCCACAGCCACCGCAGCCGTACGGAAACAATATGGCCTCCCCAGCGGCTGCTCCCCCCTTCTACCCTGGCGGCCCACAACCACAAGCAATGAACTATGGCCAGGGTGGTCAAGGCGACGGCCCTCCTGTCCAGCCCAGTTCGCAGGGAGGTGGCTCATCGACCTTGGTTGCCCAAGATGTCAACGGCACCGTCTACTACTATGATGCATCTCAGATACCCACGTATCCGACCTATCCTGCCTACGGCGCCCCTGGCTATGCTCCCAACATGACCATGGGTATGTCACCGGCCCCCGAGGGTTACTACTACAACCAAACCGCTCAAGGAATGACCCCATACTAGGGCTTTGCCGGCTCCTTTGGACTTTATGATTGAAACAACTGTGCATCATGGACACTCAAGCAACATCAGTGGTGACGTTCACGACCAACCACACAAAAGTCGCCATCAAGTCACTCCAGCAATTCCATGCTCGGACGGTACATCTATTGCAACGTTAGTCTTCTTTGTCAACCTTTTGGTCAGACTTGATAATTGAAGGGGCGAGACGGCCAGGCGGACGGTGCTCATTACGTCTGTCCGCTCGTTTGATCAAAAAGAAGAACGGCTTTGGGTTCATGTTGGCAATTGTTGTGCATTCGCATGGAGGAGTCTAAGCTGGCTGGGTCTTTCAGCAGGCAATTCTCAAGGTGCGATGTGTACGGGTTCCACCACTGTACCGTGTCAGGAGACGTTGTGCGCGGTTCTTAGGCAGTCATTTATCTCTTCACATCCTTTCTGGAAGCAAAACTTTTTGTCGCTCCCAGTCCAATCCTACCTACAGTCTCACCCACCTGACCTCTCGTGTTTCTTAAACTCGTGTACCCGCTTCATTTTGTATTTCTCATTTCATTCTGCCGCTTGTTTTGAGAATGTGTTTTGACTACATCTTCGCTTGCCCAGAAAAAAATCCAGGTGGATGGTTGAACCTTTCGGAGATGGCGTTCCAGGTGCCCTTTTTTCTTCTTCTTTCACTTCTTCTTCAATCTCTCTTGGAATTCTTCAGTATCTATACCGCCTAATCTAGGTCATTTCTGCACGGCTGGACAAAGCGGGCTTGCTCTCTTTCGCTTTTCTTCGTTCCTTCTCCTTTGGTGGTCGGGGGTGCCTCGCCGACCATGAGTCTCTTTCTGCTCTTCTATTTACGACACTCTTTATGAATGCTTCTGGAAAACAGGGAGGAGGAAGGGAGGGGTAACTTTTCGTCTCTCTATAAAGTGTGGCCTTGTGTGGTTGAGGATTAGCTCGAGTAGGCATATGGCTTGGAAGTCATCGAAACGCTTGTTGAGGAAGGCGGTTCACGGAGGAAGGGATAGGGAATGGGGGGGTTATAAATACTAGTTGATGGACTGCAGCTTTATGCGTTAAAGATAGACATGGCTAGAGGATCGTGATACTTGATCTCCTGGGTTAGTTTTCTTTGCTACGACGATGGACGGAGGGGGTTGCTGGGAGGCAGTGAGCGTTGAACATGATGAGCAGGAAGCGGATTGACAGGGCGCGAGGCAGAGCTGAATGGTGACAAAATCATGAAAAGCTTTTCTCTGCTGTGATCCGACTGGTGATATGCTGAGTGGTCAATAGCTTGCTTGACTTAAGTTGCCAGATGAATGCAGTTGCGTCTCCTCAAAACACGTGTACAAATCTCGGAAGGGTTGAGCACCACACAGATCTTCCGCACCCGACACTCCTTTCCAAGCACCTGTGACTCGTTGTAAAAGAGCTGCACATCTGGCAGAAACAGGAAATCCTTGCAATGAAACTCAAAGCAATGTGTCTTTCTACTTGTTTTTATTCTTTATTTCTTTTTTTTCCCTTTCGGAAGACGAGTGATGAGGACACGTGGGCTGATGTTGCTACGAGTAGGCCAAGTTGGTCTCCAGGGCTATGGCTCATCTTAAGAGATCATTGCTCAGCCACGCACACGGCAAGTACAACACGGCCGGTGCGCTCCTCCTTCCGCCCTCTCTTGGTCCTGTTTCTCCTTCCTCAGAACATCGACAGCATAACAAAAACCCGCTACTACGCATCGTGAATTATACATTTGTTTCACTGGTGATATAATCCTCAAATCACGTTCCACGATTGACCTTTCGTTCGAACGTGAATAGTATATATGCCATGGCGGACACGCCGCAGCCTCCACCCACACCCACACCCCGCCACCCTAACCAGCACGGCGGCATCGCCGTCTTCTCAGGTGGCACTGCGGCCAACTTCCTCGTCGACGTGTTCGACCAGATCACCACGCGAAGGAAGTGTCCATTGCGTTATATCATACCCATAAGTGACAACGGCGGGAGCTCGTCGGAACTCATCCGTGTGTTTGGTGGGCCCAGTGCGTTCTTCATGTTTTGATCCCTTCCAGCACAAACGGGCGGCCGAAGTTTGAGTAGATTGTACAAGCAATGAGTGGTGACTAACACGGGGCTATAGGTGTTGGAGATGTGAGAAGTGAGTGAACCCACCCTGAGGGACCCTTTCTGAATGATGGAAGAAGCCAGGTCGTCCCGATGTGATATGGGAGGGCCACGGAACTGCCGAAGGTGATCCGGCGCTGCTGATGCACTTTGCTGAAAGGCCGTCTCGTCCGCCTCATCCCCAACCACGACGGCGACGAGGAGCGCACTGCCATCAGGGTTCTCTTTGAGCACCGGCTGTCGGGAGACCCTATGCAGGCCCGCGCCGAGTGGCTGGACATTGTCGAGGCCCGCCACCTGCTGTGGACCTTCATCTCCAGCCCGAAGCGCGAGCTCATCCGGTCCGTGTTCAACACGCTCAACCTGGAGATTGTCAAGAGGAACCGGCCTACGAGTGTTTTTAACTTTGCTGAGGCGAGTGTGGGAAATCTGTTCCTGACGGGGTAGGTCAAGAATAAACTAAAAAATCCCTCTTGCAATAATGGAGGGGTTGTTGATCGTCAGTTTACATGTTGTGTGTGTTTCTTACTGATACCCAGAACTCATCAACAGCGCTCGCCTCTTCTCGGGGTCCTTCGAGTCCGCCATCTACCTCCTCTCCTTGATCTGCGCCATCCCCGAGTCCACAGCTGTCCTGCCCGCCATCAACTCCAACTTCACCCACCACATCAGCGCCGGGCTCCTGGACGGCTCCGTCCTCGCAGGCCAGGTCGCCATCTCCCACCCCTCCGGGCCTACCGCCGTGCCCGACGCCACTTTCCACCCGACAGGGAATAAGCACTTGGATTTGGACCGCGTCGAGGACGCCAACCTGCCGGGCTCTCTGCCTGTGCTGCGGGGCCACCATGCCTTCTCCAAGGACGATGAGGAGGACCTACCCGCGCGCATCGACCGCGTGTGGTACATCAACCCGTACGGTCACGAGATCTGGCCGGTTGCGAACCCGAAGGTGCTGGCGGCGCTGGAAGATAGTAATGTGGTCGTGTATAGCATTGGTAGTCTGTACACGAGCATTATTCCCTCGGTGATTTTGCGGGGTGTCGGGCAGGCGGTCGCGCGGGCGCGGCGAAAGGTGTTGATTCTGAACAGCAAGGTGGATCGCGAGACGGGTCCTGCGGCGGCGCCCATGAGCGCGGTGGACTTTGTCAGAGCAGTCGCCAAGGCGGCGAAGGAGAGCCAGACGGACTTTGGCCCACTGGCGGATGGGGAGGTGGGCAAGTACGTGAGCCACCTGGTGTACCTCGAGGGGCCGGAGAAGGCCGGCGCGAACGGGGCTGGGAACTCGTCGTTCCTCATGCCACGGGTGGATGTGGAGGAACTGAGGAGCCTTGGGATCGAGTGTGTCATGGTCAAGGGAAAGATGGTGGGCGAGGGGAGGAAGAGGATGGTTCGGTATGAAGAGGGAGAGCTGGTTGAGGCTCTGGAGGGGATTATTGCTTGATTCGGTTGTGGTGGCCTGCACCCTTGGATAGTTTGGGCAGAGGCTTTGGTGTAATTATATGTGTATATCCAACGTAGATTCTAGACAGATGTATTAAAAGATGTGGATGGTATTCATCGGAAGTTATACATGATGGTTTGCTTTTCCTTTTTGGGGATCAGCCTTGGAGGGCTTCAAGTCTCTGCCACTGCTGAACTTGTTCCTAAGTACTCAGTAGCTGTTCAACAGTGGACAGCAATTTAACGAGGTTAGGAATGCCCATCAAACCTGGAGAGCCATTCAGACGCCATTCTTCAGTCATAGCTGTCTCGGAGTATGCTGTAAGCTATCCAAACAATTCGTCAACTTCTCTCTCCCCTTTCCTCTCCTTTGTATCCCCCTTTCCTCGAGGGGACAAGCTTCCTTTGCGGCTTTACTGAACCATTACCTCTTCTCAGCTCCGGGAGTTATCATGTTCATACACACATACATTAATCCACTTAGCCACTCATTCTCCGTCTGAACAATCTCGTCACTAAGAAAAAGGAACTAACACCCGACTAGGACTCTCACTGCCCAAAGGATAAACCCTACCCACGCAACAAAAGCAAGGTTCCGAGGGCGGCCGGACCTGACCGACGGCGAAATAAAGAGGAAGCGGAAGAAGCAACAACAACAACAGCAGCAACACACAACGGTCCCAGACGATACTGACCCCCGTAACACTGCAGCGTACCAGCAGCTAGTATGAAATATGTAATGAAACAAGCGGAGGTCTCCGGGGGGGGGGGGGTTTCAGAAGCGGGAGGTCACCGGCGTCCAGCGCGTGGGCTTAGTTGCAGGCCGGGACGGGACGCACAGGAGACGTTTCTTGAGAAATTGGTGGTTGGGTACGTGGGTGATGGTGAGTAAGCATGTCTCAGGACTTTCTCAGGTGGGCGAGGGGTGGGTGGGAAAGTGTGGAGGGATGAGATTGGGTAGACGATGATTTTTGGGCTTTTGGGAAGATATGGAGGGAGGCTGCCGTGTAGATGGAGGGCTCCTGGGTGGGAATATCAAAAATCTTGGTGGTTGGGTGCTGGCTGAGGGTTGCTTTAAGTACAGAGACTTGTCATAATGAGAGGATATGTGAGTCTTGTGCTTTTTATTCTTCTCTCAAAACCACGTCTTTTCCCTTTTCTTTCTTTCTCTCCTTGTAATTATTCTTTCTTTCTTTTCCTATCTTTCCTACTGTACGAAAGATCATGATTGCTAACAGTCACATCATAATGTGCTCACAATCTCTTGGTCAACAAAAATATATCATCTACCCAGCCATCCAAGAATTACCAAGAATTATATTCTCCTGCCCTCCCCATGATATACAGAATGGAGGTGGTGCAAGGCCAGCCTTTGACATCATGGATATCAAAATCTTAAGCTTCCAGATCGTGATGACAACGATATTACACCCTTTGTCTTTTCCTGCTTTTTCTTTGGTCTTTCCCATCCGATTAAAGATATTATACATGCGTGTTTGGAGTACTTCCCGTGCCTGCTGTATATAAAGTGGGGGAAACGGGAAGACGAGTCTCTTTCTCTCTCTGCATACCCTGCCTGCCTTAGATCAAGATGTTGCAATGCATGCTGCACCTTTAGGGCCCCCAAAATGGTGTAGTTGAGGTGAGATGTTGTTGTACAGCCAAGGAGAGGACGAAAAAGGAAAGCAAAGCGAAAGAAGAAACAGAAACAGAATAAAGGCATGTGTGGCTGTACTAGATCAGGAATCCTGTTCCACCGTCTTTGGAGAATTACCATGGTACGGCGCGCTTCTGCGACCCTTATGTGTTAAGCTGCTACTGGTGGGCTGTGATGCAGGGCGAAAATAGAAAGGGGACACACGGAACGAGAGGCGTTGAAAACCCTTCGCACACACTCTCTTTTCTGTCCCTGACGGGACGCACCCAAAGAGAATAGAGTAAGTACGTATGAGATATCAACAGGGTGGGTGGTATCTGTTCCTCATTCGGCTCGACGAGATTGTAGGTCCACCAGGGAACCAACGCCAGAGCTGCCGTCGGCATGCAGACGCGACCCTGGGAGGGCCATGCTGTAGTAGTATTCAGTTCTACACGAGCACATAGCTGCTTGGGCCTCTTGGGATCAGCAACGGAGCTACCTTGCTTGCGGGGTCAGAAGTGCAAGCCACAGCTTTGAATAGAGTTGGCAGAAGGGGGAGTCGGCCGGCATATCGGGCCCTCTTGATGCACCTTTGTACGAAAAGAGGTTTCCCCCCTGGGAGGTGGCAGGCAAGAAACAAGGAGAAGTAAAAAATAGAGGAAAATATAAAAAAAGAAAAAAGGAGAAAGAGTCCCTCGTACTTCCCCCGGCCTCCGTCTTAGTAATGTGGTACGGACGGTCGAGGCCTTGGGCTTAGTTTCTCGAAACGTCTGGTTCAGGCAAGGCGAATCTGGAACAAATCATCGGGGTGTTAATAGCCTCTCATATATCTGAGGCTAGGCGAAAAGAAAAAGGCAAAAAAAGAAAGAAAGGAAAAGGGAAATGGGTCAAGTGTTGGTCCGGCAAGGCTGTGTGGCGGCGTGGTCGTTGGCTGCGGGGAAAGCTCAGGCCAGGGCCGCGGGGGCGAACAACTACGAGGCAGCCAGTGCTTACGTCTACTGCGAGTCGGGTTCGGAAGAGCGATGAAACCGATCTGTAAGATAGCCAAGATAGAGTGGAGGGGCAAAAGGGGGAGGGGAGAGAAAGTACCCATCGCATCATGATGGTCTTTGTGTTGCAGTGCGTGGCGTTTCCTGCAGTGTTAGTTTTCTGTTCTTCTCTTTTCTGTTTCATGCCGATTACAGATCGAGAAAAGAATCATGCGAGACAAGACGGACAGACGGACGGACGGGCGAGGGGCGGAGTGGCTGGCAGACTGGCTTGGATTGATTGCCAACTATCAACAGAGCCTCGTTCTTCTTCTTTTCTTTTGTTGTACCTGTCCGAGTTACGCATTTACCCAATTACTCAGCTGGCGAAACATGATCTGTCAGAATTAACAAGGAGAGGGAGGCAATAGACTAGGGTCAGGGCCAAGTCAGGTCTACGTAGGCCTTTCGCGTTGGCCCCGGCCCTGTGGCCTCCTCGTACCGTTGGTGGCCGCCTGCCTGGCCCTGGCCAAAGTGGTACTCGTCAACTGTATTACTCCGTAAGAGGTGGTTCCGCAGCATTGGTGGCGGCGGCTATCAGAGCCCGTGTACCGCTTACCTGCCGGCTGTTAGTGAGCAGCAATACTAGACGTGCACCCACTCTGCCACTATCCCAGAGCACTATAGCATTGTATTAGTGCCTCTGTCCCCACTCCTCCTCCCCCGTCCCCACCTGCTTCGTCTGACGTTTCCATGCCTTCCCATTGCGAATCGTGCCGGCTGCCTGGGGCCTCCCGTCCCCTTGCCTTATCATGGCAAAAGTAGCCTCTCGCCTAGCTCTACTTTGCACCTTTTAACCGCGTGCATCATTCGTTTCCTCACCGGTATCTGCGTGTCACCGTTGTCTTGTCGGATCAATAATCCACTTTGGCCACCTGTACCTGCACTGTTGGCTTAGACTGTTGCCATCAACAAGGAATTCTGTCATTCCAGCTGTGGCTCTTGAGAGGGGAAGCCACATACACGCACATATTTTGCATGTGCATGGTGTGTATTTGCATACTATCTATTGGGGGGGGATGTCACTAAGGTGGGTGGTGTGGGCGCTGATCTTGTGGCGCGTCTTTTTCGGGGGTTTTTGGAGCTGCTTGTCGTAGAGGGGGCGAGCAGGTTCAAGCTGACGCTTGGTCACCAGCTCATTGCTAAATCCGATCCCGGTTGACAAGAGAGATGGAGGATCGCCCAATCATGAGCCCTGCCGCATAAGCTGTGTCAGGTGCATAGCTACAGTGGTGTGCATGTGGGTGCATGCCGCCGCCAGGCTTTCCCAGGCTTCCCCAGGCCTTTCCCAGCCTTCCTGCCACAGCCAGGCATAGTGCTTGAGTACGTACTACTACTACGGAGTGGCAGCAGAAGGTGTACGTACACTCCCCTAGCACAGTACTGCGTACACCTCCAAGAGGTCGCTTTTGGATGTTCTCGGCCTCAGCAGCATGTCAGTCATTCATCTGCTGCTTGGAGCTCCTTCCGGTCTCACTTCCCCTCTTTCTCCTTCTCCCACCACCACCACCATCCCTTCCTCCTCCAACCTCAAAACCTCCTCCTCCTTTCCATCTTCTTCACTTTGACCTTCATCTTCACCTCCCATCTCCATCGACTCTAGAGGAGGCTGACAACATCTCATTCTCTCTTTCTCTTCCTCTCACACACTCAGCAACATCTTACCTATTGACCTGCCAGCCTACCAGACCACCCGACCTGCGTTTCCCTGCAGCTGGTCCCTACAGCTGGTGTTCTTCTCAACAGTGCCTCCATCCTAAACAGCTGGTCTCCAGCTGCATCAGTGACATCAATAATCATTTGAGTTAATCTGTGGATCCAAGGCTACCTACTTGTATGTCTTTGGTGCACTGCCTCATCTACCTTTTTGTTCCCTCTCGAAACCTATCTCTCTCTCTCACCACCACTTGATCACCCATGCCAGCCAGTTTCATCCATCATCATGCTTCCACCATGAACATCAACATCAACAACACTGGCAGTTGGCATTCCCCATTCTTTCCAGAAGCAGCAGGCTGCACCTCGGCACCCCATCCGCCAGTGGCCCATTCACTAGCGACCCCATTCACCGCTTGCCCCGTCACTTAGGCCCCATTCCCTGTCACTTACTCGCTGCCTACATATCCACTCTTGCTGCACCCCGACTACTTAGCATACATGCAACAAAGTGCTCCAGGGCCTCTCTTCCTGCTGCACCACAACCCCTTGACACCTGGCTGGTGACGGATACCCTTTATCTATCGGTCCACCGCTTCAGCAGTCAGAGTCATCTCCCATCCACCTCACCTTCGAGACTCTCTACTTATCCTTCCTCCCTCTCGCCCTCCCTCTCTATCTCTCTTGTCTCTCTCCCTTCTCTTTCCATCCATACTGACAACACTCCCGTTTCAAGAGCGAACCATCCTTCATCATGGCCTCGACTTCACCGGCCACCCCGGAAACCGTGGTGACCCTTAAGGTCCACTTTCAGGGCAGCACCCGACGGTTCAAACTGCCGCTCCGTGACCTCGGCGTCAATGTCTTTGAAGATAAGGTACGTCATGATGCTATCTGCCTATGCCTATCTCCATTTCTATCCCTCCCGCCTCGTTTGTTATCATCAACTCCTACTGACTCTCTTCCTTTTGCCTCCCGGTAGATCCGAGCCATCCTTTGCATCTCGCCCGACGCCAATGCTACGATTGAGCGCTATTCCGATTCCGCCTCCTCCTACGTCGTGCTTGACCCGAGCAAGCAGTCCGTCTGGAAGCAGCTCTTCCGCGCCGCCAAGGCAAAGCAGAAGCTTAAGCTCCGCGTCACCCTGAGAGACTCAGACGAGGAAGACCATCGTCCGAAGCCCGTCACCGTCGAGGACGAGCCTGAACAGGAGAGCCAGGCATCCGCTCAGAACGAGGCTGAGGATCTCGCTATCCCCGTGCCCGTTTCCGTGGCCACAAGCTGGGCACCGAGAACTCAACCTCCCAAGGCTCAAACCCCTGTGGTCACCAGCGCCTGGACGGTGCCAGTCACACCTCCACTCTCCAAAGAAACCCCCGAGCACGACATGGCGGGTCAGGTCGATACGATGCAGAACGCAGTGCAGACGGCCTTGAGCCACTTGTCGTTGGAGCAGTCCGAGGCTGCTGTACAGCAGGAGACCCCCGGGGAGTCGGAGAGGACCACTCCGGTGTGTGTGGCCCCGAAGGCGGCTAATTTTGCCGTCTGCTGCAACAATTGCGACCGCACTATCCCCGACGACCACTTCCACTGTTCCACCTGCGACGATGGCGACTTCGACCTGTGCCCTGACTGCGTCGACAAGGGCGTCACCTGCTACAACGCAGAGCACTGGTTGCTGAAGAGGTTCGTGAGAGGCGATGTCATTGTGGTGAGCGTCACCGAGAGGTTGCCTCCCAAGCCCAAGGCTAAGCCTGAACCCGAGGCGGTCAAGCCCTCCGACGAGGGTGTTGACGTCTCTGCCGGCCAGGCCAAACCCGCTTCAGCACCCGCGATCCCTCCTCGCGCCATCTCCGTTATCCAATACCGGGCTTCTGTGCGCACCTGCAACTCTTGCGTGCAAGAGCTGCCCGACAAGGAGTTCCTGCATTGCACCGCCTGCGAGGACTTTGACCTGTGCAAGACCTGCTTTGCCGCTGACAAGCATGGCCACCACCCTCAGCACGGCTTTGAACCGGCTGTCGAGGGCACCCCCCTCTCCACCGAGATCTCGAAGCGCCTGGCTCCCGGTCGAGACCAGCGACACCACGCGATCTGCGATGGCTGCGACAAGTTCATCACCGGCGTCCGTCACAAGTGTCTTGACTGCCCTGACTGGGACTTTTGTGGGGCCTGTGTTGTGAACGCGGGCTTCATCCACCCTGACCACCGCTTTGTGCCCATCTATAGCCAGATTGCCGAGGCCCGGTCCACTACCGTTCCCCGTCCTTGCCACTATGGTATCTGCTGCGACGGTCCGCTCTGCGTCGACAAGCGTAAGACGTACATTGTCGGAGAGCGCTACAAGTGCACTGTATGCCACGACACCGACTTCTGCGCCGGTTGCGAGGCCAGCCCTGCCAACATGCACAACCGCACCCACCCTCTCATCAAGTTCAAGACCCCCGTGAGACGTGTCGAGGTTACTACCAAGGGCGAGGATGAGCGTGGACAGAAGCTACCTGTCATGGGCGACCGCCTCTGCCGTAGGCCCGTGAGCCCCAAGTTCACTGAGGCCCCTTCTGCGACCAAGAGTGTCACGAGCTCCGTGCGCACCGTGGTCAATGTGAAGCCTGAGCCCGAGGTTGAGGGGCCTGCTGTTCCTAGGTGCCCCCATCTGGTGATAGATCATTCGCACCCAGATCGCATCCTGCCACTCCCGGCCTCTGGCTTCGACAGCGCGGCCGTGCAGAAGATTCTGCGGGCTAAACAGCAACAGATCAGACAAGCTAAGGAGCGCTTGAGCATTATGTCGCA
This sequence comes from Cryphonectria japonica, assembly GCA_014851275.1. Taxonomy (NCBI): domain Eukaryota; kingdom Fungi; phylum Ascomycota; class Sordariomycetes; order Diaporthales; family Cryphonectriaceae; genus Cryphonectria; species Cryphonectria japonica. Next base: position 288,184 of record JACWTT010000036.1, read on the forward strand.
GACCCGGCAGGCCCAGTTGGCATCTCTAGGCTACCAGCAGGCGGCGGCTCATCAGGGCCCTGAGGTGACGGCTACCGGTCTTATTGCTTTCTTCGAGCGCGACACTGTCCCTGATGGCACCGTCTTCCCCCCCAACCATTTCTTTGAGCAGACGTGGGTCCTCCGCAACGGTGGAAGTACACCGTGGCCCGTTGGATGCTCCATCAGGTTTGTGGGTGGTGACTATATGGGTCGCATCGATCCCAGTCACCCTGCTGGCGTCAGTGACCTCATTTCTGCTTCCGAGACTACAGTCACGTCGGCCCCTGTCGCCCCGGGCGACGAGTTCTTGTTCAAAGTCATGCTCCGAACCCCATCCCGTGAGGGTAAGAGCATTTCTTACTGGCGTCTGACCACGAATGATGGCTACAAGTTCGGCCACCGCCTGTGGTGCCACGTTACCGTCGAGGCGTCCAAGGCAGTCGAGGTCGAGCAAGAGGAGGAGGCTACCGATGGTGAAGCCAATGAAGAGATCCCTGAGCTGGTCAAGGAGGAAGACTTTACTGCCACAGAAAACAACACCCAGGCATCTGCCGAGACCAGCCAGATGATTTTCCCCAAGCTGGAGAAGGAGTCGCCAGAAGCTAGCACTCATGAGGATGTCAAGTCCGAGACTGCCGAGGCTGTCGAAGAGTCTGATGGCTTCGAGGACTGCGGCGAGGATGACGAGTGGGCGGAGGATTCCGACGGCGGCTTCATGACCGACGAGGAGTATGATATCCTCGACGCTTCCGATGAGGAGTTCTCCGACGAGCAGCAGAAGAAGGTGCAGAAGAAGTAGACGACCCGAAAGCAATCTTGGCGTCATGCGACTGACTAGCTGTGCTTGACACACTAGCTGTAGATCGCACGGTAAACTAGTGTGTAGGATGTTGGATGAAGACTAACAATGATTTTGCCTTTGCTTTCTTTCTCTTTTGTTTCTTCGCCCTTGATTTCTTGTCGTATCTGGCACTCTTTCCTCTTTTCCAGCTTAGGTAGTTCAAGTTTCCCTTCCACAATTCTATCGACAACTCTCGAAAATGTTGATAGAGCGAGTGGAGAGGGGGCTTGATCCCCTTGGTCTTTTCTATTGGCACGGTCTTGGAACAATGTCATCTCGACGGAACACTCAAGTCAACCAACCACTCATGAACAGAATGTCAACAGAGAAATAGCTTGTGGTTGCGCGATAGCCTTTGAATTATCATGAACATTATTTCTTAGTATTGATCTGCCGGGTGGATATGAAGCTGTGCATGTTTCTTGAGTCCCAAGCCTCGAGGTTGCTGTGTGCAATCTAGTAAACTTCTAACGTAACATGTTGCCCAATCGTGATGCTACGGCCAGATGCAAGTTCTTCAATATATTCAGAAAGACGATATTCAGATCAGAACCCGCCACATGAATCTTTCAAAGGCCTAAATGGCTCCCACACGTAACTCCCTACATCATGATCTTGGCCCTCTCTAGTCGAAGGTGATCTTCTTGCCCTCGGGCTTCACAGCAGCACCTGTCAGCCTCGCGACGCTGATATCTGTGCCGAAGCTCTTGATCCCAGCCGGCCCCTTCTCATCGTTGCCATTCTCGGGGTGCGTATCGTCTCGGCTTTGCCTGTGGTTCTTATTGTTGTTGTGTCGGCTCTGTGAGTGGTTGGGTCGACTCTGTTGCCTGGCACCCTTGGCATCGGCGGCCGAGTCCTTGGGGCGGCCGAAGCGCTTCTTGTATCTCGTCTGGTCGTCTTCGGCGTGCTCAATCTTCAGCCGACGGCCGTGGAGCGTGTTGACCCACCACTTGCGCGTCTTGACTTTCTTTTCTATGGCCGGCTTCGACTTCTTTGCGGTCGCGTTCTTCTTCTTGGGCTGGTCTTCCGCATCTTCGTCGCTAGATGATTCATCGTCGTTGTCCTGAGCCTCGGCCTCATCGTCATCGCCTTCCTCTTCCTTCTCGGCATCCACGTCCATAAAATCTTCCTCCGTCTCCTCCACCTCCCTGATCTTCACGAACCCCTTGACCGCCCACTCCGTCGCGGCGGCCTCTTTGAACTTGACCCAGCCGTACCCTTTACACTTCCCGCTGTCCTCAAAGGTAGCGACCTTGACCCACTCGATCTCGCCGCACTTGGCAAAGAGCTCGCGCACGTCCTCCTCCGTTGTCTGGAAGCTCATGTTCCCGACAAAGACCTTGCGGCTCAGCGAGGCCGGCGACACCACATCCTCCGCCTTGGCCTCACCCGCTCCGTCCGCTGTGGCCCCGGCACCAGCCTTCTTGTGCTTGTGCTCCTCGGGCCGGCCCTCGAAGCTCGTCGCGTCCTTGATCAGCAGCTTCCGCCGATACCACTCCGTCTCGCTCAGCGCGATGGCCGCAACGGTAGCCTCGTAGGTTGAGAAGTCCACATAGGCAAACCCCTTGTTCTCAAACTCGCGCTGCTCGTCGCCGCCGCCGCGGCGCTGGCCCTTGGGCTTGGAGGGGGGCACGTGCACGCGCGTGATGGCCTCGTTGGTGATGCTGCCGCCTGAGTTGTCGACCAGCCAGCGACGCAGCTCGTCGCGGGTGACGGTGAAGCGCAGGTTGCCGATCCAGACGCCGAAGGGGGAGCGCTCCTTTTTGGTCTTGCCGTCTGCGTCGGTGCCGTTCTTCTTGGTGGAAGAAGCGCCGCCTTCGTTGTCGTTTTCGTCATCGTCAGAGGAGGGCTTGGGGGGGAGGGGCTTGCCCTTCTTGAGAGCGCGCTTGGCTTTCTTGGAGGGGGGCTCGGGCAGGTTGATGTCGACTTCGATTTCGGGTTGTTGGACCTTGCGCTTCTTGGAGGAGGACGAGGATTTGGGCGCAGGTTCGGGGCTTGCCCTTGGGGTTGAGTCTGGGGAGGAAGAGGAGGAGGACGACATCTTGTGTGGACCTGTGACTCTGGCGGTTTCTGCTGCTTGCAGAGAGCCTGGGAGAGGAAGGAGAAGGCGGGGATAGTATTGTGCTGTGTGTGTTTTATTTTCGGGTGGTTCAGCGTATGGAAGGAAATTTTTCTGGGTCGCTGGTGTCGATAAGACCGATAAGAATCGAGTGGGCGCAGGGGTGAGAGGCTTTGAGATTGATTGGTTGGTAGTCTGTGTATTCTTTCGATGTGATCTTCATCTTCTCGAAATCTCAACTTGCAACTATTTTCTTAAGCCACATAGCATTTCCTGGATCAATGAGTCTGTTGACTGTGTTCATAAGATGAGGTGAGCATTTGAGAACATTGCGCAAGGCCGGAGAATTTGTCTTGAAACCATAGCCATCCTTGTGGGAAGTGAACGGTAAGGTCCACTAGACAAGAGGCAACAAGGGCCCTGACTCCGTCATCGGGACAGCCTAGGAAAACATCTCTCTTGTGAAGAGTCATGCCTGAACAATTTACATGAGAGCTCACCTGAGATCACAGCACATCAGGCTGCCCTACTCCAGAGAATTGATCTTCAAGAGGTGTGAGAGATTGAAGCATCAAGCCAGGGTTGTTATACATTCCCTTCAGAGGTTCAACACCTCTTTCTCTACAGCGCTTGTTCTGCTCCCTCGCGTAGGCCAAGACGCCACGAAATCAACTCCCTTACTCCCTTTCCTTTTTTCTTTGATTCCTTCACACGAACAAGCAGATACAACAGTCATTCAAGATGGCCACGGAATCTTTCGTCATCAAGGTGCCCTGCTCCTCCGCCAACATCGGCCCGGGCTTCGACGTGATCGGCCTCGCCCTGTCTATGTACCTCGAGCTGCACGTCTCCATCGACCGCTCTAAGTCTAGCTCGGAGCACCCTCTCAACTGCAGGTTGACCTACGAGGGCGAGGGCGCCGACGAGATCAGCCTTGACCCGGACGCGAACCTGCTCACCAGGGTGGCGCTCTACGTCCTCCGGTGCCACGACCAGCGTAGTTTCCCTGTCGAGACGCATGTCCACATTGTGAACCCCATCCCTCTGGGCCGGGGCCTGGGATCGTCTGGTGCTGCCGTCGTGGCGGGCGTTCTGCTGGGCAAGGAGTGTGGTGGGCTGAAGCAGCTGGACAACGACCGCCTTTTTGACTACTGTCTGATGATTGGTAAGCCTTGAGGTGTCACCTATCACCCCTTCACCCCATCGGTGGCCAACCTTCTTCGACCAAAGCCTTAACTACATCTTGGCTGACATGCACGTGAAAATTCAGAACGCCACCCTGACAATGTCGGCGCGGCACTATACGGTGGCTTCGTGGGGACATACCTGAAGCCCCTTGCGCCAGAGGATGTAGCTCGTATCGAGATCCCCTTGGCCGAAGTCCTCCCTGCGCCGGCGGGCGGCGTCGACACTGGTGCGAGACCGCCTGACCCGCCGAGGGGGATCGGACATCACATCAAGTTCCCATGGAGCAAGGAGATCAAGGCTGTGGCTATCATTCCTGATTTTGAGGTTGCTACGGCCAAGGCGAGAGCTGTGCTGCCTGAGCAGTACCCCCGTCCCGATGTGGTGAGTTCGTTCTTCTTTTCCACCGAGTCTGTTTGTATCATCTTATTTCTTAATTGTTTGACCACACGATGAAGAAGAACAAAACCCCAGAAAAGAAACAAAGCTGACGGCCATTTTCAAGACCTTTAACCTCCAGCGCATAGCTCTTCTCCCCGTGGCGCTGGGCCAGTCGCCGCCCGATCCAGACCTTATCTACTTGGCGATGCAGGACAAGCTGCACCAGCCGTACCGGCAGACGCTGATCCCTGGACTCACGGAGATTGTTGAGTCCATGACGCCCAGCACGCAGCCGGGTTTGCTCGGCGTGTGCCTCTCCGGAGCGGGGCCGACCATCCTGGCGCTGGCGACGAGCAACTTTGAGGAGGTTGCGGAGAGTATAATATCGCGGTTTGGCAAGCAGGGCATCAAGTGCAGCTGGAAGCTACTGGAGCCGGCGGAGGGCAGCCATGTGGTGAGGAAGTAGGGGCGCGAGTCGCGTTTATTGATGGCGATATTGGCGTTAGTATGTGCCGCGCCGGCCCACACACGGGTGCCTTAGCTGTCATACTCAAGAGCACACCGTAGAACCAGGTGTACACTCTGGAGCATCAATGTCATGTCATCTACCAATGTCTCAAAACCTTTCTTGTCCTTTTGTCTAGGTCAATCTGGTGCTGATTGATGGCTGGAGGCAGTGGGGCACTATATTCGATCCCTCAACTTCTATCCATGTTGGCACTACAAAAATGTATAACATTGGTAATGAGGGCCAAAAGGCTAGACAGCTGGATGCCGAGGCATCACTAACGCATGCGAACAGTGAAGCAAGCAGCACAAAAGTAGCAGCAGGTCTTGGACTTCACCCAGTCATGAAGTTATAGCGGCCCCGTTTGAAGGGCGATGATTGGGTCAAGATGGATTCAATCCAAGGGACGCTGGATGGGAATGCATGGAATTCCATGCCAATAATACTATAGTACAGGGGTGTTTGGATGCCTTTTTAAAGAGGTTGCAGTAGTGGACACCAGCTGGGCCCATGGGTTGGGGTATATGCCAAGTAGTATGGTGGAGGGCTGAGGTTAAAGGTTGTAGTCCTTGTGTGCGTGCGCGTATGTACGTGTGTGTGCGGGGCCCAGCAAGATGATTCCATGAAAAGCCAATGATTGGTGCTCACTTCCAGGCCAAGACCAGACAACAACTCGGAGGGGTGATGAGTGTTGGCAATGCAGGGTGACTGTGCATTTCCACTAGGGATGGATGCTGTGCCGTGTGGTGTTTGGGGCAATCGGATTGAACGAATGCAGCCTGCAACATCTCTAGCCTTGGATGGGACCTTGGCCTTTGACCGCCTTTATGGTTTGTGGTTTTAGTCCTGGTCCATGGTGCTGGATCTTCCCACCCATCAGAAGGGCCCTTTGCTTGCATCGGCTATCCGAGATGGCAGGGGGAGGGGTATGAGCGGGGGTCTGCTAACACACCTTGGTACCCCCAGACCAACAAGAGAGGAGGGGGGCTTGATGACCAGGTGCCTGCCCTGGAGCATCAGGTGTCCTAGCTACAGGGGCCTAGGTGGTTACCATAGCACCTTTCAGTGTGACAATTTAACGCTATGGATTCCCATTGCCTTGGTACCCGCACGGCTCCCCACTCTTCCACCTACTGTCAGTAGCGAGCCTATGCTAGCTTTTAGCTGCTGGCTGCCCGTGCCCGAGCCCACCTCAATCTTCCCAAAACCCCCAGCACCCATCACTTTCTCCTCCACTCCATTTTTCTTCTTGCCAACCATCTCGCCCCCAATCATAAAGAAAGGCCAAGGCACCCGAGACCTCGGCCTCGCAGACTCTTTCACCTCTCTTTCTCCCTTAGGCTACTGCATCTACCAAACGCCCTCGACTCCTTGTACCGACAGACAGACAGACAGCCCACACACGCAAGGGCCATCTTCCCCATCGTCTCCCTTCTCCCTACTTCGCATCTGGGGGCTTATCTCCCCCCCCCCCCCTCTCTAATTTCCTCCGTTGGGTCTTCCGTCCTCTCGGAGACCTGGTTCTGCATACTTTGGAACCAAAAATCCATCCTGCCGTGGCCTCGACGGGGGATCCAGAAGTCAACTCCCGAAATCGCTCAGGACGACCTGTACCGAACTCGATCTTCTGTCCCGGGAACGATCATTCCTGGGGCTTCTCAGGCGGCAACTTTTACCTGGCAAACACTACGATAGCAACAGCCCTCCAAACACCACGCAAGGAGTCCACCATCCACTCTATCGCGACGCCGTCTACGACAAGATGAATGTGCTGTTGGCGCAGCCGCCAGTCTTTCCTCATCAACACGACAACCCCCGTCTCTCTCCCTCCCGTGGCAGTACGTATCTTCCCCTTCTACGCCCCTCTTCATACTATCAAACCCCCAAAGCTTTGCTGCCAAGCCCCCTCCTGGGTTGCGCATCCCTATGAATCTGAATGACTCGAATGACTCTTGCCAACCTGTCTCATTCATAACTCCCGCTTGCGACAACAAAAGCCGGTGCATGATGCTGACGTCGTCGTTGTGCCTACAGTGTCCCCGTTGTCCAGCATGGCGTCCAAATCGAACAAGCGGCAGCGTGAGGATGATGGCGACGAGATGAGCGTCTCGCCCCAGAACTCACCATCCCTAGCCCAGCGGCAGCTGGCGAGACCGCGAAAGATGCGCAGGGTCCCTGAACCCCAGGCCCGAAGCCTCCCTCTGCCTCGACTCCTGGAGACCCTCGACAACAATCAGCTACGGGCTGTCCTTCAGACTATCTGCGATCAGCGGCCGGACATACAGGAGCAGGTCCTGAGCGGTGCCCCCCGGCCTACGGCAGCCAACTCGTTGCAGGTTTTGGAGTCGTATCAGCAGAAGCTCGTTGAGGCCATGCCACTGGGCCATTCCAGCTCCGACTACGCCTACTACAGGGTGAAGCATCACCTTGGTGCGCTGGTGGATGCCATTATGGACTTTACACCTCAGTACCTGCCTCCCGCCGAGGACCAGGCCAGCATATCACTCATGTACCTTGATGGTGTTACCAAGATCGCGCACTCGCTTCCCAACTGGGACAGCCAGACGTACAGACACCACAAGGATCACGTCTATGACGAGATAGCAAAGGCCTGGACAATGGTCATCTCGGAGGCTGCCAAGCGGGGTGGCGGCTTCACATTGCACCGAGAGGGATGGGATCAGGTTCTAGCAAAGCATAACGAGCAGGCCGGTGGACGGCTCCAACCCGCAGTCAACACCCTGGCGAATCACGTCGGTTGGACGAGCGCGGACCAGCACGCTACCACGGGTGGACCATCAGGTCAGGAATCGATTCTGGACCAGCTGCTCAACGGATCATACGGATCTGCTGTCAGAGTTGGGCCGTTCTAAGGGTACCGGTTTTGGTACCACCGGAGGAAGCAATATTGCGATTGCGGAAGAAGTACTCGATGACAAACAAATCAAAACGGAGGAGGTTCAGGGGCGGCGGCATCTTAGAGCATGGGGTTGGACCATGCATATTTCACGACACTTTTACGACCAAACCACTCGTTGTGCTCTGGCACGGACACGGCTGGCATAGACTTGGGATGTTTTTAGGGGCTGCACATCGCAACGGCGTTTACACCATGTCACACATTCTCGCGTTTGCATCATTCTGATATCCATTTTTTTTATTCAGGATCCCCTTGCATTCATTGAACTTGTTTTTCGATCTTCGTGTGGATCATGTCCTTTCAAGTAAGAATTAGGGTGGTTGAGGAGACTTGGCTTGCGTGTTCAGCATTTATTTTTCTTTTGTACCTAATACGGGATGGTAAAGCACTGGATTGGGCTGGGCTCCCGGCCATTTGGGCCTGGCATCCATAGTCTGAAATATCATTCAATCTCTAGCGAATGCTAGTGACACAAGAACCTCCAAACGAGCATGCTCTAGTGTGTTGCGGCTGACTTGTACTGATGGAGACGGACGCATCCGTATGCGCTGGCGTAAGACTTGTCGTGCCTGGCGATGACGACGACGCTCTGCACCCGGCACTCCCAGGTGTGCTACTACATAGTACTACTACGCACGGTACTTGGCACACATGGTGAACGAGCCAGCCCATATCACTCTGAGTATGATGCGTAGTAGACATTCTTCATCGAGATCAAGTATCCGTATGTACCGAGCGAGGGCTTATGTCACGGACGGTTGATGAAGGCGGCGTTGACGCTGAGTTCGGCCTTTCGAGCTGGTGGTGGTGGTTGATATACGCGCGGCGTGATGAAGAGGGTTTCTAGGGGGAATAGTGAATCTTACTGTGTCTTAATGCGAGGTCAAATTGCATAGTGTGCAGTGTTGTCCTTGGTGTTTGTCATCAAGACTGTATTCTAGGATGAAGGCCTAGGGGCTTGGAAGGTGTTGGGTTGGGCCGCCGGGGGTGGGGGGGGGGGGGGGTTGCCTCCGAGTCACTGTACCTGACGTCACGTGGGAGCGTGCCAACCGAGTCAGCAATTGCTGGCCGACGCTGCTGTACCGCGCTGGCAGTGCTAGGCACGCTTCCCTGTAGGCAACCAGGCGCGTCCATCAGCAACGGCTTTGTCAACCGGAAGTTTACATCAACAACTACAAAACGACCACCATGCTGAGCTTCTAATTTAATAGGCATCCGTTTATGAATTTTTTCAGGGCCTCATGAGCTGCTCTTCAGTTTAAGCATCGTCAAAATGCCTGCGTGAGTAAAGTCTATCCATCGCCCACGGTCATCCAGACGCGTCCTGCGCGCCTCGTAGCGAATATAGACACACATGACTGTTTGGCTAACTGAACCCAACCCACCTCACAGCCCAGGTGACCAACACGCGACAACCCTCGCCAACCCGTTCGAAGTTGCCCAACCCCGCATCTCCGAGTACACGGCTCAAGAGATCGCGACGCTGCAGTCCCGCCTCGAGAAGCAGCTGGGGCCCGAGTACCTGTCGGCGCGCACAGGTCCCTCAGGCCAGAAGGTGCACTACATCGCGGCGGAGAAGTGCATCGCGCTCGCGAATGAAGTGTTTGGTTTCAACGGGTGGAGCAGCGCCATCAAGGAGATCCAGGTCGACTTTGTTGACGAGCATCCACAGACGTTCAAGATCAGCCTAGGCCTGAGCGTCATCGTGCGCGTGACGCTGCGAGACGGGACGTTTCATGAGGACATCGGCTATGGGCACATTGAAAACTGTGCGGGCAAGGCCAAGGCATTCGAGAAGGCCAAGAAGGAGGGGACGACGGACGGGCTCAAGAGGGCGCTGAGGAATTTTGGCAACGTGCTGGGCAACTGCATTTACGACAAGGACTATGTCAAGAAGGTCACCAAGCTGAAGGCCGAGCCGAACCGGGTGTGGGACGAGAGTGGTCTGCATCGGCACGCGGACTTTGTGAAGAAGCAGGACCTCGTCAAGGTCGAACCGGGGACGAGTGGTAGTGGTGCAGGTGGTACTGCGCCGGCGACGATAGTGCCATCTGCTGACGAGACTTTTGAGGATCTTTTGGGCGGTAAGACTTTCTTCTTCTCATGATTTCGTGACACCACGCTGAAAAAAATGATTGCAGAGTTTGACGAGGTGGACTTCAACATGATGGATGACGAACACCCTGATGAGGTCTCTATTCCGCAGAGCGAGAAGCCAACTCCGCAGAGCAACGGAAACAAGCCTAACCCCCCAGGCATGCAGCCCCCATCACGACCTCTATCACGGTCACACTCTGCGGGCAATCCGGCTCGGCCACCACAGACCCCTGGTCAAGCTTACCCCCGACCTCATCCTCAGAACAATCCAAATCAAAGTACCCCACGACCACAGCATCCTTTGCAACAGCAAATGGCACAGCCACGCTCTGCCTCAGGCAGCAATGGTCCGCATCAGACACCACCACCACAAGCGCAAGCCCAGAATGGGGCTGCCTCCTCTGAGGGGGTCGGCTTCTTCTCCGCCCGTGCAGTCAAGCAATTCGCTGGTTCAAAAGAGGACGAGGAACCTAAACTCCCCACGGCGCCTTTGGGGGCTCAGGCTTTCAATCCTCACGCGGAGAGTCCATCAATCCGCAAGACTCCTGGTATTGATCACACCAAGTCCAAGCCGGTGGCGCGAAACGGTCAGCATGTTGCACCAGCCGAGAGAAAGGAGGGCGATGCCAGTGGTAAGACCCCTGCTCTACCTACGACCTCCATGGGCGTTGGAGCTGGGAAAGGAGGACCAGGTGCAGGTGCCGCCGGAGGACCCAACACCGGCAATGGTGGAGGACAGCAGCAACAGCCGATGGCCGGCCAGAGAGGGAATGTAACTAACCCTCAACTGAGCCAGGCTAGGCGTATCGGGGCCCCGGTGGGCCCTGGAAGTCCTGTGGGAAACAGGGGCCAGTATCGTCCTCCAACGATCAAGAGGCCACTGCCTAACGAGAGTAGCAACAGCGCTGCACGACCGGCATTGGCTGATGTCTCTACAAACAGCACAGTGGTTGCCGTGCCTGCTGGCGGTCTTGTAGGCGGAGACCCAAAGAGGCAGAAGATGGGCTGAGTCTTTGGACTGGCTGTAGATGAAAGCCTCCGGAAATTGACTGTGTTGCTTTTGCTGTCACGAGCGGTCGTGGGACGTTGAACTACTTGTTTGGCGCTTGGAGTTTCTTGACTGTCAATCATTTCTGAAATGGGTGGACGTAGCTTAGAGATACGTTGAAATGATACAGTGGAATTACACTACCTGGGAGAAGAGCGCGACGTTGTTGGTACCGGCATGCGACTATAGTGCTGTTACTGCCCAAGATGGCTGTGGCTGAGAGGTGAGTAATAGCAAATACTACATACTGAAGGCATTCGTGTATAAGTGTATACTTGAGTAATCAACATCCATGCCACTGATGGCTCCAGTAGTAAGTTCACCGAGAAGGTATTTGGAGGGCTCAAAGTTAATGAAAGAGCCGCGGATGAACGGTCTCATACTTCCTGCCATCTCAAACCAACCACTCTCGCGAAATTATCCTTGCCTCAGTCCATGTTCAACCTTGCAGGCGACCATGACACGAATGTAGAGCATGAGCAGCCATAGCTGGATATGGACTTCTTCGGGATAGAGATCATGCTCGCAGGGCTACCGATGGCCATCCCCAGCCGTGGTTCTTGTAGTTTACACTTGCTGCCATCGTCTCTTCATACCTTTTGTTCTTCTGGATGGCCTGCCGTGATAGTCTTTTGGATTTTTATATCGATCAGCTGTATTTTCTTCCCTTCTGTCAAATCTGCGTTAACGATCTGGTTGGGGGGTTTTTTTTTTTTTTTGGTTTTTTTGTTGTTGTTGAGCTTCCTGGATATTGCTTAGTGCATTGCTGTGAGGTTTCTTTCAGTTGCTATCTTCGTGGGATTGTGGATGAAATTGTTTGTGGTGAAATTCTGCTTGTTCGGCCAATGTGTGTTCAGTTTCACCACAGCCTGAAAGAGATGCTCCTATACTTAATTCCGTCACGCACATCCAAACTTTCGATGGAGTTCTGCCGCCATCGAAAAGCAACTGAAAGGTAAACACCCTTGCGGTACTTGTATACAGGCCATCCCAACCAATCGAAAATACGCTTTGGCAATGTGGCTTCTGCCAAGGTATTCTTGTACGGATTGAGTTCTCTTGCTGTCAAAGTGTGTGCCGCCCAACGTAGAAACACATCGGAACCCACATCTGTCTCCTTTACACTACGCCAACCCTTGGTCTCGTTGATCTTTTCCCAGAGGCGAAAAGTCAGTGTCAGGTTTTGGTGGACTTTTGTAGCGTGCTCGCGAAGCTGAACAAGGCATTGATACTGCCTGATACCTGTTATACCGCTAATAAGCTTGGATAGAACTTCACCTAGTACGATTGACAAAGCGACCGCCCACACAGGAATAAGAAGCGACGGCTTGTTCTTCCCAAATGCGGTATAGCAAATACTAATGAGGGCGTCTAGGCCGATGTCCTGCTCGATGACTTTGGATGCAAGTTCCCACTTGCGGAAATGAAGAGCGCTCAGAAGCACGCTTGACTCACACGCACGAGTTTCTAAAGTTGTACGTGCGGCTGTCTCGGAAAGTACGAAGTCCTGCAGTCCGCAGGCGGCCGCATATGAGAGGAATGACACTGGTTCGTCATATCCCTCAAGGAGTTTCCCTGGCCCTGCTGTCCACATTTGTCGAAGCAAGTGAAATAGCGGCCCTTCAAGTTTTTGGATAGTCTTCAGTGTCTTGAAGAAGTTTTGTCTCAAGCAAGGCCATGTAAAAGTGTTCTCCACATTCCGCGCATAGATGACAGTCGCAAGATATATCCGCCCGTACACGTCGGATGTATCAAAATTTGGCCAAGATTCTTGCAGAGCCGAGTATCGTTTCTCATTGTTGATGAGATAATCGCGGGCCGATCTATGACAGAATCGTACATGTTTCGCCTCGCCATGAAAGAGCGGAAATGTTGAACGGGGTGGTGCATGATCAACTGCTTCAAGTAAGCCTCGAGTCAGGCCGTCTATCCGCTTCATGCCGAGCTTCAGTCGCCTGGTGAGTTCTTCTTCTGAGTATGGCTGACGCTCCGTTGCTGAAGGAAAATCTTCGTCAAACAAGCTGGGATCATTATGATCCCCGAGCCAAGACAGCATTATGACATCGAGGTGGAAATCTTCGGGCACATTTGCCACCACAAGAGCATTTGGTTCGATCTCATCCTGTCGCTGGCGCTCTTCTCGATAGGCTCTCGCAGTTTGTCGTACAAGTCATTCAGCTCGGATGGAAACTCGTTGACCTTCGACACGAGTTCATTGACAAGGAACCCATTGCGGATTCCCAGAAGTATTGCGTCAAGCACGAGGTGTGCCCACAGGAACACACCTTGAGAGTTTGTAATGATCTCGCTGATAACATCGTTGCGCAGATAGTCCATCTCGTCCGGCTCAAAATGACGAGTTTCTGCGTCAGATTCGATTCGGCTGAGGCAGAAGTTTTGAATGTCAAGGTAGTTGAGTTGATGCAAATGGAGTGGTTCGTTGGAAATGAAAATCTGGTGGAATTCCCGCCAAGGCCGTGAACTGACAATAAGCTTGACGTTGCCGTGAGCCGTCCAGCCTTTCAGCTTTGCTGCTAGATTTTCATGTTCCAGGGAGTTTCCTTCAAACTCGTCCAACCCGTCGATGAGAACACACAATCTATAATTTCCAAATCGCGTCTGCTGTAAGAAAAGGTCGAATGCGTCCCGGATGTGTCTATCACCGAAGCCCTCAAACTTTTCCACGGACAGGTCGCTCTGGGTTCCAGAAGATCTCATCCGCTCAAGTTGGACCGGGAAAACGGTCCCAATGAGGTCTGGGTACTGACTCAAAGCCTGAAAGAGTAACGACCTGTAGAGGCCGGGGAGTGTCCGCTGTGACGGACTGCCAGATATCCAGAAGTAGAACTGGGCGAAGATGAGTTTCTTATCGCCGGCCCAGTCCTTAAGTTCCTGCTCGGTCCTTTTGTGTGCGCCGATGTATTTCATGATCGTGGATTTGCCCGATCCAGCTTTGCCCGAGATGTGTAAAACGTCGCTACCGGTTTTCAGCCAGGCAACGAAACTTTCGCGAGCCGCTGTCCGCTCATGCTTCATTTCTCGTCTAGATGGATTCATACTGCTTGGCGCGCTCTCCGGCACTGAGTGCTCAGATGATCCCTCACCGTTTGAGTAGTCCTCATTGTCAGAGGATTCTTCATTGAGAATCCAGTCGCAAGTGGTGGCATCAGCATCGATAATCTGCTCTCTTCGAGAATCCATGTCGTCGAATAAGATGTGACGCAGGATCCTGTGTTGGATTGGGATAGTCACTGCCAAAGACAGTAAATATTGTAGTTGTGCTGTTATGTTCGATAGCAATGATTGTTTGGCCAAGGAGCTTTGGTCTTCGAAGGTTCTCTTTAGACTGCTCGTAATCGCGCTCTGTAGTTTGTCCTGGGCATCGGCGATCTGCCGCGATAAGTTGACATTCAGCCTTCTAGTATCCTCCTGTAGCTTCTTGATCTCGCTCAGGTCTTCCCTGCGGCCGGTATGTAAGTCTATGTCCATGGAATACCATCTGGCAAGCATAATTGTGTTCTTACTTGAGTAACACCCCAAGGTTCAACAAAATCTCCTTCCGACTTTCCTGAAGGCGTTCCTTGAGGTTTTTCACCTCGCCATGGCTCGTTACGCTGGTCCAATTAGACTGCAAACTCCGCAGAAACTTGTGGCGACTATCCCTCACTTGCATCTTCTCCAAGAGCTCCAGCAAGATCCCCGAGTCCTTTTGACAGGCTTTTGCGACATCCTTGATGTTTCTCTCAGCTTCAGTCTTGGCGGACACATCTTTTTCAAGTGACTCGGCTAGAGACTTGACGCGATCTGTGTCGATCTTCAGACGGGCATTTTCTGTAGAGCTGCCATCCTTTGAACGGTATATCTCGAGAGTGCCAGTCACTAAATGCCACGATATGTCGACAAATGTCAGGATAGACGAGGCAAGACCGATTGCGGATAAAGGATCCATACCGTCTCTTGCGTGACGATAAAATCGCCAAGAAAGCGAGGTGGACGGCAATTTGGTTGTCAGCTCAAACGCTGTCTCCATCCGTAACTCTAGCAAAGGGTTTTTGAGGCTGAGGACTGCACGTGATTGAAAGCCCAAGAATGCGGTTACAATGCAGCTAAGTGGCTAAGTAAAATACGCTTGAACATTGCTGCTGCATGCTTGCTTCCACAGCATGCAGAGACAGACGCATCGCTCTGAGATATTACTGGTTGCAAAGCAGGCTGGCTTTAAAAGCAAATCAAATCCCGGAAAGGAAAATAAGGAGGGACGGGTGGAGGGACCTAACTACGTGGCAGTCGTTCACTTGCTGACATCTGGCTAACTACTTAAGTAATAGAATTAGTGGAATATGGATTGCCTTGCGAGGTTGAAAATGAGAATTTGCCCCCCCCCCCCTCTCGAGAAAAGGAACTTCAAATGGCAGGCCTCCAACTCAAAACCGGAGCGAACAACCATTAGATCATAGCATCGATACCACTGATCAAGCAACAATTGGCCGGCGAGTCTACCCTTGTTCGCATGCCACTTCAAAGGATGTAATTATGCATGTTCACTTTCCCTTTGATGACTACCGATCATATGCGTATACTGTTGTTGGATCACCAAGATTGAAGACGTCAAGATAACTGAGCTGATTAAGTAATAATCAATAGATTATTGCGTCTGGCGCCAGATTCTTGTAGAAGCATTATTTCCTCACTTTGAGCTGAACGAACTCGGGCAAAACTCGAAGATTAAACTCCAAATCGCTAAGCCTACAGATTGCCAAATTCACTGTCACTTAACGACTCCTTATATGTTTTTATCCCTTTCCTTTTTGTTATGATTAGTAGACTTCGATAATCAGCTGCTAATAAGCAAAGGCGCCCTATCGGCGATCTATCGGTCGTTGAATTGAGACCAGGGCAAGGAATAGTCGAAGAACGAAAAAGTTGATCGAGAGCGGACATTGCCTTATTTTGTCCTGAGGACTCCCCTTCGTCGGTCCATTTCTTGTTTTTCTCAACTGTACTTCATGGCGTGCCATTTTTACTATCACACTCTTTTAGAATCTCGGGTTATTAACTCGTGGTTTCGAGTGATCTGCTTCGCAACACCTAATAGCCTGGGCTTTTCAGTCCCATATTTACAAGGAGGGAGACATTCGAGAATACAATCTAAAATTTCTGCCATACACAACAAACCAAGCACTGAGTGGCGTGTGGCGCTTCTGAATGTGGAGCTACGGAACAGATTCGGTGAGAACAAGAAAATCTGCTCATGAGGCCTGCCATTCGCGACAGTCATTGGGAGAATATGCTTTTTCTCGGGCTGCCGCCATCGACCAAGTACGCCATGGCTGTGGTCACCCGAAACATGCGCAGTTGATTGGTGGCACTTCCCACTTAGCCGCTTCCGCATTTCTTCACAACATGATGGAGCGGTTCTAGAGCTGTGCATCGCTGCATCTGTTGAGGTTGTTCTCGGCCCTGCTCTTTGTCAGGCGACCATATGCCTCTCATCCAGGCGGCCCGACCGGTGAAGCATAATAGTGTCCATTATAGATTTTTATCGATTCCCAATATTGGGAGCTCCATATGGAGTCTGTCACTTCCATACCTGTAACAATGTCAAGCAGACGAGGTTTCATTGCTGAGATAAATACATTTGTACAAATGACCGTCGAGAAACATGTGCAGACTCGAGTGCCTGACATTGTCTACCGGCTTGGGGTACTACCTAGGTATCTCGCATGACCAAACATGTAGCCATCACAAATTTTATTTACTCACCCTGACTTTGCGAGATTGCCCAAGAAGGTTGGAGCAAGCACAACTGGCCGGCATCGGAAGGTCGCACTGCGTTCGGACCGGATCATTGAAAGATCACCGGGCTGATTCCTCGGATTTGGCATGACCATTCACGCCAACCGCTATTGGGCGCACATTACTAGCTGCAGTTGGGCTGAAAGTGATGCCGTAAAGGACTCAGGAGAACAGTTTATTAAAATCATATTGTCCCTACCGCGGCATCTCCGAGACTAAGATTTCGGATAGCCATGAACAGACATGAGTATTGTCCAAGTTTCGTCCCAGTCCCAATCATGCCCGTGAGCACACAAAACCACTCCAGTCAAAGTGTAATGTATTAATCGATATATAGATGCACAAAAGTATACGGAATGCCGAACCTCGTCCACCCAGACAGTGAAGCAGGCTCTAAACAGCTGGTCATCGAGTAGCGGACTGATAGAGACTCGTCTCGTAATTTCCATCTCTCTACAACTAGTCGGCATTATTCAAAGTCCACCATAGTTCAACTGCTCTTTGTAAGAATACAGAGCAGACGGATTTTCCCGACTCTTGTGTCAATGCATGACCCGTTGAAGTTATCATGGCACCACTTACTACCTTATGGAGGGTGTTGTGACAACAAGCCAACAGCGGTTCAGCTAAAGGATGACATGATCTGCAGTGGCGTAACATTGGGTAGAAATGGAGGTCATGCCGTCATACCAATCCTGCCCAAAAGCATCAGATAGGACAAGACGGCCCTAAAGATGCTGTGGTGCTTGTGTGAATGGACCCCACTTCACCGACCGAGGACGAAGAAGGAAGCGCCGAGGGCATAAATCTGTCTGCTTCTTTTATCTGATAGAGTCGATTCGATTCATTTCAAGACTCGACGGGTGGCTGCATGCTTGGAACGGTCATCGCGGATCCGCATGACCATTCTGCTAGTAGATGAAAGTATCTGGTGGTCTCAGGTCAAGTGTCTTCTTTTTTCAAGCGCCATTCGCAGGACTCCAAGCCCAGCAATCGATCCAAACAAACCCTGTCCATGGAATGAGGCGTCCTATACAATTACACGTCACACTCAGCTGCTACTAGTACGTCCTCATGCTGTTATGTTATCCAGACCTATACAAGGCTTTCAAGCTCCTCACGAGGCTTGAGCAAAAATCCCTCATAGTGCATCCAGCCTTTGATTCAGCCAATTTATTGGCACCAATATCACTAGATGATCTGAGATTCTCGGGGCTATCCCTGAAGCTATTCCACTTGTGCAGTTTTGTGATCCTTCAACCTCAGTTTCACTCCTTGTGAACAGCATTAAAAGATACTTACGGTACTTTATGAGGTTTTGGCTCATCCGAATTTCCTGCGGTGATTGTGTACATACGGATGTCAACAATCCCTACACTGTTCTAGAAATGAGACAGATGAGACTAATTCGTTCGTCTTGAAGGAATTACTTTTGCTACCGACTGTCTGATGTTGCCAGGAGACCATGATAGCCTTGTACGACATGATAAGGCCATACATAAAGACTGAGTCGTCTCTGTCATTCAATGACCGGTCTGGGCACTAATCAAATCCCTTATCATTTCAAGTCATGATACCGCCATTTTCGACTGATCTTTCAAGTTTCATTCTGTCAGGATTGATAATCCAACACATATTTTCGAACCCCTCTAGTACTGTTATCGACAATGTCCGGTCAATACTATGTGACTGATATCCATGGGCCAACCTTGCCCAACACTGTGGACTATGTCTGCGGTTGTATCAACGGCCAACATCCTGTTCCTTGCGAATGCGGAGGAAGCTACATGTACATCAAGAAATACGGCAGGTAAGTAATGAGGTGTCGGCGCTTTATCTTCAACTTGGATTAAATCTTGGCTTTCTAGCCAGTCTTTCAACAACACACTGCTAAGTAGCTTGTAGGCCTCATCCTGACTGTCATGGCTCTGGAACCAAACTGATTGACTGTCCGAATAAACCAAAGATTACTAAAGGCCAGGGTTCCGCGTCAACGTCATCGGACCATAGACCGCCCCCTGGACACCAGCCGCCACCAACTGGTCATCAGAGGTCTGGTGGTCGTTCTGCTGGGAAGCCGTCTAAGAGAGGTCATGCTGCATCAGGAGCGGCGTAGTCCACAACAGAGGAAGACAGAGATGGTGTCGGTCAGTGCCACAGGGCTTCAGAATACTTTACGATTTATGGTTGTACCAGACTCACGAACCGGTGTCTTGATGTTAGTAAGTGCAAATGTTTTGTCGAAAGGCGAAGTACCTCCCGGAGATTGATCGAACGTTCAAATCAGCTGTGATATTGTAAACGAAATATGCATCAAGTATTTTGGAAGTTTTGGTGCAAGTACTAATTGAGTGACTATGCGATCCTAATTGCCCATTGAAACGCTGCACATGTTTGCCTCACCCCTCCTCGTCCTTGCCTCTAATCATTATCCCAGCACTACCCAGCACAACCATCCGGGTCGACACACTCATCCTTTCGATCTCGCGAATTATATTCTTCAACAGTCGGGACAAATATATGACTTGATTCAAAGCTGATTTCATAATGGAAGACGGGTAGCACAGTATGTGTCGAGCTGGCTTTCGAGAAAGAGTCCTTGGGGCGACTGACGAGGTTCCTACGTGATCGTATGGCGACATGTCTATGATATGACAACCGTCTCCATTTCCAGGCAAAACACGACTCGATTGAAGTTTACTCATTACGTATTAGCCCCAATGCTATCGCACTTGTCAATGAAAAATTCGAAAAACTGCCGGCTCTGCGGGCTAAGGTTTGTTTCGACTGTGCTTGGCTGTTCACTTTCACCTTATGCCGGCAGACTTTTGTACGGTTGCCCTGAATCACTCTATCCGATTTGAATGACGAAGATTTGACAGCATGTATCAGTACGTTCTATGGTAGTGCACAGTCCGAGGCGTCGAATTCTGGACTGATGGCTTCTCCTAAGCCCTCCTCTCCCAAGAGGGGGGGGGGGGGCTGCTTTCTCTTCTTGAAAAGAGTTCTGTTATCGGTATTTATATGTCACACGTATGAACAACTTGCAAAGTGAGTCGACTTGGATAAGATGGTAGAATGTTACTACACAAATAAGCTCAACTTAAAGACATAGGGCTGCCTAACATTTAGCTAGCTATATACTTGAGCATGTAATAAATAGCGAGTAGGCTAGTGGTCCACATGAACGTATGTGCTGGCTATCCTCGCAGCGTCCTAAAGCCGTTGTGGGTTTGTCCTGGACTCCCAAGTTCACTGCTGGTGACTCTAACATTACCGGCCCAGAGAGATGCATTGAGTCTTTGGGTTTTGGTTTCGGCCATGAAAACTAACAGATAATTATCTGTAGGCTACAATACCTAAGTAGACAGACAAACCGGACTAGGGTCTTACGCTCGCCAAATATTCATCAGTCGTATGATCTTATAAGTAGTAGGTACCAAGTAGCTATGGAAGTTATCTAATCCATGTTCAAGCGAGTTCGATCGGAATGCAGGGTAGGAAGATTTGTTTGGAAATCAGGCCGAACAGGGCAAAATGATATAATGATGTAAGTCTCACGGGAGAGCCCTATAATTTACTAGGCATAATCTACGTCCTGATCTTGTCCGCCATGACACCATAGTACGACGAAGTGAACATTGGTTACGAGCTCAGAATGTCATGTAAAGGTCGGCATCAACCAGCGCCCTACTCGAAGCGCCCTCTAGTCTTCATCCTGCTTATCCTTTTCTGGATCACCACCATATGTATCTCCAAAGCTACCGTAGCAGTAAGCAGCGAAAATGTCGTCGGGCGACTTGATCAGCCGTTGTATGCAGTGTGATTGCCGGATCCTACAAGCGGAAGGATTTTAACATTCACCAAAGCCTGGCATTGCAGCCTCAACGGCCGCTCTAGGTTCTCATGATAGACCCGGTCAGAGGATCCGAGGGGGCCAAAACACTCTCAATCAAAAAGGACAATTGCCCTTTTAGCCTACCGAATTCCTCAAACAGGCATGGAGAGTAGAGGCACATGCATTTGACGCGCCGGGGCACTCTACGTAGATTGTAGCCTCCAAGTTGCCGCATATTTCTGGGCGTCTGGGTGTAATTCGTATCTTCATGGGCAAATTGCAAGGTTATTATTGACTGAAGGCAGTCAAGGCTTGCAGAAACAAAACTCCAATACTGAACAAAGCTTGTATATACAGGGGTTGTGTGTGTTTTCGATGACGAATTGTTTCAACCGGGCTTTCTAATACAAAAGTTGGTCGAATTGCAGTGTTTGAAGTGATTTACTCATGAACGAAATAAGGGCAACGCACATGTGTTAGCCATGACCTGTTGACTTAACCTTCTCGGCTTTGAGATTCATACGTATAAAACTTTGGAACCTGTCCATATCCAAACAAATGGTTGTACAGCAGCATTAGAATCAGCCATCAATTAGCTGAAGACCATGGTTTCTGCATGCAGACGTACCACACCTGGCGTACAATTCTGGGCTGTTCTGGTTCGTCAATTCGATGCCAATTCGATACATACAATAACAACTCTTTATCGACTCCCTGGGCAACAAGGACAGCTCGGTTTTCCGCCAAGAATCCTGCATTCACCCACACTCGTGAGGTGGGGGATTCTGGCTCGCGCGTCAAACAGCGGCGTTGACTGGTATATAGGATCACTTCCTTGTTCGTGCTGCAGCAGGTTCCTTCATGAGGTTCCATCTTCGGGGCCCGGTATTTGGCCTCATGAGAAGCTATGGCAATACCGACTAAGTAGGTAGTCAATCACAGACATGTCTAACAGCACTTGAGTATGTAATTCCCCCCTGAGCCTGAAATTGTAATATCACACCGAACATTCTTCAAGTTAAGAGCTTTCTTTCTTTAGAAGACTAGCGAGGCTCGTCAACGATTGAGTTGATATAAGATGGTATCCCAACCATAACGAAGGCCCATAGAGTCTTCTCGATACCTTTGAGCTATAGTCAATGCTTTGATCAAGATCTAAATTCTCAAAATCTTGCCATCAAACTTCAGATCCATCACAACCAGTTTCTGCCATCTTCATTATGGATTCGAACATCAAGAGAACGCCCATTGCTGTGATTGGCATGGGTTGTCGTTTTGCTGGAGGGGCCAACTCTCCAGAAAAGTTATGGTCCCTAGTGGCTGAGCGTCGTGACGGCTGGTCCAATGTTCCCCTTGACAGATTCAATTGGCAATCCTTCTATCACCCAGACACTAATTCCCAGGGCACCACTAATCAGAGGGGCGGCCACTTCCTGGACCAGAACCTTGCCGCCTTTGACGCGGGCTTCTTCGGAATCCCTACTGCTGAAGCTGAGCTGATGGATCCACAGCAGCGTCTGGTTCTTGAGACGTCATGGGAGGCCATTGAGAATGCTGGAATTCCTATGGAAAATTTCAAGGGGTCGGATACTGGCGTGTTCGGTCAGTCATTCAACCAGGCCCTTCATGGATGGTTCTCTTGAGATCACAGCAAATATCCCCCTTGGAAGCAAAAGACTAAACCATCATATTGTATAGTTGCCATGTGGGGTCATGACTGGGAACACCTTGTGACCAAGGACGCTGCGTCTTGCAACCGATACCAGAATACAGGTACTGCGAGAACGCTCCTGGCAAACCGTGTCTCATATCTTTTTGATCTGCACGGGCCCTCGACAATCGTGGATACTGGATGCTCCGGGGGTCTCGTTGCTGTGAATGTCGCCTGTCAGAGTTTGCAATCAGGGGAGTCCAACATGGCACTTGCAGGAGGCGTAGGGCTGATCTTTTCCCCGGATCAACTGGCCATGATGGCCCCTACCGGGTATGTTACCGGATCCCGCAACATAAGCTATCATGGGTGTCGCTACATACACCATCACTAATCTTTTGCCTAGTATCCTCAATCCGGAGGGCCGGTGCTTCGCATTTGATGAGCGCGGCAGCGGATACGGCAGGGGCGAGGGTGTCGGTGTCGTATTACTAAAGCGCCTTGACGATGCCATTCGCGACGGTGATGTTGGTCCGATCTTTTGTACTTGTGTCTGGTCAGTAAAATTAGACGGACTGAGATTAGCTAACATAGTTCAATGTCACGACAGAATATCAGAGCTGTC
Organism: Cryphonectria japonica; assembly: GCA_014851275.1. Lineage (NCBI taxonomy): Eukaryota > Fungi > Ascomycota > Sordariomycetes > Diaporthales > Cryphonectriaceae > Cryphonectria > Cryphonectria japonica. Next base: position 311,154 of record JACWTT010000036.1, read on the forward strand.
ATCCGAAGCTCTGGCTCTAATCAAGACGGTCGAACGAATGGAATTACACTGCCAAACCAGGCTTCTCAGGAGCAAATTGCTCGTAAACTGTTTGAAGGATTGGATTTCAGCCCGGCCGATGTACAATATATCGAGGTGAGGAAAAGTCGCCAATCTAAGAGGTGTGATAGAGAATTTGAAGGACTAGGCTAATACGCTCACACAACAATAGGCCCATGGTACTGGCACCAAGGTTGGCGATCTTGCTGAGATGAAGGCCATCGACAACGTCTTTAATGGGGTCCACCTGCGAAGTCAGCCGCTGATAGTTGGTACTGTGAAGCCGAACATCGGCCAGTACGTCTCAAGCCCAATAGCTCCCCATAAACCATTCTCCGAAAATCCTATGGCCATTAATCACTAACATAATAATTTGGTAGCACGGAGGCCGCCAGTGGCGTTGCAGGGCTCATCAAGACCGTAATGGCCATGGAAAAGGGACTCATCCCTCCGAATATACTGCTTGAAAAGTTAAAGCCTAGTCTGCAACCGATACTCGCGAAAGGCAACATTAAGGTAACCGAGGAATTTATCAAATCCTGAACAAATCGAGAATCCCATTGCTGACACAATTTTGTATAACTAGATCCCCCAGTCCTTGGAAAAATGGCCTGCGGTTGGGGTTCCGCGAAGAGCTGTTGTCAGATCATTCGGTTTCGGAGGCACAAATGCAATGATTGCCATGGAGGCTTTCAGTGGTATGCGCTCTTGTTCATGAACAATAGGACTAGAACGTCGTCTAAAGATTTCACAGGCTTGGATGCACCTAAAGGCACTAATGGGGTGACTACACACTTGCCTCTGAACAAACAAAATGCGTCTATCAACGGCTTATCCCTTACCAATGGCACTCACATTAATACTCACACCAACGGCAACGATCTATCACCCGAACGGCACCGGATTTTTACGTTCTCAGCACGCTCAGAACACTCTTTACAGGAAGGAATCCAAAATCTCCAAAGATATCTCGAAGAGCATGACTCCGTCGATCTCGATAACCTCAGCCACACCCTAACGGCCCGTCGCTCCCACTTTCAGTGGCGATCCAGTGTTGTTGCGAATACTTCAGCCAGCCTTCTGGAGAAGCTCAACAAGGTGATTACACGGGCAAAAGTTCAGCCACAGACCGCTAATGTCTTCGTCTTCACCGGTCAAGGCGCACAGTATTTCCAGATGGGTTATGAGCTATTGCAGAGTGGAACAGCATTCTCACGTTCGATTCAGAAATCAGACCAAATTCTGAAGAGGCTCGGGGCTGACTGGAACTTGGAGGATGAGCTCTCCAAGGGCGCGAGCTCGACACTTCTGAACAACAGCAGGTACGGGCAGCCTGCCAGCACTGCAGTCCAGATCGCCCTTGTGGATCTCCTCGAGAGCTGGGATGTTGTTCCCGCAGCAGTTGTCGGCCATTCTAGCGGCGAGATCGCGGCTGCATATGCTGCGTGTGCCATCACACAGTGAGTTTGGTGCACCACCTCTCATGAAGACGTGCTCAAGCCTCTGGACTGACAATGTGTCTCGTAGTGAAAATGCGTTACGCGCATCGTATGAAAGAAGCTTCCTCTCCGATACCGCCAAGAGTCGAGTTTCTCAGCCTGGAGCCATGATGGCTGTTGGGCTCGGCGAAGAGGAAGTGCTGGCTCATGTGAACAATTTGAAAAGAACAGATTCACGTGTCGTGGTAGCTTGCGTTAACAGCCCAGTCAGCACAACCATTTCTGGAGATCAACCGGCCGTACTCGAGCTTGAAGCGGCGCTGCGAGCAAAGGAGATCTTTGCGCGTCCACTCAAGGTCGATACAGCCTATCACTCTCATCATATGATCGCGGTCAGTAGCGATTACTTGTCGCGTCTGGATGGAATGCAGGCGCAAGCACCATCAACGAGTATCCGATTCTTCTCGACGGTCACGGGCAAGGAGAAGAGAGAGGGCTTCGGTGCGACATACTGGGTAGACAACCTTGTGTCGCAAGTTCGCTTCTCTCAAGCAATTGACTGCTTGGTTCGTAAACTGGGCTCTCGGGACATGAATTTCATCGAGATCGGCCCTCATAAGTCTTTGGCTGGCCCGATTCGCCAGTCTGTCGCTCATGTTAGGGATACTGACCTTTCATACCGGTACATTCCAACTCTTCTTCGTGGTGAAGATAGTTGCAAAGCGCTTCTAGACACCGCAGCAAGCCTCTATCTGTCGGACATGTCTCTCAATATCGGTAGAAGCAGTCGTGTAGGTATCCGCTCCTCAAGCCTGTCGCTGCTCCAAGACTTGCCTTCCTATCACTGGAATCATTCAACGCCGTACTGGAATGAGTCTCGATTGAGTCGCGATTATCGATTTCGTCCACACCCTCACCATGAACTTCTGGGCCTGAGAAATCTCACCTCTCCTGATAGTGAGCCAAGTTGGCGCCTGGTGCTGAAGGTCGACGCTTTGCCCTGGCTCAAAGACCATGTCGTTGACAATGTCATCATCTTTCCCGGAACTGGATACATCACCATGGCAATCGAAGCCGTCAAGCAGCTCTGTCAAGATCAGTACCCCAAACGTGTCATCACCGGCTTCCAACTCAAGAATGTCTCTTTCAAAAAGGCTCTGATGGTGCCGGAAACTCCAAACGGGATTGAGCTCGTGATGACGATGCGGAGCTCAGGCACAACGGGCTACGAATTCCGCGTCTTCAGCTTGCCAGATAATAAATGGCAAGATAACTGTGACGGCCAAATCATTCCCACCTTCGACCACGAGACTGACGAGGTCGAAGCGGGTCGGTCAACTCGATACAATAGTGAAGACGCCATCAGACAACTCCAACGCGCTCGCACCATCCAGTCTGCCCCAATACAACAAGCGGGACTTTACAAAGAACTAGAAGAGAAGGGCAACAGGTACGGGCAAAGCTTCGCTCTGGCCAAAGAAGTGCAGCTGGCGGAGTCGACCTCTCTGAGCAAGATCGGCTTGCCAGATGTTGCGTCGAGCACTCCATACAGATATTTGCAGCCATACACCGTACATCCTACATTTTTGGACGCCCTGGTTCACCCATGCATACTTCTATCTCAGCGCCATGCTTTATCCAGGGGCGGATCGACAATGTTGGTCTTCTTCCAAGACATTTTTGTTTCCTCGGCAATCGCAAATACTTCCGGGACGGATCTTGAAGTTGTGACTGACATGACGATGGTCCTTCCCACGTCTTCTCACTTCGATGTGGTTGCATTCGATACAAGTAAAAGTGATCAACCAAGTCCGACTGTACGCATGAGCAACATTGAGGTTCGCGTGGTTGGCACATCGTCAGGAACAGCTGCACCGCAGCAAGACAGCAACGAGAGTCTCTTTGCACCAACATGGGCAACAACTCCCGAAGATCTGACCGCTGAAGATCTTGTCAAGGCAGCCACTCCATCGACCACCGGCAATATGACACTGAGCCCACAAGAGCGATTCAGTGTCTTACAAGCAGCAAGCACTCACTACATCACACTGGCTGTGGAGGAGGCGTGCAGACAGAAGCTAATCAACTTGCACGACGGTAAGGCTTCTCTGCTCGCGCGCTTCATCAAATTTGTCGACACGGGAGAATATCAGCACTGGAATCGGCAAGGCAACCTCGAAGACTGGGAGCAAATCGACAATCTCCTGTCAAATTGTGGCAGCGAAGGCGAGCTGGTCAAAGACATTGGGCAAAATCTTGCGGAATTCCTGACAGGACAAATGGACCCACTGCCATTCCTTCTCGAAAAGGGGAGACTAGACCAAGCGCTCAATATGGACGATATCTTGCGTTGCAATACATATCTCGCGGAATATGTCAGCCGCCTGACGTTCCAGAGAAGCAATCTCCGCATTTTGGAGATCGGATCACATCCAGGTGCCGCGACGCTGCAAGTGCTCCAATCTTGCAGTCCGAACGGGGAAAGGTTCTGCGAAGTGTATACTTTCGCAGCCATTGGTTCTGCATTCTCATCTTCCACCGAATACACGATGGTGGACAAATGGAAGCATCTGCTCGATATGAGAAGTCTCGATCTCGCACAATGTCTTACCTCCCAGGGGTTTGAAGAGCACAGTTACGACATCATCATTGCCTCGAACACTCTTCACTCGATACGGTCACCATCACCTTCAAAGTCTCTTAGCTGCCTCAACAAGTTGCTAAGACCTAGTGGTGGGCTGGGACTGGTCGAATGGATCCAAAACACTCCAAGAACCAACATGATCATCGGTTTGCTCCCGGAGTGGTGGGCAGGTAAGTTGACTGAATTTGACCTTCAGGTGTTCATAATCCATTTCTATTTATATATCATCCCCAGATGTCGCGAGTCACATGAGTTGTTCCTATCCTGATCAAATCATCTATAGGCCCTGAGGACGGCAACACTTTCGGTCCGTTACAGTCAGTCGAACAATGGGATAAGCATCTCGTCAACGCATCCTTCACGGGCACTGAGCTAGTCGCGTACGATCTCCCGCATCCAAACGCCCAATGCGCGTTCCTGGTATCTACTTCCACTGGGCCCGCCGAGGTGAATGGGTTCGCACCACGGCAAATGCAGCTTCTCAACATTTTGCAGGACCAACATCCTCACATAAGCTTCTGTGATACCTTCGCAGCTGTCCTTTGGCAGAAGGAGTTCAAGGTGACACGCTGTAACTTGAGTGACACCATTGTTAGCAGCGAGACCTCATACATCGTCGTGGACACGGCGGACAAACCTTTCTTGACTCACTGCACACCCCAACAGTTCGATGTTCTTGTCTCCATCTTGACAACGGCCACGAGGGTGTATTGGTTCACACTTTCTGCCAATGGAGGCCAAGATCAATGTCCCGAACATGGCATGATTACGGGATTGGCCAGAGCTGCTCGCAGCGAGATCGACAACCTCAACCTTGTCACCGTCAACATTCAAGACAAGTGGACAGAAGAGACCGATAAATTACCCCAGCGACTCGCAAGTTTGATCACGTCTTGCGAAAAGGAACTCAATGAACAGACCACTCTCTCAGATTATGAATACCGGCTCTGCGGCGGCAAGCTGCAGATTCAACGCCTCGTATCTGATACGAAACTTGGAAGAGCAATCTTGGGGAAAGATCAGGATGGCGGTGAGGAGGAAGCCCACTTTCACCATCCAGATCGATCCTTGAAGCTTCAGGTTCAAAAGCCCGGCCTCCTGAGCAGTCTTCGTTTTGTAGACGATGAAGAATCACGTAAACCTCTTGGTCCCGATGAAGTGGAAATTGAAATGCGGGCCCATGGGGTAAACTTCAAGGACGTCTTCATAGCACTTGGCCAGATGAGAGCTACCCAATCGATGGTAGGCGAAGGAGCCGGAATCGTCACGCGCGTGGGCGCGAACTTTGAGTCGACATACCAGTGCGGACAACGTGTCGCCGTCGTTACAGGCACGCCATACGCCAGTCGGTCCATCGTCCACGGCGACCTCATCCATCCGATCCCAACGTCCCTGTCTTTTACAGATGCGGCAACCATACCCGTCGCTTTCACCACTGCCTACTACGGCCTTGTCGATTGCGCAAACCTAGCCAGGGGTCAAACTGTCCTCATCCACGCGGCGTCAGGTGGCCTGGGCCAGGCGGCTGTTATGATATCCCAGCATATCGGGGCCACCATTTTCGCCACAGTTGGCAGCCGTGCTAAGGCCGACTTGCTTGTGTCAAAATACGGTATCCCTACGAGCCACATTTTCAGTAGCCGCACGCTAGATTTCGCACAAGGGGTTCTGCGGCTTACTGACGGTTTAGGTGTGGATGTTGTCCTGAACTCGCTCTCTGGAGATGCTCTCAGAGCGACCTGGGATTGTGTCGCTCCTCTTGGTACCTTTGTCGAGGTTGGCAAGACGGACATCTATAATCGGAGCAAACTCGACATGGAAAATTTTGACAAGAACATACGATTTGCATCAATCGACCTGATTGTGCTGGCGAGACGTCGACCTGGTCTTGTACAACAACTTCTGCGAACGGCCTTTGAGCATACTGAAGCCGGGTTCTTTTCTCCTCTACCTGTCACACCATTTCCCATCTCCAATATAGAGCAAGCTTTCAGGATGATCCAAGCCCGGAAGCACACAGGCAAGATCGTACTCGAGGCTTCTCCTGACGTTACTGTCAGAGCCACCAGGCGTCCACTCAGTCTGTCTCCTGAGGGCACATACATCATCGCAGGCGGGCTGGGGAGCTTAGGCAGACACATCTGCCGCCACCTTCAGTTGCTTGGCGCAAGGCACATCGTTCTTCTCTCACGGCGGCAATTTGACAGCTGTGAGCGCGAGTCCACGGAACAAGGGTTGACGGCCATCCCTGAGGCAAAAGTGACAGTGATGACTTGTGATATCGTCAGGAAGCACGATGTCTTTCGCGTAGTAGACGCCATTAGACTGCAGGGTTTCCCAATCAAGGGCGTGTTCCAGGCCACTATGGTTCTATCGGTAAGTTGATTATGTTTTCTCACAGATTTCAACGTTTCATCCTTGATGCAAGTAATGACTAAATCCTCTTTGTAGGACCATCCACTTGACAAGATGACATTTCTGGACTTCCAAACGGCTCTCAGGCCAAAGGTGGACGGCACAAACAACCTTATAGAAAGCACATGGAACGACGAACTCGATTTCTTCGTAATGATGTCCTCGGTCTCGGGTGTCATTGGCCTTCGAGGCCAGAGCAACTATGCAGCTGGAAATACCTACATGGATGAACTCGCACACGCACAGGCTTCTAAGAGGAAGAAGACTCATTTTGTCTCTTTAGACCTACCACCAATTCAGGGGAGCCAAGCTGTAACCGGAGAAGTAACTACAATCATGCAGAGGGATGGCATTGAACTTGCCACAGTCGAAGACGTCCTGGGTGTGGTCGAGTATGCAATGGATGGAGCTGGGCACGACGGCAACAATCAGGTCTTCCTCGGTGTGAGCCCCAGGTCCCTACCAAAACGCACCGAAACGGGGCTGAGGATTCCACCGCTATTCGACCATGTTTATGCAAAGGGCCAACAACTTGCGGCAGGAGCGCCCAGAAAAGGTGGGCAGCAGCGCATAGATGTTGCTCTCGCTCAGGCAAGCTCAGTCACTGAGGCGGAAAAGCTGGTGGTTTCGTCTCTGGCCGAGAAGATTGCTTCCTTGACAGCAGTCGAGGCCTCAGAGCTCAGCCTAGACGCTCCGGTGATCGACCTGGGGCTGGATTCATTGGTCGCAATAGAGCTACGGAACTGGGTGAAGAACACCTTACAAGCTCCAGTGCAGACCTCGGACATCATGGACGCGCCCAGTCTCAAGACTCTGGCAGCGTTTGCGGCGCAGAAATCAACTCTTGTGGGTCATGCAAAAGCCGATCAGAATTCATTGGAAGTCAATGGTGAACTGTCACCTTCAAACCAAGACAAATCGGGGGTGAATGGTGTTGATTCTTCGGAAAATATTACTGAGATGGTCGCCAGCAAGCCGCATACGGAATCGGACTGGGACATCAACGCCACTGAAGTCGTACTTCCAAAATTTCCCCTCCCAGCTCTGAAAACAACCGTGGAGAATTTTCTCGAGTCAATTGCCCATCTTGGGAGCGATGAGGATCTCAGAAATACACGAGAGGCGGTGGCAGAGCTGCTTTCACCAGGGGGTATCGGTGAAAAGTTGCAAGCCCGACTGGAGCAACGGGACTATGATCTTGACAACTGGTTTGTTGATCTGTACAACAAAGCCAATTGGACTCAGCCGCGGGAGATGAATGCCAGACGACACCATTTCTTCGGGACGCTTGCTCTCGGTACAACACCTCGTGCCCAAGCAGATCAGGCAGCCGTGATTACGCAGGCGGCCTTCAACTACAAGCTCTCTCTCGACTCGGGAGAAGTCGCGAGAGACTATCTTAACGAGACGCCTCAGTGTATGGAGCTTGTCCATTGGCTCTTCAACTCCAGTGTTACTCCTTGTGTCGAGAACGACCGCGTTGGTCGCTGGCCTGGAAATGACTTTGTTGCGGTGCTCAGGCGTGGACATCTGTACAAGCTCCCTTTACGAGACTCTGAAGGCAACAGAATCCCCTACGCGCATATCCAAGCAGCCTATGGTGCCATTCTAGAGCAGGCACCCGAACGTACGAACTGGGCACCTGCAATCACAACAGGCAACCGCGATATGTGTGCCAACAATCGGGCGCTGGTTCTGGCTGCCGACCCAGTAAACGAATCGTACCTGTCCGTCATCGAGAAGTCGCTCTTCCTCGTGTGCCTGGACGATTCTGCTCCATCAAACAGCAAGGAGAGAGGTGCGGCGTTCTTGCTGGATGACAACTCCAACCGATGGCTTGACAAGGCATTGAGCTTTGTGATATGTGCCAACGGCGTTGCTTCGACATTTTGCCAGCACGCCATGATTGACGGGCCTACGCTGGCTGGCCTCTGCAAGACAGTCAACGCTGCCATCCTCAACTCTTCTCCGCCTTCCCCTTCCCCACCAGTCCTTTCACAGCACGATACATTTACGTACTGTCCTTTCATCTCGAACCCGGTCTTGGACGAGATGATCGCTCAGCGCCGGGCGCATCATCTCGAAACAATCGCAGGCTATTCATACACCAGTCTCGATCATACTAGCCTCGGCACCGCATATCTGCGAGCCTACAAGCTCGCCCCGCGCTCTCTTGTCCAGGTAGTCCTGCAGGTCGCGATTCGCAGATTCTGTGGCTATCACCCGGCCGCAGTTCTGGATGTAGTGAACCAGCGACAGTTTCAGCGCGGCAGGCTCGACTGCTTCAACTCGTTCACGGCCGAGATCGCAGCTTTCTGCGATGCCGTCGACGAGGACTCATTGACGACAGGGGAGAAGAGAAAACTGCTTCTCGAGGCGGTCAAGTCGCACTCCAAACTGGTTGCACTCTCTGTCCGTGGACGTGGGTGGGCGAGCCATCTGCTGGCGCTAAAGGAGGTGCTGGGCCCAGATGAGCAAGAGCCGAAGTTCTTTTCAGACCCGCTATACACGAAGAGCACTGGCTACCCCAAGATGTTTACAAGCTTTGGCGATTCCGGTGCTGTGGACCTCGGGACTTGCTGGGGCGATCGGGAGGCTATTTGGGTGGCTTGTGAGGTTGATGAGGAGAAGTGAGTATTCTATTTCTTTCCCTGTTTTCTTGTTGGCAAGCCTGAGATGTCTCAATAGAGGTGAGAAACTGACTTCACATTCTAGGGCAAGATTCTTTATCATCAATGGTGCAGGAAGGTCAGATGAGTTTGCTGAGCACATCCAGTACTCATCTCGTGTGGTGAGAGGGATCATCGAGGCTGTTTGAGTATGAACACAAAAGAATGACTGGCAAATGATTGAATGGAAATTAAAGGGAATTTAGCTGTTTCGGGATTGTGTAGCTGTAACAAGTACTCTGGGAGTCTTTGGTGTTCCTGATTGTTCTACTGCTCATACTCATAATTTGTGTCATCCAACTGTTCTTTTTCTTGAGGCAAGTAATTGAGCCTTTTGTTCTAATGTTCTTTTAGAGAGCGAGGCAGAGGAATGTCACATGAAGAACTGATCTGTATGGCCCAGATGGAGAAACTCACTGTGAGATTGTATCTCACAAATGTCTTCTTCCATCGTGCATCTGGACTCCCATATCTTCAAGGCATATTCAGCAGATAATACGCATAACCCCATACTAAGTAGCCAGTTGGAAGTATTACTTGTGTCAATCTTCTTTGTTTTCATATTCAGATGGAAGTACTGATATGGATCAATTTCTCTGTAACTTTGGGCTTATCTCACCATATGTAGCAAATGTATTGAGAGACATGTTCTGCGAGGAGAACATTTTGCGCAACTCAGACATTGCTGAGAAGTGCTGTGGTCCTCAACCTACTACAGTAGCTTTACAGGGGGTGTAATCTCTAGGCTCTAGGTGGGGAGACCCTGACACATCCCCCCACTTAGAACGTCACTCCAGCTGCACACCCCTGTTTGAGCCTCATCACAATACAGTCCCCACCAAGCTTGAACATCCTCAACCTCGTCGTCGCCCTCGAGCAAAGACGACAGGACTTTCCGATCTCTTCTGGCCACGACGGTTGCAAGCTCCAAATGATGGAGAAGAGGTTGATTTAATCCCTCCTTTGTCAACATGTCGGTCATTCTCTGTACCGGTAAGCAGCACCTTCATCTTCAATCAACACCTGCCTGACCACCACATCCCAACCGCCCACCATGGCGCAACGCAGTGATCCTGCTAACATTCTCTGCGTCTCAGCCGGCTATGATCACACCATACGGTTCGTACATGTCCTCTCGCACGGCGTCCCCTCCTCTTTTCCTCCTTCGTCGCGACACACACCCTCTCTTCACCCTGTCCCCATTGCTGAGCGCGCCTGACGCTGACCATCGCGACCCGTTTGTCCCACCACCACAGGTTCTGGGAGGCCCTCTCCGGCATCTGCTCCCGCACGATTCAGCACCCAGACTCGCAGGTGAACCGTCTGTGCATCTCGCCCGACAAGCGCTTCCTCGCGGCCGCGGGCCACCACACGGTCAAGCTGTTCGACATCAAGTCGACCAACCCGAACGCGCTGCTGACCTTTGAGGGCCACACGGGCAACATCACGGGCGTCGCGTTCCACTGCGAGGGCAAGTGGATGGTCACGAGCTCCGAGGACGGCACCGTCAAGATCTGGGAGACCCGCAGCGGCACCATCCAGCGCAGCTACAACCACGGCAGCCCCGCCAACGACGTCGTCATCCACCCCAACCAGGGCGAGATTATCAGCTGCGACCGGTCCGGCAGCGTGCGCGTCTGGGACCTCGCCGAGAACAACTGCAGCCATGAGCTGATCCCCGAGGAGGACGTGAGCGTGTCGAGCGTCACGGTGGCCACGGACGGTACACTGCTGTGCGCCGCCAACAACAATGTACGTCATGGATGCCCTGATCATCTTCTGCAAACATCGTCTTCCATTCCCCTCTCTTCATGTCTTCTCCTTACCGTAAGAACTATTTCTTCTACTAACTCCTATCCTCAACCTCCAGGGAAACGTCTTCGTCTGGTCCCTCATCCAGACCTTCGACCGCACCGAGCTACAGCCCATCACGCACTTCAACGCACACAAGGAGTACATCACGCGCATCCTGCTCTCCCCGGACGTCAAGAAGCTCGCCACCTGCTCGGCCGATCACACCGCCAAGATCTGGGAGGTCGACCCGGAGAAGGCCTCGGAGCCCGACGAGAACGGGTCCCCGCGCCCCTTCCCGCTCGAGGCCACGCTGACCGGCCACCAGCGCTGGGTCTGGGACTGCGCCTTCAGCGCCGACTCGGCCTACCTGGTCACGGCCTGCTCTGATCACTACGCCCGCCTGTGGGAGCTGCACAGCCAGCAGATCATCCGCCAGTACAATGGCCATCACCGCGGCGCGGTCTGTGTCGCGCTGAACGACTACTCGGAGGCGCGCTAGAGGTGGGAATCGGAGTCTTGGCTCTGCGCTTAAGGAATAGTTATTTATCACTGCTCTGGGGATGCAATGCTCTATACTGGAGGGTAGTCGACAAGTCGATAAAGCCTTCCCTTACAGACGTCGCATATTCGGGATTGGGTGGAGCATCGCAGGGTGTACGGTGGCGTTTACACAGGACTACGGATGACCTTCAAATGGAAATGACCTTGACTTTGCCTTGCGGCGCTTTTGTGATGTGTCCGCATCTTTTGATATCGTGCGTATGCCAGCAAAACATTCTATCCAATGTCTCTCATCCTATCCTATCCGAGGAAGACGCTCTCAGCCATCCCATTGTCATCCAGATTCCCAGAACGCCTTACCTCATATTATGCATAGAGACGCTCGCCCAAGGACTGTCAGACGATGTAAATACACATTACAGATTCAAATGCCTAGGCACGTCGCCCTCACCGCTACCATGCATCACCCCAGCCATCTTCCTCCGACTCTTTGGGCTTCATATCAATTTTCTTCGCTGGCGCTACTTTGGCAGCTGGTTTGGCAGCTGGCTTCTTTGCTGTGGCAGTCGTTGTGGTCTTGCCATTCGACTTGCTAAGCCCTTTTGGCAGTGGCTTGCTTGCACTCTTCGATTTAGACTGCGCAGCCAGCCACCCTGCAAAGTCTGGCTCATCATCATCACCGCCAAATGGTTTTGCGCTTCCGCTTCCGCTGCCCCTGCTGCTGATGTTGCGGGTCGGTAAGTCTTTCTTTGGCGCCGAAAACGTTGTCGACGAGGTCATTGATGCAGCTCCCGTGTTTTCGTCGTCCATATCCTCCATGTCTCCCCAGGCATTAGCGGTATCGGCATCATCGCCCCATGCATCATCGCCGGTGTCGCCCCAAGCGTCGTCCGCTGGCACGGAATCGGCAAAGAAGGCCTCGCCTCCGGCATTGCTGCTCGACGATGGTCTCGAGGCTGCGGGGAACGTGGGTGATTTCATTGCTTGCCGGTGGAGAGTGGATGCCGAAGAAGTTGTCACCGGCGCAGGACGTTTCGCATCGGGCGCAGGTGTCGGGCCGTTGGACGATGTCGGCTGGATCTCGCCTGCAGCTTGCGACATTTTGTTGGTAAATGAGGAGATAGCCCAGCCCGCCCAGGATGGAGCAGACGACTCGGTCCCCACGGGGGTGCTCATGCGTGGCGCGTTCGCGCCCAGCTGCTGCGGTGGAAGCGCGGTGTCGGGCATGTCAGAAGCGGCCTTCTTGATTTTCCCTAAGTACACATCCGTCGTCTTGACAGCCTGATCCCGAATGACCTTCTCCTTATCTATGAGTAGCGGGCAAATTGCTGGCAAGATCCTCAACGCGCAGTCTTCGTCACTGAAGCAGTCACCCGTGACGGCAAGAGCCATGAGAGAGGCATTTCTGGCATGAACGAAAGGGTCGCGTATAGAGCGAGTGAAGGCAGCAATGAGGACTTTGCTTCTTGAAGATGTCCCCAGATTCTTTGCAATCTTGCCAAGGCATATAGTCGTATTCGTACGAATGCCAGGCTGCTCATCATTTGCAGTCTTGGCAAGGCATTTCAGGAGCTCTCCGTTGATAGTGCGGTCGGACAGCTTCCCGACTATTGTGAGGACAGACTTGAGTGTCTGTTCTCTGACGACGGGAGCCAGATCCGTGAACCCGGACACTAGATTTGGGAATATCTTGTCGTTGACGATCTTCTGCGACAATCTGTCGATCATCAAAGGTAGGTTGTCAAGCAGGCAGACGCGAATGGCCCTGTCGGGATTCTGAAAGAGGCGAATTACCACGGGCGTGATCTTTGTATCGAAGTCATCATCAGAGAGCTTGGTCGCAATCTTCATGACAACACCGAAAGCCTTGGCGCCTCCTCCGCCAAATTCGACCGACTTGAGCAGCTCTGGCAGAACCTTTTCCTTGAAGAAATCTTCAGGGAAGTCGTCCGTCAATTGATCAAGGTCACTGGCGCGCATTTCGTCAGTATCTTGTTCCTCTTGTTACCCTTCTGATCGAACACTCTGCACGACTTGACTTACTCGAGGAAAGCTTCGCGCTCTTCGGCAGATTTGATACCAAGGTTGTCAACTCCGTCAGTTAGTTTTATTAGCGGCGTGTCAAAGAACGAGCCGCGGCGAGAGCCCTGTTCTATGAAATGGGCCACACTCAGTCGAGACTTTGGATTGGCATTGACCAGGCGCTTATAGCTTGCGTGTATGCTCGGCGGTACGTTTTTCGTCTGGCCAGCCTGCTCCGGCCCTGAGTAATCGCCATTAAATGATTCGAAGATGAGGATACCGGTGTTGAAGGAATCAACGGCAGAGTGAGGAGCTCTCTTTATGGCATCCCAACCGGATCGAAGTTCAGGTGGTGAGTATCGCGCCGAGTCGGGTATCAAACTGCCGTAGTTCTAGAGTAGAAACGTCAGCCATGCGAGGACAACAAGGCCGCATCGTGGACGTACGTATATGATGGCATCATCGTCCTTGACGTTGCTCAGGATTTCAAAGCCTGCTAGTTTCCATTCTCCGCTTTCTGATGTGTAGACGGAGCCAACCCTCACGTTGCCATGGATAGACGAAGCCTCGTCGTTGATGAACTTGACAGTTCGCTAGATTCCTTGTCAGCCCACAAACCTCTCAGAGTCTTCCCATAACATGTTTCATCGTACCGCGACGGTATATATGCCCCATTTCAAGGTCTCGGGACTCAAGCTCTTCCGTTTGACATGCCAGCGCAGGGGCACCAGGCGCTCTGTCGCAATGTAGATATATGTGTCGGTCTGGGGTTCGAGCCATCATCAGCCGCCATATGGTATTCGTTGCACAATGTCTGGTAGTACCTCGACTGTGTCCAGCACCTTGATCACACCGGGGTGCCGTAATGTGCGCAGCTTCTTGAGGGCGTTCTTCGCAAGGGGAAGGAGGGAGCGGTTGGCGTTGATGTCGAACGAGAAGATGCTGCAGTTAGAACCGTCCTCCTGTAAGAGCGCTATCAGCTATATATTACGTCTATGAGGAGTGCAGAGTCATACGTACTCGCCGGATGCCATTGTGCAACGTCCAGATAGACTGGTCGATGTCGACAATATCTCCAAAGGTGTATGGGAATGCAGGGCCCTTAGCAATGGCAGATGCCACAGCAGACTTGAGGAAATCCATGGTGGACAGACCCCTTGGTCGCACGGAGGCGTTGGCAGAGGTCTGACCATAAAAATAAAATGAGAAAGCAAGGCGAGAAGAAGAACAGGTAGAGCCCCAAGGAATTTACACAGGGACACGCGCACAAACACACACTGATGGGGAAGAGGCCAGTGACCTATAAAGCACAATTGGTTCAAGTCAGATTATAGTCGCGAAAGGGAAATGCCACTCGACGACGGCTTGTGCCTGACGTTGCGCGATAGCAGGGTTCAGGTATCGAATCTGGCTCTAAACGATGGGACCTGTGTTGACGCTAAGCCCGCTATGGCATAAGCTCGGGCGGTGAAGAGGGGCAGTATGCTAGTTATGAGAGAAGAGAGAAGAGCTGGTCCCACCTGGCCATTTCCCAAGGCCAGCACGTATACCAATAGGCAGGCACGCAGGCATTGGTCATTCTCTTTCTCTCAAACTATTCAACCCTTCTTCCACTTCACCAAACCACCTCCCTTCCAGGCCTATTGCGATTTCCAGCCGACGCAATTAATAAACTGGACCAGACACTTCAAGTCTTGCCGCTGGAATCTGGTGATGGTCGGGTCAGCTTCACCGCTGTTATTGTTGGGTTGCAATTGGATACGTTCGTTGTTTCAAAAGAATTCGATGCAAACAACAACTACTACTACATTTGATTGATGGGTTATCCTCCACAAGCAGCCAGCCCCAAGGACTCTTCTTCCAACAAAGAGGAACACTACTAGTCAGTCAGGGCTCCTGTGATATACTACTACTACTACTACTCCTACTTCTCACTTTCTTTTGCACGGGTAACTCGTTTTCTTATTTCCACACAACCAGCCCGGCTCGGCTCGGGTCCTTGAATTTCCCTCTGCGACCCTCAACTTGTCCATTTTGACAACATCCGTCCAACTGCATACTCGGGGTGCGCGCAAATTGAACGGTATGTCCTTAAACTGTTCTTCTCCCTTGCTTTTTTCTTACTCATCTTGTTGTCTCTATCCGTGTGTCTTCAAACCGCCCTGTCCCTCAGTCTTTTCTTGATTTCTGGCAGGCTGTCAATGATGCTCAAATGGTAAAAGGTCGGACTGTCCATGGGCCCTCTGGTTTTGTTGTTGCTTCTGCCCGACATCCCCAATCTCATCTACCCAGCCACTTGCTCGGCTGTTGTTTTGTTCTGCGCTGCCACTGCCAGGACACCACGTCACGTCGCTATCATCTTCCTTCCCCTCCTCTCCCTCCTCTCCCGGCCACAAAGCTCGAGCCTTCGCTTTCGTCGCCTAGGCGCGAGTGGGTTAGGTTGTATGGAACATCAATTCGTATTACCAGCCGCTTACCGGAGTCCAACCTTGAACCGCCGCCATAAGGCAGGGCCAAAGGCTGCGGCACACATTTTACACCACACGCACCGTTCCTCGGCAAAAGCTTGTTTTGCACGGGTCTGGTATCCTTGGGCCGACCATCAACGAAGCCGCTGCAGCTCGCACAGGGTGACGACTCCCTTAAGAGACTGAAAAGATCTGAGACGCCTGCCGGGTCAATCCATACGAAAACTCGTGTCGCTTCTTTCTTTTCTGTCTTCCCCTCCTTGTCTTTCTTCAAGCCCCTCTTTAGGACTCCCTAGTGGGCTTGCTAACCCGGCGCCATGCCCGCGCAGCTCGAGCCTCAGCTCAGCCGGGCTGCGGAAGGCTTGAAATGCATGATTTGCAATCACCCTGAGCAGGGAGACAAAGTCCTCGTTCCATGCAGTCGATGCGGAAGGACTTATCACCAGACGTGTCATCGGCCACCTCCACAATATCTGTAAGTTGAAGCCATCGCGCAGCTGAATCGCCACCCCCGTCTATGCAGAAACGTGCCTGCTAGACAACCAAATGGACCCGGCTCTCTCACGCGTCGGGGCGTAAGCGCCCGACCCCACCACAAGCCGAACAAGTCTTTTTATCACCGTCACGTCTCTTCAAATGAAGAGAACTTGCCCTCGCAGACGGCACAGGCTGCCACTATTCCCTCGTCAACCTTATCCATATTCCACTGCCCATAACTATCATGTCTCGTTCCTCACAAGCTAGCCAGCTGACTTGTTCCTAGCTTTATCTGCACGTGGTGTCGCAATCGCGATCCAGCCAGAGACACAAAAACTCTGCCAAGTAATGATGGGATTGCAGCAGAGACCTCAACCCGGAAGCCAACAGCAGAGGACGCAACTCGGAAGCTAAGAAAAAAAGATCCAATCCACCCTTTGGTAGATCTCGCGACGATGTTCCCACCTGGTGACAGCTTTCCGCCTGGTACCAACAGCATAAGCAGCAACAGCAGCAACCCTTTCCTGTTATCAGACGATGAAGCGGATAGCTACTGGGCGAGGGCGAAATGCCGCGTTCCCAACTGCGACCAGGACGCAGCTAAGGGCAATGTCGCATGCACACATCACCTGATGGGGCTCGTCCCAAAGTCGGCCAGAAATTCCGATAGAGTGTCTTTTGAGCCTCATCGCCCTCTTCAGAGTAACGGCGCTCGAATTCCACACGGACCAGCTGCCTCGGCCAACCGGAAAACCCTGGAGGCTAAGGCGACGGCTAGGAAGACGGCTAATAAGAGACGTCCATTGTACCCTGGCGAGAGGATCTTGAATGCCCAAATGTCTGCAGAATTGCGGAGCGGCCATTTGTCAAGCAAGGTTATGTCGCATAGAGCCGTGGACTCGCGATCCCGGCCAATCGAGGGCTCCGCCAACAAGAAGCAGCGGGCAATTTCGCCGACATTCGATGCCGCTGGCTTCAATTCTGCGCCATTTCCTTCTCCTCTTGCCCTGCCAAAGGCATTCTCGTATGACGGCAAGCAGAATGGGGCTTCAAACGCTGTGCCCAGTCAACTACCGAGACTGAATGATGAACTGCACATGTTGGAATCTGACGCCACAAAAGCCCAAGAAAATCCACTGAGTGCTCCATCTTCATACACTGAGTACCTGAGAACTCCCCTCAGCAACTCAATACCCGGTGTACGGCCACGATTTCCGAGGCTAGATGAAGAACCACGGCCCAGCCTGGATGAAGAGCCAACAGGCATTGCGAGTTGGGGCAGTTCTGACGATGAGGTCATCGCCAAGAGTGTATCTATCAACGCATCAATCGAAAAAGCACACCCTTTTGATGATGCACCTCTTGCTGGGCTGGACGGCAACGAAGAGATTTCCGTCAAAGCAACACCTACCAAGACGAAGACTGGCCAGAGCGATAAGTTGTCTGTCTTGCGGTCCTTCAAAGCCCGACCCGCTGCAAGCACACCGCCCTTGGAGAGACAACGGCGGCGTTTAGCTGAAGAGAAGGACACTTCGATCTTAGATTCCTATATATACGGACAGCAGGGCTCCTCTCAACTTGTTCCACCCGTGGTCGAGAAACGACGCGACCAGCAAGGGCATCAGGTGCAGGGGGGCCCTGTCGGATTTGGCCATCTGGATCCCCGAACTCATCGAATGAGACCGCACTCAGAAGCGTGGTATCTGCAGAAAGAGGGGGAAATCAAGGCCCGTGGAGGAAGAAAGGCGAATTTAGGCAAGGCAGCGGAGAGATTGAAACAACAACGGGCTCAAGAGAGCCCTGAGGACTTCGAGGAAAGCCTGCCAGACCGCGTCCGCGCTAATGAGGACTGGGTAGGCGCATTGCGCTGGTTTCGTGGTCAGAACAGCAGGACCGAACAGCCCCCTGCACCCCCAGTGACTCCTGTGAGGACCAAGCGGCCATACGTTAGACGAAAGCCGGTCGGGCACTGATGGAAAAAGAAAGAAAAAAGAAGAAAAAAAAGTATCGCGTCAAAAAGACCATGAAATGGGCGGCCCGAGACGGAGAGCAAGCCACAAGTTGGGAGCATGGCGTAAGCTCGTCCACTATGGGAGACATGCGACTTCTGCACTGTGCTGCAGTACCCATATTCAGCTGCATCAGAAGTGGTCGCACAAAGAGTCAGAGCAGCCGGACGATCTATCGGGGCTGCTAGGAAAGAGAATGCACAGACATCCTGTGCAGTAGTGCATGGACTTCATAGAGGGAAAAGAAAAAGAAAGAAAAGTTCACAGCGCTTCCACTTCAGACACGCAATCACTACCTAACTGGCAGTGGTAAGAAGCGCTCAGAATTGGCAATGAAGGCGTAATCCTCAATCACAGTGAGTGGCTATAGGCAACTCAAGACATTAATTTAGGGGGCCATCTACTGGTCCGACATCAAGATCATACCTCGAATCATCTTTGTTCTATATTCAGGAGTCTTCATCAAATGGCACCTGTAGAAAGGCTGCTTATCTGATACAAACTTTGCCAATGTTTACAATTGGCTATCCAGGCCTAGGCAAGGCTGTACACGACCTAACCCTAAGCTCAGCAAATCGCAGGCTTTTCGCACTATCTAAGTCGCAAGGCTTCGAAACCAAACTACCACTCCAGAACAATTCCTTAACACAAGCAGGCCATCGGGCAAATGTCTAAAATCAAGTCGGATTGCGTTCAATACGATGTTTTCCATCTGCACTCGTCTGCACGCTAGAGCATCGGTAGCAGCGACAGTAGTGCTGGGGTCTCTGCAGCGTTCGTCGTAGTGCTAGGCCTAAGTTCGGTTGTCTTCAATGAGGTGCGCGCCTTAGTGGGCTTATTGCATAATAATGCTGCTGTACTGTTATTATTTGGACTACCTACTTCGTACACTTTTTCTTCATCCTGTGCAGACTGGCTCGTGAGGCTTGAGTCATAGTCTCCTACAAGCCAATATCTTTTTTTCTTCTTCTCGTTGTGGTCATCTTTACTGAACCAGATTTTAGATAGAGATTACCGAAGGCTGATCAAGTACATACTTGAGTAAAACATTATCAGACAAACAAGGGAGACAAACGGGATCTAACAGGATGGCCGTACTTCGAGTCAATGACATGCCGATTAGTCTCTTGTTCAAATTCACCTGTATTCGTGCGTGAACATAATCGTTCTCAAGCAGGCAGGGAGTGCAGGTGAACGACATTGCGAAGAACTGCTTGAAGCTTCATGACAAAGCCCGGGCGCGGTTACGGAGGCAGGTAAATCGACAGGCAGGCCCTTCCTTTCGTGTAGAGCGCATTGGACGGCCTTCATGTGTCTGTCGAGAGTGCCGGGCGCCCTTGCCATTAGAGCCTTGCAAAGCAAATGAATAGCATCAAGGCAGAAGTAAGTAGGTGAAGTAGATTTGTTCAATGCGTCAAACACACATGATATAAGACACTTGGACTGAGCAAAATACACGTGAGAATAAATTGATTCGACCAACGCCAAGCTTTTTTGACCCTTCAGACCTAATATGATTTACGCCCTGCCTCCCATTTTACACACCGTAGACTGGCCAACTTTTGGTCAATGTGAACATACCTCCCAGTCCTCCCCCGAGTGTTCTCTCTTTTCTAGTACCGTTTCTCTCCTATATCTATTTCCAGTCTTTTCTTATCACTTTCCTTTTCCCGCCCTTTCCGCAAACTTCCACAACTTCCTCTTCCTTATATTCCCTTGGACAGCAGGTTCAAGGCACTCCCCGCAAGGATGAAACCAGCCTGGTCGCGGCTGATGGCATGTTTCACAGGCACCTCAAAGGTCTCCCCGCTTCCGTTCTTGCGCACCCTCAGCCGCACCTCGCCCTGGCCCTTGTTCAGCAGCATCTCATACAGACCGATAGTGTCGACCTCGTCCAGCGCGTCGATCCTGTCGTAGTCGGTCTCGTTCTCGAGCGTCAGCGGGACAACGCCCTGCTTCTTGAGGTTCGTCTCGTGGATGCGCGCAAAGCTCTTGCACACGATGATGCGGGCGCCGAGGTACCGTGGCTGCAGGGCGGCGTGCTCACGGGCCGAGCCCTCGCCGTAGTTGTGCTCGGCCAGGACGAGCCAGGGCCGCTGGGCCTCCTTCCACTTGCGCATGAGCTCCGGGATCGTGCTGCGCGACCCGTCAAGGTCGTAGGCGGCGTTGACCTCGCCGGTCGCGGCATTGACGGCCGTGTTGAGCGTGTTGGTGGCGATGTTGGGCAGATGGCCCTTGTACTTGAGCCAGGGCCCCGCGGCCGAGATGGTGTCAGTCGTGCACTTGCCCTTGACCTTGACAAGCACGCGGAGGCCGGTCAGGTCGGATGCTGGGAAGGGGTCGAAGGGGTCCAGCAGGGCTAGGCGCTGGGAGTCGGGAGAAATGGCCACCTGGATACTGGCGTCGGGTTCCTGGCTCGCCACTTTAAAGGCCTCGTTGCCGAACTCGAAGGGGGTCTTGGGGTCCTCCACGCCCTTGGGCGCCGGGAAACGGAAGTCCTTGCCGTCGGGCGTCGGTAGCGTGTCTGTCATGGGGTTGAACGTCGTCGATCCGGCAAAGGCCATGGCGGTCACGATCTCGGGGCTCGCGAGGAAGTTCATCGTGTCGAGATTGCCGTCGTTGCGGCCGCGGAAGTTACGGTTATACGAGGTGAAGATGGCATTCGGCGTCCCCTTCTCGACGCCGTCGCGCCGCTTCCACTGCCCAATGCACGGCCCGCACGCATTCGAGAGCACAATGCCGCCTGCATCGGTAAAAGTATCGAGGACACCATCGCGCTCAAGAGTCGCCCGGATCTGCTCGCTGCCAGGTGTGACATAGAAATCCGTGGCTGGTTTGAGCCCCGCTGCCTCTGCGGCCTTGACGATGCTCTCCACGCGCGTCATGTCTTCGTACGAGCTGTTTGTGCAGCTTCCTATTAACCCTGCCGAGACTTTCTCTGGCCAGTTCTCTTCCTGCACCGTCTTCTTAAACTGCGACAAGGGCGTTGAGAGGTCGGGGGTGTGTGGTCCGTTAATGTGTGGTTCGAGCTCGGAGAGGTTGATCTCAATCAGCTGGTCGTACTCTGCGCCCTCATCCGCCTTGAATCTGAAGTATGCATCGTCCGAGTTGCCAACGCCAGGAAAGTTCTGGAAGACCTTTGCAGCGCTCGCCAAGTCTCCTCTCCTTGTAGCCTCCAGATATCGTGCTGAGGCTTCTGTGAACGGGAAGATCGATGTCGTCGCACCCACTTCGGCACCCTGTCAGATGATAGCATGGTTAGCTTGGAACCCTGCCCCAACAAAGTACCCTCAGGAGCTACAAACCATATTGCAGATAGTCGCCATGCCAGTAAGACTCAGTGTCTCAACACCAGAGCCCATATATTCAATAATGAACCCCGTCCCGCCTCTGACGGTCAGCTTGCCGGCCAGGTGCAGAATCACGTCCTTCGGGGCAACCCAGTCGTTCAGCTTGCCCGTCAACCGGACGCCCAGCACCTTCGGGGCCTTGAGCTCCCACGGAGCGCCGACGAGGGCCTCCACTGCGTCGGCACCACCGACACCAATAGCAATTGTACATAGTCCGCCAGCGTTGGGCGTGTGGCTGTCAGTGCCCAGCATCATGAGGCCCGGGCGGGCGTAGTTCTCGAGCACAGTCTGGTGGATGATACCGGCGCCAGGAGGCCAAAAATCGACACCGTACTTCTTGCCGGCGCTCTCGAGGAAGTCAAAGACCTCGCGGTTGGCGCTCAGCCCTTCCTCCAGGTCCTTGTCGGCGCCGCGCTCGCCGACGATCAGGTGGTCGCAGTGGATGGAGGCCGGGATCGCGGTCCGCGGCAGATTGCACGCCATGAACTGCAGCAGGGCCATCTGGGCGGAGGCGTCCTGCATGTTGACGCGGTCTGGCTTGAGCTGCAGGTTCGCGCGGCCGCGGATGTCGCGCCCGCCATTGGTGTTGGAGAGGAGGTTCTCTTCGGGCTTGTCGAGGTGGGAGTAGAGGATCTTCTCGGCCAGGGTGAGGCGCTGGGCCCCGAGAACCCGTCGTACCTCGGCATACTTGTTGTAGAGGGTCTCGTAGGTCGGTGGCAGCGCTGGTCCCGTCGAGAGGAGGCGGCGAGTGCTGCTTAGCAGAGGGCGGCGAAGTTGGAGGGCAGCGCTCTGTCATGGAGAAGAATACAGTTTAGTATTTGGAAAGGTAGAATCTTTGGAGGAGATGAATTTTGTATTGGACGGTTACTTACCCTCGCCAGCGCCCCCGAATGTCTCGCAGCATCAATTGACCTCATTTTTGGGCAAAGGACGCACCGATATATCGAGGGTGACCGCTTCAGACGGCGCGGTAGAGAAAAATCAATTTGTTTCCCCCCAAGAAATGTCAAAAGAGTCAAGCTAAATCTAGGACCGATTGCGGAGCCGTGGCCCACCACCCAACTTTTGGTGACAGGGATCTCCTCCGCCAATCACCAAGTGAATCAATGTCAGCTTTTCAAGTCTCAACATTACTTTGGAGTGTGGTCTACACGTCCAGTTGAGGACATTCTCACTGGGTATAGAATTGATTCATGAGCCTCGTTGGTTTCGTGGCTTCAAGAGTAAGAACACCTGCAGTGGCACGTAATGTGAATCTCCCCCACCTCTGCGTATTATCACTGCAGGTGACGAAAGCAGATACAATAAGTAGCCAGGTACTGCTGCAAATCATAAGTGCTCAATGCACATAACTCTGGCTCAATATCGTTGAATGCCGCGTAATATAATACATTCAAACTTTCACCACTGTTTGCCAACCATGGGAGAAAATTAATAGCATCGTTGAATTGAAAAGGATATCTATCGAGTGGTTTCGTAACCGGTCGTTGGTAGAGTCGAAGGGTCCTCGCCTCATGTGATGCAATGGACCAAGCCTCTATCCTCCAATCTCAGTTCATAGAAAGTTTGAGATTGGACAAGCCTAGCAGATGAAACTATCTCATAAAAGAAAAAAAGAAGAAGAAGACCGATCATTCGACGGCTGCATCGTTAAACCCTCCTTTCCACCAGGACAGAAGGGAGAAGAAGAAGGGGAAAAAAAGGAGAAAAAGTCATCGATATCCCTGCTGACGCCAACTCCCTAATCACTCTGCTCGGCAAAAACGGCGGCAGAGAAGTACCGCAAGGAAGGTAGGTAACGTGAAGACTTAACAAACGCCTAGACAAACGTCGGGGCAGTGTAAATGAGTGACGTAAGAACTACAGCACCGACTGTGGCACCACCAAGTGCGGCATAACCAACCCGTTCGGCAAACTTCCTCATCCTCTTCGCCGGCCTCGCTTCAACTTGGCCCGTCCCTCCTGGGGTTGTAGGAGGGGAAGGAAGAAGGGATTGGAAAAGAGTCGGGCACGGTGGGGGAGTGCGAGGCACCTCGTTGACCTGCGACTCGTTGACAGTCTCCGGCATCAAGGTACGTCGAGCCCAGGCAATGTCGGCCTCACTCAGCTCGGATATCTCAGCCGCCTTCCGCTTTCCCTTTCTATCTTTCTGCTTGCTCGCTTCGTCCTCCTTATCCAGGCTGCAATAGTGATGCAGGTCCCTGAAGCTCGGGAGAGTGTCCGTGTGGTCGTCTTCCTTCGGGACGGTCGACAGAGCGTCACTCGCCTGCTCGTCCCTTCGCATTTTCAATAGATGTAGTTCGTACGCCGAGGCAGGCTCAAAACCATATGGATCGTAATCAGCCCATGATGCAGCTGCGTTTTGATGGTTCGCCATAGAAGCTTCACCGCGTTCCTCCTCAATCGCGTGGTTGTGAGGGGGAGAGGGGGGCGTGGGAATGCGTGCCAGTGGCCGAGTCTCACTATCTGCTGGCTTGCCGACACAAGACATCTCGAAATTGGACGTGGAAGATTGAATCATGGACACGGGAGAAGTAGGCTCAGGTGCTGAAACTTGGTCCGTGATGCGGGTAATGGCTAGCTTGTTATGCTCTCTGGCTTCGAAGAAGGCTGGCTTTCCGCTCTTCTGGCCCATGGTTGCGGCTGAGATGCCTTCATCAGATGCCTCGGCTCGGTCCTTTTCAACGAGACGGGATAGTCCCTGAAGGTCGTTGCTGACGCATGTGTCGCCCGCACCCGTACGGCGAAGACCGTGGGGGAGAGCTGCATCAGACGGACTAGGAGCCCGATGGCCGGCGCCGAGCATGTCCACTTCATGCGTGATCACCTGTGCCGGGACACCGCTAAAAGGCTCCGTCCGTGGAATGGAGTCCCATTCTCCAGGCGGGAACATCGTGTTTAGGGAAGGAAGACGGTGTACCGTAGAATCAGGGGCCTGGGAATGAAGTGGGTGGAGTGAGGTTGGCTCACGAGGCTCTTCAGGAAGCTCCGACAAGCGTGTCACGTCAGACGGCACTACATCGTCCATATCATCTGAATCTGTCTCATATAGGAAGACGCCTTCTGCTTCGTTCCCGGAAAGAGACGAGTGGTCATCAGAGTCGCCGCCGTCCGTGAGCTCTCCTGCCGAATCTGGTGAGAAGGTGTGCCTGCGGGCCGGCATGGCTTCTTCCATCCAGTAATGCTCAGAGCTGTCGCTGAGATCGAGGGACTCTAGTGAGCCTTCCGCCTCAGAGCACATAAGATCATCGTCTGATAGGAGAATTGATTCCTCATCGATTTCGGAGCCGGCTCCGTGAGCAGATTCCTCATCAGATATAAGATCGATGGCGCCATCGACCTGAGGGATCGATGCTGGACGGATATCGGAAGACTCCGGGTGCGATGGGTCTTTCTCGATGTGGTTGTTGGCCGGACCAGCGCTACAGTTTGGCAGCGACTCCTCCATAGACTCATCGAGAGGTTCATTATCGTCGGTTGAGCAGTCATCGGGGACTGTGAACACGCGATTGGGAGAGGTAGTAGGCCGATCACTTTAAGCAAAATGAGCACAACTGAAATCTACGTGACAAGGAATAGAGTCTCGACTCACGCATCAAGGAATGACACCGCATTCACCTTCATGGCAGCAGGCTGGAAGGTCCGCTCATTACGATACACAGGCACGCCGAAGAGGAGCTGATCGTCAGCCCGGAGCGTTCTTTGGGAGCATAACTTGACATTGTTCAGGTATGTGCCGTGCATGGAGTTCGAGTCCCGAATTGTTATAGCCTACTCATGTGTTAATGAAGGACCCGCATTGCAGGAGAGCGAAGATCAGCTTGCCTTGTTGCGAAAGTCGGCCTTGATCTCGGCGTGGTGTCTACTCATGACGGGAGAGTCGAACCAGCCGTTGTCGACAGCACACTGAATATCGAGGTAGGGACGATTGCTAGACCGGCCGATCCTTACAGAAGGGCGGGATTCGGTCAGGACGATTCGTCTTTCCGGGAACGAGATATCGTTAGGAGTCACGACGGAGAGCCTGACGATGACTGTGACGAGAAGCAATTCAACATTAGCATTCGCGGTTTGGTACTTGTGGATGGAAGCCTGGGAGCAGGGAGAAGCTCCAACTTAAATCTGACGCACACAGACGAGGGCGACCAGACAAGGCAAACAAGGCGGGGAAAGAAGAGCTAAGCGGCTGTGCTGATGGGATGGCTCGACAAGAAGAGCGGACTGGGTTGGATTGGGCTCAAGGAGTGGGGAGCTGCTCACCTCTGTCCTCCTCCTCCATGCTTGTCTGATTCATGACTGTTAGATGGGTCGAAGCCGCGCAGCTGGCATAGACCACGACTTGGTCAGGTCGAAAGCTGGCGTGTTGGTGGTTTGGGCCGGACGCAGGTACAGCGGCGACACCAGAACGAGGCGAACAGGTGGACGGGGGTTTCGGGAGGGGCAGCTAGAGCGCAGGGCGGCAGTCGACACCGTCCCATGTACTGATCAGAGGTTTTGTCGAGATGATAGAGAAGGAGTGGAGGGGGCAAGAAGAAAGCTGGCGAGGGGACCGTGAAATAGCCGCCAGCGGATGGGTGTTAAGAAGATAAGGCGACGAGTGTGAAGCCTGGGAATGGAGAGGTCCTAGGAGGTGTATGCAGTCGATGTGGTTGACGAGTGCAAAGTGGGGGCAGGGCAGGGCAGGTCGCAGCAGCTGTCTCTCCGGTTCCCTGCGTTCCTGCCTACTTCGTGGTACAGTACTTATTGGTGCCCAGCTTGAGGGGGCAGGAGTAAGTGGCCCAGGCAGCGAGCTGTACGAACTTAAAGTGCGCGGATTGGTTTCAGACGGATGGTCACACCCCCAGCCGTGGCCCGTGTCGACAACTGTACTACTGTGTACAAATAGGATCATCGATGGCGGCCTTCTTTTGGGACTAGAAGGGCCGAAAGCCTCGTTCTGGCTCTTGCTTCTGCTTACAGCCTTCTTGACTCTTCCCTCAGACTGCAATACCACTAGTATCACGTATTTGGATGCGATTTCCCTTTGAAGATGCCCATTCACGCCATTGCGTTCCGGATCGCCGGCATGGGCGGGTCACTGTCCATATCAGATAATAGAGCACTGTACCGGTATCGTATTCTACTTGGAGGTCCCACTGAGACAGCAGCCACGGGAAGCACAGACTAAGAACCCTAGCACGCCTAGCCGGCAGTACAAAGCATAGTGCTAGATATGAGCTGAGGTTGACCTCATTACCAACTGAGGAACGGTGTCTTTATCAGTGGGCTACGGTATGACTCCAACTCACGGCCTGCTGACAGCCCCTTCAGCAATCCTCGAGAAGGATACCTAGGTGGTTCATCACATCGTGCCCCCCGTTTTCTTGCAAGCCTCGGCTGCACAAATGTCATACGTGAACTCTCGATAGCCCTTTCACCGTCTTGTGTGACCACTGCCTCAAGCAGAGCGGAAGGAGGGGGAACAGGCAGGGATGACGCTTTGGGTCTGGCGGCCTATTGTTGGCGGCGGGGTTGGCGGATAAGGCGGGGCAATCTCAAGCAACCACTTTAGCATGTGCACGTGCACAGACCACTGGCGGCCCACTGGAATCCGCCTTTCAGTCATCGCCTCCAGGCATGTCAGGCATCGACAAGGGGTTTGGCTGGGGACATGAACACTACAGTACGGTAAGCTCGAGTACCCAAGGTGGATCGAATCTTCGCCGCCCTGGAATTGGAAGACTACCTCAGTCCCCGTAGTACAAGTCGGGCAACAAGAAAAGCTTACAAAGCGAGAGAAAAAAGAAAAGAAGAAGAAAAATCGCAGGACAAAAGCAAATCAAAACAGAGAAAACAGGAGAGCAAGTAGTATTGTACAGCGAGACAGCGCAGTCAACATGCTGAATTAGGTGCACCGGTTGATTTACATAGCAGTGCACGGTCGAGAAGATGTCAAGAGGGCAGGTGACAAAACAACGACTATAGCATGAGTACCATTGGCTGCCCTCCCTGCTGGCGGCGCATTGTAACTGGGCTGCGGGCCAATTTAGGCAATGTCAGCAGGCTTTGGGCTTTCTTCCGCGCCCCTCCATTCTCCAAAGCAACACTATCAGGCTACCCAGTCGCACTAGGTTGTGCCGCCATGGTCCGTCCCTGCCTGGCGCACATTCCACAGATTTATGTTGATGTTGTTTTTTTGAGGTCAACTTCTCTCTCTTTTCTTTCAACTTGGCCACTGCACTGACAATAGCCACGAGCTGTCAACCCAAGAATCACCAACAATAGCTTTCCGCAAGCTCTCAACAGTACCAGTCGACGACGGTCTAGATAATATATTCATCATCTCCATGGATTTTGTTCTGAATCCGACTCTGTCCACCTACTGCCTCTCCGTTTTTGCATCACAGCGACAACACAGACGCCTCGATCATTCGCCGCATTTAGCGTACACCATACAATCCTGATCCAGACTTTTCGAGCAGTCGACACCCTCACATCAAACCCCTGACCACAGCAGGCAAGGCCGTACAGACATACCACACCAACCACCCAAAAATCCCCACGTCGTTCGGCGGTCATCTTTCACTATGCACGACCTCCGCAAGAAAGCCCTCCTCGAGAGCGGCAAGACCATGTCCCGCAAGGCGCGCTCGCGGCCCGACTCCAAGGCCGGCACACCCGTCACATCCCCTGGTCACTCGCCCCGGGGCTCGCGCAATGTCTCACGCGCCGGCAGCCACTACGGCTCGGACGACTCCCACTCTGACGAGTCCGATCTAGAAGACATCATGACCATGAGCACCTTCTCTGGCTCCGACCCTGGGTCCGAAGCCGCAGACGGCGCCGGCGGCCTCGCCTGGGTGGAGAGGCTCCAGGCGCGCATGAGCCAGATTGTCGCGGGCGGCCGGAGTGGCGAGCGCAAGAAAATGAGCAACCAGGAGCGGGAGGATATGCTCAAGTCATACCTCCACCTAGTCCGCCACTACTTCGCGCAGTCCGAGATTGAGGGCTCCATGGACGACCTCGTTCTGGGACTGGTCCGCGCAGTCAAGTCCGGTGGCAGCCCGACAGAACGGGCCGTCGCCGTCAAGGCCCTCAGCGTCACCATCCTCACCAACCCGACGGAAAGCGTCCTTGACCGCCACATTTCCGCGCTTACATCGACAGTCGAACAAGATGACGAGAGCGAGGAGGTGAAAATAGCCGCACTCTATACCCTTGCCACAGCAGCCATGTACGGCGACGGCTCGGTCCCGGCGGCAGAGGACATGCTACAGTACATGATCGCGATCGTCGAGAGCGACGGCCACACGGCCGCCTCGCCAGACTCTGCGGGCGTGGTGGTGGCCGCGCTCAAAAGTTGGGGGTTCATCGCAGCGCACCTTGAGGATCTGTCAGACCAGAGCGAACAGGCGATGGAGGCGTTCGTAGAGCAGCTCGATAGCAACGACGCCTACGTCCAGACGGCGTCGGGAACCAACATTGCGCTCCTGTTCGAGTCGGCGCGCGAGTTAGAGGAGGAGAGCGGCGAAAAGATGAATTTCCAGTATGACCCCAGGAGGCTCGCGCAGCAGATGCGAGACATCTCCAGGGATGCAAGGGGCATGTCAAAGCGCGACAAACGGCACCTGAAGAGTGATTTCAGCAGTATCGCGACGGGTCTGGAACGGGGCAAGGGTCCAGGCTACTCGACCGCTGGACGGCCGACGTCCAATCCAAACAAAGGCGGATCAATGGTCAACAGCGCACATGGAGATGACCTCAATGAGTTCGGGTACAGGGAAACCATTTTTGTGGGCAAACAGAAGGTCACAATCGATAGCTGGGCGCTCTCCGCCAAGATCGAACTCATGAGGATCGTTCTCGCAGGAGGCTTTCCTACACATCTGGCTCACAATAACACGATAAAGGAAATGCTCTAGGAATGGAACGGACAGATGGACATTCATGTAGCCTTTCTGTTTTTTGTCCTTCCTCTGCAAGCTCTTGTTCAGTCTGTTTCTTTTCTTCATACTTGGATTTCCCAAGTTGGGCTGGAGTTTTGGCATGTTTGGTATTGTGAGGAGGGAGGGGTCATCAGTATGGAACGGGCTGAGACCGCGAGAGGAACAGAAGAGGAGGCGATTACACAGCGTATGAGACCTGCTCCGTCTTGAACGGTTGACGATTAGCATCCCACCACCATCAGCGTTTTCATGACCGATATTACATTGAGAGATTTGGTAGAGACCGCATTTCTTACACGCGCCTTTAACAGCTTACCAAGAATATACATCTTATCAAAGGTTACTTTCGAATTGGCCAAGACAACACTATCGTTCTTGTGATCGGACGATGAGTGAAGACAGAGTCTCAAATCAAGGCCTCCCGTGCCGCGGGGTGAACAAGTCGGGGCAACACTCAACGATGCAGGACGGCTCCTGCCCATGTACGCATCGACTGACCTAATTGACCGACTCAAGAGCAAGCCAACGCCTCGGCGGTGTCGGACTGAGACATGCTTTCCTGCCCAACTGACATGGCACAAGAATTTTGCCCCGGCTCAGGCTTGCACGCGGCGCATCACAAACTAAGTCTGGCCACCTGCCGAGAATTACTCGCCAACTATCTACGTACTTGTGTTGTTTCTTTCTGTAAGGGGAATCAAATTAGTAGACAAGGAAAAATCAAGGGCATCTCATGTGCAAAAGCCCCATGTTCAATTCTCAGGATGCGGAATGCGAAAGTCTCGGGAAAGATTCGGGCATTGGATCTGGAATGTCCGGCAGGGCGCGGCCTATCGGAACGAACCGAGAGGCCAACGACTTCAACTTTCTTATCTTCCTTTGTTATAGAAAGAAGGAAGAAAACCCATTTTTGATCTATGAAGAGAGAGGGAGAGAATGATCCGGGTGGCCAGGCGTGGGTAGTGTTCGTGTGTGTGTGTGTGTGTGTGTGTGTGCGGCTCACTGATGCGTGTAGCTTGGTCTGCAACGCGCATAGTGATGGTGCTCTTTGCCACGTCCAACCATCCTTCGAGAAGGTGAATCCAAAGGATCTTGTTGGTACTGTGCAGCAGCATGGCAGACAGGGAGGAGAGGAGGTCTGATACCGTCTTGAGGCGCAGTATGGCCAGCTGTGGTGGTGGATGGAGACGAGGCTGCGCTGCGTCTGCTGTGGCGCGACTTGTCCCCACCCCCTCCTCCCTTCACATTTTAGTCTCGACATTAGGAAACTTGACAGTCTGATGATCTCTTCCCCCTCTCGTGTTATCAATACTGTCACTGGTGCCAGGGCAGCCATGATGGCGCCACCCACACACCAACTCACAAGGGGGAAGGGGGAGGAAGGTTTACAACCTCTTGCTACCATGTCTGTACAGTAAACACAGCTTCGTCATGTGCGGGTCCAGCGAGGCTGGGAATGCCCAAACTCGCTCGTTTCTTTCTCTCTTTTTCCGACAGAATGGATTTGAGCAAGGATGTGCTCGAGCCAATTTCTAATGTCTGAAGGCGGGAGAGCGGGACCTTGGCGGGTACGGGTAGTGGACCCAGACTGGGCTCTTGGGATGTTTGAGCCATGACCTCACTTCGCTGATGACAGGCAGGCACAGATTGGGCGAGATGGATCGATGGATGAGAGGATAATCTGCCTTTGTTTTCGTCACTTTTCTTGAGCAAGAATGTGTGGATATGGGACCAAGGAGGTAGAAGAGAAAGGCGAGTACATTCGTTGCAAGGTGACCGGACCTGATGATCCTCAAGTCAGGAAGACGAAACAGGCGTGATGGAGCGTCGTCCCACCGCTTCTTCATCTGGACTATGTATACTTGCCAGTGCTGGCTGGTCTTGAAAAAAAGTAAGCTTTGCTAAACCACGCATTCATACGCCCACACGTCCCCCGGCTTGTCAACAACATGAGGAGGACTCATAGGCGGTAAAAGTTTCTCAGGGTATACCCCAGCTTCTTTTTAACGGGTCCGTTGAAAGAAGCAAAAGAAAGAAGAAAAAGAAAAGAAGCAAAAGATGACTTGACAGGACGAGACGAAACGAGGGGGACGGGCTGCCCTCATTCTCTCATGCATAGTATGTGTTCCTTTGGGACCCATGTCCCTGCATAACTCTCACATGGGCTGCACCCACACCTGTTGCCGCGAGGACCATTCTTCCCTGCTCGATTGGCGCCAGCTCAGCAACCTGCGCGCGCCCGTTCTAAGCCCCCCGCCCCTAGAACACCCCAGCCCCACCCCTGTGGCCCTGTGCCCCCTGTGACCCTGTGCAAAGCAGAACCCACTGGGAAACCTGAGCGCGCTGCGACGGGCCTCTCTCGCTCTCCTGCAGGCTCCATCATCATCATCATCTGTTGTGCAGTCTATGGTGTGGATTGAGGAGAGGGGCAGGAGGACATTCGTCAGTGCATTTGTTTTTCTTTCTTTCTGAAATAGGATAGTGACAGCTCCGTTTAAATTTTTCTATTTTTTTTATTCTTTTTTAAATGTAACAGAATCACACCCACTCACACGGCACACGCAGGCACAAGCACGGAACGCCTGCAGTAGAAAGGCTGCAAGGAGGCAAGATATTCTTAGGTGCAATTTTTCTTGCAGAAGCACAGGGTGTGTTCGGGTGTGTGGTCCCTCCTTGCCCCCTCCCCCCCTCTCGGCACCGCTGCCGTGGCCTCGAATTCGAATCTTCACCAAAGCCTGGCACCTCTTGGCCTAGAACCCCAACCCCTCACTTACCTCACTCAACCAACACAAACCCTTCAATTCTCCAACGAGAGAGAGAGAGAGAGAGAGAGGAAGGAGCGGGGGAAACATTGTTTCTCAACACTTTCTTCCTTTCGCCTTGCGACAGTCTGCATCTCGTCTCCTCCAAATCATCGGACTCACTGCCTTCGTTGGGCAGTTGGCGTGTTCTGTCTCTCTTGCAGGGCCGCCTCTGTGTCGTATCACCTTTGTGCCGCCCCGGGCCCTGGTCCCATTATTTTATTGCGAAGGCTGGGGATCTCAAAGCTGAACTGCAACCCAAGAAGCTACAATCCCTCCCCCGTCCCCTCCCACCACCGCACGCCCTCTCGACCCCAGACCTACATCGACCTCTCTGTCCTCCTTTGATTACTGCTGCTACCTGGAATTTCCTCATACGAGTAGCAGCTACATCTTCAAACAATCTTTCTCCGTCCGTCCGTCCCTACGGCACAACCATCAGCATTCATTCACTCTCGCCCCAACTTGGTCACACGTTTCTCAGGTTCTCTAGCTGTGTAAGTGTCACCGCCACCACTACATCTCGATTCCCGACTTCCCTGCTACTTTTTTTTTATCCCCCGAGGTTGTCAAAGCTCCATAGACAAGGCTCCCAAACGCTTACTTTGCAGCATCTCAGCAGCAGCAGCCACCACAACCAACAGCTTTGTTGGGAATATTCCTTGATTTTATTATTTTTTCCCCCTTCCTCGTCTTCTTGCATCTCCTTTCCCCCTGTACTCGATGTCTTGATCAAAGACAAGCAATCAAAACGCTCCCCAACCTGCAACAATCCAACAGGCCCAGACGGTCTTGATCGAGTCCTTCCCCTCGTTCGTCCTTTCTCGTCCTCTGCCACATTTACCTGCATGGTGCAGTAAGCCTTCTCTTCTCTCTGCTGGCTGCCGGGGGGTGAACCAAACCTTGGTCTGGGAAACAAAGAGGGGAGTGCGCACTCCCAAGACGGGAATTGAGTGACACCATTACCTCACCGTGCAATTTGTCCACTCATTGTTGTGGACTTTTCCCAGCCAGCAAGCATGGGTGTCGACTCGAAGAAGGCGCCTCCACTCCCAGCCCCCACCGAGGAGTCCGAGTCGACCATCACCAAGTCGGACCTCGCGCCCTCTGACGTCTCCAAGCCCACCGACGAGAAGTCGTCCTACTCTCTCCCCGAGGACGGCACTCCCGTCACCATCAAGACCCGCGGCCACAAGTCCAACAAATCACAGACCTCCCTCCTCATCGAGTACTTCGAGGGTGGCAAGGTCACCACCAACAGTCCAGGCGCCAGCAGCGGCAACCGCAAGCCAAGCGTGCGCGTCCGCCTCACCCCGTCCAAGAACCGCAAGACCGATCACATCCAGATCACAGAGACCAAGTCGTCCAGCGGTCGCAAGGCCTCGCTGACCCGTCGTACTGACCGTGCCGCCGCTTCTGTGACCCCGACCCAGTTCAGGTCCGACGAGGCGTTGTCAATCTCGAGTGCCGGCGACGCCGAGGACGCACGAAGCATGGCTTCCTACCAGTCTGCCACCGAGGAGTCCAACGTGTCGAGGAACCCCATCGAGGTCGACATCGACTCTGGTGGACGTCAGCAACGCCGCCGCCGTCCCGCCAGCCCTCTGATCCCTGCTGCCGATAGCAAGGCCTCCTATCAACCCGGCAACATGTCTGATATCTCCGCCATCCCTACCGACAGCTTTCTGGACGGGTCAGGACCGTCACGGTATGATGAGAAGCGCAGCAAGAGCCCGTCGCGGACCAGAGAGGTCTTGGGTGGCGCCGCTGCCGGCCTGGCCGCTGCCGCTGTCGCAGACAAGGTGCGCAGCAAGAGCCGGTCCGAGCTTACCGACAGGGAGAGGGCCGTCATGTCCAAGTCTAGGGACCGAGACAGGTCGGAGCGAAGGCACAAGTCCAAGCACCGCAAGAGCAGTGGCAGCGAGCACCCCTCCGAGTCTGGCAAGTCATCGTCGCGAAGAAGGTCCAGCAAGGAGCACAATCAGGAATCTGTCGTGTCTGGTGCCGACTCGAGCGTGCTCTCCTCGGCCCTCTCACATGGCCATCGCTCCGTGGACGCAAGCTCGATGCGCTCGGGCGTCTCGAGGTCCTCAATCAACAACCCAAAGCTCCTGGAGACGGTAGAGGATGCGATTCGACGGCTCATCCTTCCTGAGCTGGTTGCTATCAAGAGGGAGCAGAGCAAGCGTGAGGCCCGTCAGAGCTCTGTATCTAGTGGAACGACTCTGTCGAAAGACGACGCAGAAAGCGAGCATCGCCGCTCGGGGTACTCGAGCAAATCCCGTGAGAACCTGAGCCGCAGAGTTTCTCGAGATAGAGAGGCGCGCCACGAGCTGCTCGAGAGTCCCGCCCCGAGCGTGGACCAGGACTCGGTGGACGAGTCTCTGCATGAGATCGAGGAGGTGCCACGCAACCATGACAAGCTCAAGGCTGCTGCCGCTGGGGCCGCCCTGGGTGCTATGGCCGCGGGAGCCCTGCGCGAGAACAACTCACAGACCACCGCCCGGGAGCAGCGCCGACGCCGCAGAGCCGAGGCGAAGAGTCGTGTGTCTGATCGATACGTCGAGGACGAAGAAGACGTTGAGCCCGCGCCGCCGATGCCATTGATGAGCGAGATCAACCCGTCAGAAATGACGAGAACGTCCATTATGTCTGCCGACACAGACAGCCACTCCGCCACCGAGGAGCTCACGCCTGTACTACAAGTTCCCAAGGGCACACCGTCCATTGACTCGAGATCTTCCGGGACAGCCAGCCCCACCCCAACCAAGAACTCGAACCTGCAGTCCGCACTCGGGATGCAACATGCCAACATCTCCCACGGCGACCTCAGGACCCTTCCCCAGCGGAGGACTGGCGGCCTCGAGGAGGAGTATGAGCAGGAATACATGCGGAAGGCCCCCATCCGCGACGATTCGTACGAGGAAGAGGAGGAGGAATACGAGGATGAGCCGGGTTACAACAACTACTACAACACCCAGGAGGTCCCGCCTCCCCTGAAGTATGTGCCTTATCAACCTGAGCGCCGCGGTCTCAGCCCAATCCCAAGCGTTTCGGGGTACACAGAGGGCGGGAGTGAGCTGCACCGCGAATCGAGGGTCTCTCATCGCACATCCGACTCGTATTCTTCTCCTGGAAAGTCTCTTCGGAGGGGCGGAGAATCACCCAGTCTCCTCAGCCAGGAGTCCTTCAGGGACGATCGCAGCGTCACCAGTTCAAGGACTGGCCATAGGAACACAACCTACACCGACGACAGCGAGTTCGACCGCTTCACGACCGGTACAGCCGTGCGTGCTGTCGGCGCCAGGGGCGACCTTGTCCCATCCCCTGCTGGTGTAGAGTCGCATGTCGCCTCACTGGTCGAGGGCTCAGCCCTGGATGAGTCTGTTCTCACTGGCGAGTCGGGCCGAAGCGGCCAGCAGCGTAACAACCGTGCTTCTGCTGCTGCTCTCGAGGCCGCAGCCATGCTCGAAGAGGAGGGGCAGATGGCTGCCAGCTCCCGTGAGCAGACACCCGAGCCACCGCGCGTGGTTGAGGAAGATACGGTGTCCGAGCTGTCAGAAGACCAGGACCATCCCCACCACCCGCAGCACTTTCAGGAGTATGACCTTGACAAGTATGGTCGAAAGGTTCCCATCTCCAAGTATCAGCATGCTCCGACTGCCTCTGAGGCTGCCATCACCGGCGCAGCCGTTGGTGCAGCGGCGGCCGCCCTCAGGGCGGCCGCCAAGGGCAAGGGCAAGCAGGAGCCCGAAGGCCAGTGGGCCGAAGAGGGCGAGTGGATGGGAGAGGGTGTGCAGAGGAACAAGTCATTCAAGGATCGCACACGCGAAGGTTATCTGCCAGCGAACACGCCCACACACAGCGTTGACCGTCTGGACGACTATGACAGACCCAGGGTCGGGCACAGCGGGCTGCCAGATGCCAGCGATCCTCTGCCAGAGATAGGATACTTTGCGCATGACAGTGATGCACTGACCAACCCGTCGCGAATGAGTGACCGCCTCAGCGCCACCGAGGAGGCCCACAGAGGCCAGTGGCAGGAGGACGAACCCATCACGCCCACGCAGGAGAGCATCCATGGACGTCGTGGCATCACCCTTGACGAGGCCGCGGGCGCTGCTGCGGTAGCGACGGCTGCCGCCATGGCACACTCTCACAGTCGCCAGTCCAGTGAGGATATGAACGACGACCACCACGAACACGACGACGATGACGACGAGTGGCATCGCACAGACGAGGACCGCAAGCGGGACACCATTGTGACCAACCCTTATGAGGGGACGAGTCCTCTGGCCAACGCTCCTGGTCTCGATATTGAGTTTCCTGGCCACGTTCCTCAGTACGATCCTCTGGGCTACATGAATTATGGCTCCGGAAGTCCTTTCGGACCCAAGATCGACGAGGGATACATCTCACAGGGCCCTAACAGGACGCCAGACATCAAGGGCAAGGCCCTCGACTATTCGCCGCAGCCACCCATGCCTGGTGGTGTCGACTCCCTCTTCAACCATCAGGACCCTCAATACATGGCTGGCACGCCTCATGGCATGGGCTCTCCCCTGTATGATGCTGCCACCGGCGCGGGCATCGAGCAGATCGAGTCCAAGGATATTATTGCTCTGATGCAGCATCTCATGGTCCGTGATGCCCAGCGCAGTGCTCGCGACACGGAGATTCTTGTCACCCTCGTCCGTACTGCGGCCGAGATGCGGAACTCGTTCGACGACATCAAGAAACTGCTCGCTGATACTGAAGACGTCATCATCACCGAGGTCAAGGACAACACCGAGAAGACGGTGCAGCGTCACATTGGTGGCCCTCGCCCCTTCCCAGGCAGCGGTGCCAGATCGGTCCAGACGGGCTCTCAGGGCGGCACTGACAACGAGAAGAAGACCCGCAACCTGTGGCGGCGAGCGATCAAGGGTCTCAGTGCCAAGGGGACCAACGACCTGACCAGGATCGAGGACATGCTCATGCAGCTGCTGGGAGAGGTTGATGTGCTCAAGGCACAAACTGCCCAGGGCGGCAGCGGCACGGCCCAGGACAGCGGTCCATCTTTCGACAATCTCCAGCCTGCGGTTCAATACGAGCAGGACCGTGGGTACGAACCCGAGGGCCAAGCCGGCACCTCGACTGCCAGCTACGCCAGCCAATCTGGCCATCTCTCCATCCCTCGCGACCCATCTGCAGGGTACCAGCGAAAGGTATCGGGACATCGGATAAGTACCGTGCCCGAGGGAGATGAGGAAGACCAGTACGAGGACTCCAATGTTGTGATCCACAGCCGCAGCGATGCAGACATGACGAGCCCTGTCCACGAGATCACACGTGGCAACTCAGTGCCCCCAGGCACACCGCCGCAGGCGCCAGCAGCACAACAGGTGTCGCTGAGCAACGAGAACACCCCGCGCATGGGCGTGGACAAAGGGAGGAAGCACAAATCCAGCGGGTCGTCCACCTGGTTTCCCAAGATTTCCCGCTGGTCTGAGACCACGGCCTCCAGCGTGGGCAAGGCCTTCCGCAAGTCCAAGGACACGGACGTGAACTCGTTCCGGGCACACTCTCGCTCCGGCTCCAGCATCGGCGACTACGATGACTACCCGGTGGATCCCGTCAGCGTGGACCATCTTCATTCGGGGTTCTCTGACCCCAATCTCCACCCGCAGTCACGGCGGCATGATCCCAACCAGATCGAGACCAACATGGAATTCACCATGGCCGGTGTCAGCCGGACGCCCGTTCCGGTGGAGCATCCTCCTGAGGACGACGAGCTCAACCTCCCGGAGAACCCCTTCCTCCAACACTATGATACCCCAGAGGATCCAAAGTACAGGGCGCACCGCAACTCGGTGAACCTGCAACACCCACAGCCCAGGCAGGGCCAAACCGAGCACTTCCGGACGCTCGAGACGTCGGCCCAGGATTTCGATCAGCCCATGTCTCCCGAATCTGCCAACTGGGGCTCTGTCACGAGCCTGAACCGCTTCACCGGCCAGCAGCCCAGGTACGGCGGCGGCGGTGGCAGCACTGTGTCCCAGGAGCAGGGGCAGTACACCTGGGAGGGCGCTCCATCACCGACAGGCGACCCCTCGTCGAGCGGGCCTCCACGACCTCCCAAAGAGCCGATTGATGGGCTCTCGTCGCCAACACGGGGCGTCACCCCGACTCGGAACCGCATCTCCGCACTGGGCTACAAGCCTGCCGGCAGCCCCAAGCCAGAGAACCGCAACCTTCAGAACGTCCGTGGTGCCCCGGCCCGGCGACCCAGCGGACCTCGCGCGATGGGCACTCGTAGCCCCGCGCCGCCCGAGGGCCAGGCTGAAGACCGGAGGAGGAAAAGAGGTACGCGCCGAAGCTTTTCTTTGCGGGAAGGATTTACTTGAATAAAAAATCAAATTACGATTAGCTACAAATTCAGGTAGCGACATTGAAATGCGACAATTGCTGACGTTGCGTTTTGAAACCCACATAGATACCTTTGGCACAATCGGCTCGCAGGACTCAGATACCTTTTAGGAGAAGGCAAGTTCACCCTTTGAGGGCTGGCTGCGCGCCATCGACGATACCCTTGATCGGTAGAAACGACGGTCGAAGATTCGACTCTTGAGAAAGATGCTTCAGCGTATGGAAATCCGTGGGAGCAAGGAAGACTGGAGACGAGGGACTATATCTCGAATCAGGAGATATGTACGACAGCGTGCAGATAGGAAGAAGAAGCGTCTTCACGGGGTGGAGGACAACGGGCGAAAGAAGCCTTGGATGAAGAGCTCCTGGAGGAGATCAAGGTTCTACAGACATCTGCAGAGCCACTTGCTCCACGAGCAACAACTTGGGCAGGGAGGTAGAGCTGCTGGCCAGCTTCGGGCACATCGGCTGCATGGCGCGCATTCTTCAGGTTCAACGTCCTCTTCCCCATCGTCATCATCATCGTCATCATCTCCTTTCGTGTCGGACGGTGAGGAGATGATGCAACACTTGGGTAACTCGTCGAGTTCTTCCACCCAGCCATCTTTACATTCTT
This sequence comes from Cryphonectria japonica, assembly GCA_014851275.1. Lineage (NCBI taxonomy): Eukaryota > Fungi > Ascomycota > Sordariomycetes > Diaporthales > Cryphonectriaceae > Cryphonectria > Cryphonectria japonica. Next base: position 350,731 of record JACWTT010000036.1, read on the forward strand.
CCGCGTCAGCTTCTCAAGCAGTGCTAAGAAGAGTGTGTGCAACGATATCACCCTCGGAACCAGCTTCCCAGCCGAGTGTCGGGACGGTGACACATGGAGAAATACTATCGGACTTCATGTCGTCCAACACATGACTCAATTTCTCCAGCGTGTGTTTATAGATCCTGCCGTGTATTTTTTTTTTATTCTTTTGCTGGACATGAGTCTCTTTTTTTTCTTTTTCGAGGAGCATATAATTACTTCGGAAAGGATTCGCGGGAGGGACGGGGCGCTGCGAAGGAAGCGATGGTATACATACAAAAACCAAGGCGTGCAGGATATTTGCATACGCGAGATCAATCCTTTAATGACGACATGAGTGTAATCATGGCCGGCTGGCAGAAGACACAAGAAAGTGGAATGCGTTGTGAAGGAGAGTGAGAGAGAAAAGTAGGCCGGTAGGTGGAATGGAAGGCAGCGCGTGCTACTTGGATTGTTCAGAGGGAGTGGGCTGGATTGGCGATGGAAATGGGAGGAAGCATTGAAGGAAAGGAGCGAGCATTCAAAGCGATCTGTCCTCTTCCCCACACACGCAAATTCTTTTCTTGTTACACTTCACTCTACGTGTGTTGAGCATCATATTAGATACCCCCCTTCTGTGGTATGTAGAATTGCGAACACGGTCCGTTTTTCATCAAAGGCATTTGGGAGAGCAGCAGGAACCGCTTCCACAGTGAACACAGGGCTCTCTAGCCTAGCTTAACAGATGCCCCCTTTCCTTTCTTTGCTCTTATTAGTTCCCACGCCACATGTCAGAAGAATTCTCACAAACAACAAGGCTGACGAAACCGTCCTGCAGACGCGCTCTTATTATCAATCAAGGAGTACGACAATTGACGAAAGGGCGTGGCATCCAGATACAAGGCTGGCGTAGCAATGCATACATTGATTGTCTAACCAGAAGTAGGGGCGTTTATAAGCGTACTAAAGCAGTGGTCCAAAGGCTCAGTGTATGTGTAAGCAGCTGTCTTCAGGATCGAGTAGTATTCTAGTACACCCCTGCAATGCTGTGATGCCGACCAATCAGATGTGCTTCTAAGGCACATTAGGCCGAACGCCGAGTGCTTCGAAATGCTTCCAAATCAAAAGCGAGTGGTAGTATTCGTCGCCGTTCGTCTTGGCTTGCATCATCTCATCAACAGCTATTGATCTTGCAAATAGTCCTGGTAGATGGGGAGACGAGTATGGTAAGTAAGTAATGATCATGATGATGAGGGGAAGAAGAAATATATATATAGAGTCGATCATACCCATCCAAATGAATTGAGTGAAACCATCAACAACATCAACACCTGGGCATCATCATCGATATCAAGCACTTTGAGAAGTGTCATACAATCAAAAAGAAGGACACAGTTCCACCTCTCTTAAGAAGAAACATCCACCCAAGTAACCACCAAGCTTTATTTATATCCCACTACACCCCCACACCCCCCCTCCGACACACACACACAGTAGCAATGGCCTCATCAACATCCTCCCGCGTGGCCCTCATCTTCGGCACCGGCTCCAACATAGGCGCCGCCCTAGTCAAGGGCTTCCTCGGCGCCGGCTACCACGTAGCAACCGTCTCGCGGTCCAAGCCCTCGTCCACACCGACCAACGTGCACGCCTTCCAAGCCGACCTCTCCGACCCCAAGGCCGTGCCCAACATCTTCCGCCAGCTGGCCTCGGCCGGCCTGGCGTTCCCCACGGTGGTGATCTGGAACGCCGCCGCCGTGTCGGCCCCCTCGGACCCAGAGAACCCGCTCGAGGTGGTGGACGAGGCGTTCAGTCGGGACCTCGACCTCATGGTCAAGAGCCCCTATGTGGCCGCCCGCGAGGCCGTGCGGGTCTGGAAGGAAGGCGGGGAGACGGGGCGGAAGGGCACCTTCATCATGACGGGGAATCTTCTTCCACGGAAGATCCTGCCTGTCCCGTCGCTGGTGGGCTTGGGCATTGGCAAGAGTGGTGCGAATTATTGGGTTGGGCTGGCGGATGCGGCGTTCAAGGCCAAGGGGATGAGGTGAGGTTTTCTCTTCCTTCTTCTCTTCCTTCTTCTCTTCCTTCTTCTCTTCCTTCTTCTCTTCCTTCTTCTCTTCCTTCTTCTTTTTCTTCTCTTTTCTATGCTTCCATTGGGGGGGTTTTAGAGACCAAAACAAAGAAAGAAAAAAGAAAGTGAGCACTTGCTAACTGGACATGATGGGTTTGTAGATTCTTCTTTGCTGATGAGCGCACCGCGCAGGGCGCGCCTGTGGGGAGCAAGCCTGATGGTGAGGGGCACTTCAAGATGTTCACCCAGTTGCTGGAGGACGATGAGCTGCCATACTATGTCACATTTACGAATGGAAAGTACCAGGAATACTCCTAGGCTGGCTGTCCAATAGTAAAATGAAATGAAAAAGGGAAAGAAAAAGAAAAGAGGGGGAAAAGGATGGAATGAAGGATTCTATGGTTTGAATCGAGGTCCTTCTCATTCTCAAAAACGAATACAAAAAAGACAGTGATCCTTTCTTTCACTTGTGTCCCTTTTCATTGTTGTCCCTCTGGTAAACCTCCTCCTCGGAGATGTAGAGAAAGCCGAGCGTTGCATCTTGTCTGACATGCGGTGTGCAAGCGTGCTGTGAAACCAAAAAAAGTCGCGCCATCCCCCTCCAACAGCACCGTTGGGCAAGACGGCTCCTGTCGGTGGTGTTTCCCCGCAAAGAGAGGGCGACTATTACCCCCATTTTACCTAACTACTGCCTGTCCTCACGCATAAACGAGCGGTGGTGCGACGCCTTCGGCAGGGTTCATGTTGATTGGATCATAGTAGTATGTATCACACAGTAGACCAAAGCACACATGCAATGCCCACTAGACAAGACGACAGGCTGTAAGAGAGTTGTTCGCTTTCCGCCAGCTGTTTGGTTGGTTAGGTACTAAAGCTCTTTTTGGTCGTTCCAAGGCCTCAGATGGCCTCCCCCGAAAGATCTGTGGATGGAGACAAAAATTTCAGTCCTTGTAGAAAGGGAGGAAAAATACTTTTTTTTTCTTAATCCCCACACTGGTGACGAGATTTGATCAGTGAGTCAGCCAAGAAAGAAAGGCAATATGTGAAGTTGAAGAGAAACAAGCAGAAAGGAAAAAATCTCTGCTTTCTTTTCGTCATTGACGTGGAGTCCGCGTTCAGGGGCAGTCCTGGAGGAAGTTGTCCGCCCCTAGCCGGTCTTTCATTGTCGCAGTAGCGCACATTTCCCCAGATTCTCGCTCGGTCCCGCGCGGTCATTTTCTATTTTATTTTTTCAGCCCTGAAGATCCACTCCCAGGTCGAGCCATTGTCCAGGAGCCGAGGCGAAAGAGAGGGAAGGGGGGAGAGATCGCGACAGGGCGAGTGAGTACCTTGGCTAGCTCGAGGTCTCCCCTTTTTTTCTTCCTTTTCTTCTTTTTGGTTTGCCCCTCCTATGCCCATCTATAATGGTATGTGGTGAGTAACCACGCATGCGCACAACGACAGCCAACACCACGGCGTCGCCGCCCGGCACGAGCCAGACCTCCAGGAGAGGGAGAAGGAAAGATGGCCAATCGCTCCACATACAGCCTAACCGAGGCCCTTCACCGTCCTCGACTGCCGTCTCAGAGCCTGCAGGAGGGATAGGGGAGAGGAGGAGGAGAAGGTGAACAGCTTGTCAAGTGGAGACGCTCCGTCTCTCACTACGGACAACTGTTCCTAGCCTCAAGCATCACGGGGCCAGCCCTAAAATCTGGGGTCGACAGCCTTCCTTGTGGCTTTCCAGGAATAGCTCTGCAAGCTGATGGCCCCTGTCTCTCTCTCTCTCACGCACAAGTCTCCTCTCGTCTCGCGAGTGACTTCCTAGTTGGTCGAGAAAAGGGGACCCACATAATCCATGTTGCTGTTTCCATCGAGATGACAGAAGAGTTTGCTCGCTGCTGAGTTGGCAGCGCAACGTGAGAGGAGTAGTAAGAAGGACCTCCATCTCGTCCCTCTTCATGTATCTGCATTCGTGGACGGTTTGGGGACAATGTACAGGTATGTACAGTATACATGTAGGCGAGCGTAGTGGACGTGATCTCTCCTCATGTATTGCACATATCTCGTCACAGTGCCCGCAAACAATTGGCCCATTGGTGTTTCAAAGTCACACAGTCACGACAAGCGCCATGCTGGTGGTGTCACCAGCTTGAGAGACTCTCTCTCTCGCTCTGTCTTTGTGATTTCCCCGGGCATCACTGACCCGTTCTGCCAAGGGACCAGGCCACCAAGAGAGCGCTACAAGAGAAAGGCAAGGTCAGCTGGGGATGACAAAGTGACCGAAAGCTGGAAATGAAGGATGAGGGACAATAAAAAAAATTAAAAAAAATTAGAAAAAAAAAAAGGCAGAAATTGAATGTACCTTGGGGAGGGCCACCATGCAAGGCAAAGTGCGTGGCCCGGATACAAGTCCCATCCCGCCCGCCCTTGGAACATGACTAAAAAGATGTCGCGGGAAGGGAATCGATGGGGTAATTCTTACCCCATAGAAAACCACGGCAGCAGGTTAACAGGTCTCATGACCACAGAGGCAATGAGCCCCCCCTGTAACCTCCTTGCCGTTAACTGCAAAGTGTAGCGGGTTCCAGGGCCACTTTCAACCTTTTCAGTGGCTGTCTTCTTTTTTTTCTTCATATTACCCGACCACTGTAAAAAGTGATGATTTTTTTTGTTAGTGACGAGGAGGGGGGTACTTTGGCGCTTCTGGTCTTGTCTCACAATACCAATGTACCAAGCCTCCTGTTTTTTTCTTTCTTTCTTTCTCCCCTTGGAAATTGTGTCATGGATTCTCCCTTGTTTTGTCTTTGGGTCATGGGATTCAGTGCCAAGGGGGAATTGCTCATTGTTGCAAATTTCTTCTCCAAGGGAGGGTTCATTGTTAGTTTCTTGACCTGGCCTCCCATCCCTATAAGAGCCCTCGCCTCCTTCTCACGTAGACCCTCCTACCCATATAAAACCCTTCGTGACATAACCTGACAAACACATTTCTACTCACTCACTGACGATACTTGATCGATTCATCTGTCTCTCAAAGGAACTTATTATTCCAATATCCATAACGCTCAACTTTCTTGAAAACTAAAATACAAACATATATTAAAGGAGAGGCAGTACCTGAAGAAATACACCCTCCTTCAACACATATCAACACAAACACTTACCAAACTCACCAACCAAAACAACAACAACAACAACAACCAAAAAACAAAAAAAAAGATGCCCTCCCGCTACACAATCACCGAGCCTCACCCCACCGTCGCCCAAAACACCTACATCCATGCCGGCCGCGGCGGTGCCGGCAACCACTTCCGCGCCCCGCTAACCACCTCGCCCGCCGGCGTGCCCACCCCCATCCACCCCGTCGCCACCAACGTCAGCACCACCTCCTCCTCCTCCTCCTCCTCCTCATCCTCATCTGCATCCACCGCCTCTGAAGGCCGCCGTTTCTACTCTGGCCGAGGCGGCGCCGGCAACGCCCACAGCCACATCGAGCGCCCCGTCCTCTCCTTCGAGGACGAGTTCTCCCGCGCCGACCGCCGCGGCCAGGCGCAGGCCCGCTTCGGCTACCATGTCGGCCGGGGCGGCGCCGGCAACTTCGCGTCGGGCCTGACGGGCGGTCCCGCCAGCGGCGGCGGCAGCAAGAAGACCAGGCAGGGCAGCGCGAGCTCGTCGTCTAGCTCCGGCAGCAGTGCAGGCTCGGGTGTGCTGAGGCGGCTGAGCGGGGTGTTTGGCAACAAGCACTGAGGTGTCTTTTTTTCCCAAAACCTCCCAAAACCCAAAAAAAAATTTCTCACCTCTGATTGTTTTTTCTTCCCGTCCTTTTTTTTTTTCTTCTCACACATACCCGGCTTTATGACATGACGTTCGTTGTGGTACTGGTGGTGTCGACAACGTTTTGGACATCTTGAGAGACAGGTTGTTTTTTTCTTTCTCTTTTTGGTGCATGGTGGGCGTTTCGTGGGTAAAGCAACGAAGAAAAGAAAAAAAGTTCTGAACGACTGGCGTTTTTGTTTTTTTTTGGTTGATTTTATTTGCTTCTTCTTTCTATAATGGAACTTGGTGGGCCTCAGCTCAAACGGGGAAACATTCGCATAAAGAGGAAATGATCAATGACGAAGAGGAAAAGATGCCTTTTTCCCCCCATTATTGACCAACACCCTTTCCTCCCATACCTCCTGGCTGGCAGACTCCAGGACGTGTACGGGATGGGTCATTGTTGCGAGCGGCGTTTGTTCTGGTGAATCGTGGGTGGAAAGCGATAATTCTCTTATGGTCTTTACAATACCCCCCAGGAAGCGACTTTATGATTTAAAGAGAGAGAAAAAGATAATTTTCGTCTTTTTGGCGGCTGTCTCAGCCATATGATATTACTATGCAGTATATAGCATACATTGAAGGAATATAATGGCCCAACAACGGCCTCGAACAAACAAATCTCCAACAAAAGATATCATCCCTTATGTGACTCAAAAAAGCTGTTTATCGTCAACGTGGGTATCATTTTCTCTCTCTAGTCTGAATGACATGTCAACTTCGGCTACAGCAAAGCAAACACATGCTCTTGACTGCACGTATCACCCAATCGATATCTGCACGACTCGAGGGCCCCTCCTCGCTGCTGAGATTCGCAGTACATCTTGCTTTCGCGCTCCGACGCCCTGCATGGCAATTCCCTCTCCTCTTGCTTCCTACGCAAATGATTCTAGTTTAACATGAACCGATTATGTGAACTTGGTATGGATTATGTCCGGGTTCTCATGCCAATCATCAATGCTGACCCACATCTGTAATATGTCGTTAGTCGTCATTCCTTTGCTGAGATATCTCATCATCAGGAACACCAAGAAGACGAGGCAGCTTACCTTTCTAAACGTGCTCAGACCAGCCAGGATACTGCCGCCGATCCAGGTAGAGTACTTCCGCTCCGGCGGTGCAAAGATCTTTATCCGCATGTCCTTGACAGCGAGCCTCTGTACCTCGGTCAAGAGGCGGTCACCAAAGCCCTTGGTGAGCGTGCTGCCGCCAGACAACACAATGTTCGAGTAGAGTGCTTTCCGTAAGTCCAGGTCCGTCCTGTTAATGGCATCCACCACAATCTGGTGCACGCCTGGGTACTCTAGGCCGATAATCTCGGGGTCGAACAGGATCTCTGGTGCCCTGAAGCGCTCTGCTCCAATCTAGACCAGTACAAAAGTCAGCATCCTATGCGCACCTCGTACAGCTTCGCCACCAAGACCACAACCAGGGGCTGCAAAACTTAGGCAGACAGACCTTCAACTTGTTACCGTCTGGCAGTGTGTAGTCCACCACCTTGCTCTGGTCCAACTTCACCTGTGCCCAGTCCTTCTCCTCCTTCCGCGGGTCATGTGCCACATAGGTGACAGCCTCCTTGATGTGCCGCACAACCTCCTTCTCTGCGCTCGTGTGGAACACGTATCCGCTCTTGCGCAGCAGCGTCTGCAGATACTCTGTAATGTCCCTGCCCGCGACGTCGATCCGCTGGATACTGTTCGTAATGGCGAACCCCTCGTACACCGGCACTGCGTGCGACACGCCGTCGCCCGCATCGAGCACGATGCCCGTTGTCCGACCGGAGGCATAGAGGGAGAGGACGGCCTGTATGGATGTGTAGAGCGCGGGGACGTTGAAGGTCTCGAAGAGAATCTGGGCTGCCGTGTCACGGTTGCTGCGGGGGTTGAGGGGCGGTTCGGTCAGGAGGACGGGGTGCTACATACATGAGACAGACAAGATTAGCTATAGCGCGGCCCAAGGTACAGATGATAAACAGCAACAGTATCTATAACAAAGGCAGGACAGGACGTGGTTGAGGGGAAGGGGTTCATACCTCTTCACTTAACGTCTTCAGACCCTCGTCGTAGACGTAGCCCCAGATCTTCTCCATGTCGTCCCAGTCCGTCACGATGCCGTGCTCCAGCGGGTATCGGATCTTGAGCAGGCCACGCAGCTCGGTGGCGGCTCTCTGCCCGATAAAGACCTCGCCCTCCAACGCGCCAGCCAACACCCGCAGGTGCTTGGGCCGCCCCACAAACGAGGGGAAGTAACATTTCGGCAGGTCGTCGCCCGCAAACCCGGCGCGGATTGTACCAGAGCCGTTGTCGAGCACTATGGGTGCGTTGTGCAGTGAGTCCGCCATCGTGTGGGCGTGTTCTCGATCTCCCTCTTCTGGTCCGATCTAATCCGCTTCACGAGCAATGCAGCTCGACGAATCGCCGTTCCTCTTATGTTCTCTTCGCTCGTGCAACGTTCTGGCAGTTGAATCGAGTACAGGAGAACCCCCAATGCAACGCAGCAGGACTGCCCGTTTCGCGTGCGTCGTTCTTGCTGCTGTTTATTTTATTCGCTCTTAACGTTGGCAGCTTCTGATTATGAAGAGATGCAGCTGTATCGAGGACGAAAAGGACAGGAGGAGAAGAACGTAGTGCCCACGGATGGGGCGGTGCCGTCGTGGCAGTGATGATGTCGTGGGTGGAATGGCTCGAGTTGAGTTAAGTACTATGTATGTACAGTCGCGGGACGTCGTCGTGGCTAGCGACGCGACTAAGGACGGGAAAGCTCACCCAAGCAAACAAATCGACAGGGGGGCGTCCTATCACCGCGACGTGCAGGTGCCGGGAGGGTTAGGGCTTTTGTGACCCCTAACCCTCTCTTTGTATAACTTGAAAGCCTTGCACATATAAACACTAAGTAACGCAGTATGAGAGGCATACATATCTCCTGTAAACACTTGGGAGGTTCTGATAATTTTAGGCGCACGTAATGAGATGACGTATATCTCCACTTTCCAACTTGAGGTGGCCGACGAGGAAGGCCCTGAAGCCTTTGTACTCGCCTTCAGATACCGTTCTGGTTCAATTAGTCTAGATCCTGAATCAAACGCAACAATTGACTTATTAAAGAGTTTTGGTGGGCTGCTTTCTGATGTGACAGCTAGTCAGGCATGTCTTGCTGAAGAAGATCATCTTCAAGCGGTAAAATGCTCTCCAGGCAAGACTAGCTTGCATAAACATAAGCATCTTCGCGAGCGTCACAGAACAAGGCTGAACCGCAAGACGACGAGGCTGAAGGATTGACGAGGTATCATGAGGGAATCCCAGGAAAAACATTGTTGAACATAGTAAATTATTCTTGTGTGGAAGAGCTTTCCAACTGATCTTGTGGTATCTTAAACCCAATCAAAGCTCCTCCCAGTATTCCCAAAACGCCGTCCCCAATGCAGGATGCGCTGCAGCCAGATGCAATGAAGTGTATGCCGCTTCATCTGCTTGAAGTATTCCACAAATGCTCCGCCCGCATACTCTATGATCTAATGCTGCTGCTCGTAGCCCATCCCTGTTATATATTGTTTGAACACAATGTTGTTTTTCGCGAGTTCGTTTACATGCGTCCGTCAAGGCCAACCTTGGCGAGGTATGGCCAGCCCAGGATGAAACCGAAGCCAGGGAAGTAACTGCAAAACCATCATACCATTAGTTTCATGTATCACACAAAAAGGTGAGTCGAGAAAGAAGGCAGTGCTTACATCATGGCCTGTCCGGCAGAGCGCTTGACCAGCTTGCTCCAGTCGGCCTTCTGAGGAATTCCGGCATTGGGCAGCCTCTGGAAGGGGTGCGGCTCGAAAGAGCGGGCCACATTGCGCATTGTTCGCATGACAGAGAATTGCCTGTTCTGTCCGGCGGTGCGAGTAGCACGGATGGCAGCGCGAGCGATGATTGGAGACATTGTTGTTGTTGAGTGTTGATTGTGCGAGTTTGGAACCACAAGTGGTGTGTATATGATGCGAAGAGTGGAGAGTTTGAAGGGTGTCGGAACTTTAGCGACGCAGGTACGACCTCAGGGATGATGAGATAGGTTTGTGGGATGATAGGTTCGATGTGGGTATAAGATATTGTTCTTTATAGGTCGAGAAATGATTGGACGAAGTTGTGGTTGTGGTTGTGATTGTCTCAGGTATAAGGCTGATTTGATTGATACTGGTGATGATGATGGAACATAGAAAAGGTGGCACGACTTCAACAACAAGAGCGCGGCTCTTATTATAGACCAGAAATGAGACATGCACTCACCCGAGACAGCCTTACCTTCCCGATCCCTCGGGTCCTTCCCCAGAAACTTTTTTCCTTTGATGGCCAGATGGCCGCCGAAGAGTTATCGTGGTCGCTGCTCGCGAGGAAAGGCCGAGTCGAGCCAGAAATGGGCATCATGCCATAAAGTCGAGGACATGAGCAGATAGGCCGGCCCAGAAAATAGGGTCTGCGGTCGCTGCGGTCCTGCGGTGCCTGTCAGCGCACCCTGCGGGGGAAGGCGCAGGAATCGAGTGGGCAGATCCGGCGTCTAGAATCGAGCGATGCTCGTCCAAGTTGGCCTGCTTCTCACCCCGTAAGCGCGCTTTGTGGGCTGATCGGATCCCGCCGAGTGGGCCTCCCGTGATTTTGACTGTCCAGTACTCAATGTATGGTGAAATGCCGCCCCTCTAACGGCCCCCCCGCGTTCCTATTATTCCCGCGAGGATAGGGTTTTGCCGGCGAGAACTCTTTTGGCTTATGACTCGACGGTTCTCATTCGCCAGACCGAACCCAGAGCTCCTGTATTAGGAAACTGATGCTCTGAGAATAGCTTAGAATGCCTCGAGTCTTATCACTATGTATTTTTAAGTCTTTAGAGTTACCCTGGACCGAAGCTACCGAGATCTTGTTAGTGAGTGCGAATGCCCAATCTGGTCGCCAAATGCACTGACATCTGTCAACACATGTAAAAAGCTCGCTTGCAAGGTCAAACTTAGAATAATTCCCTGGGTCAGTTGTGTGAACTCTCTATGTTCTTTATGATTCTTGAAGTTGCGTTAAGTCTGCATTAAGCGTACATGTGATATTATGTAGGCCCTCGAGACCTGATATCCCACATGCATTTGTGTTTTTTTTTTTTAATCAATTCTTTATTTCTGTAACAGATTTTACGCGCGTGCCACGGGGTACCTACGGCTTCAGAAGCGAGTAACTCGTCGCCTCGTTCTACCTTGTCCACATGCATCCATCAGATCCGACCACCTGGTAAACCCAAGATACAGATCTCCTACGGGTCTCTCCTATAGAATGCCATTGGCCTCGCAACAGCCTCAAGCCTCTGCATAAGGCACTAGAGCGTCTCGGCAATCCTACGTATGTATACAATTCTTCCCATCATCAACCTAAACCTTGTCTCGTTGTAGGCCCCAGTCTGTGTTACCCACAGTGACCAGGATTCTGTCGCAACACCACATATGCACCAGGTCATCCCTAGGCCAGGATCAACGACAGCCTCGTTCATGAAGACAATAATGCCCTGAGGTACATGTTGAGAATTTATACAATATGAAAATCCATATCTTAAAACTTTACAAGTTCTCAAGTATTCACAGGCCGAGCTACGATCGTTCTTTTAGTCTCACGTGGAGAGAGCGAGCGGTGCTCCTTTTCGATCCGGAAACTGCTTGAGACACACGAGCAAAATGACTGGGTATTGGGAAACCTTTCTAGATGCCAGCTCGTGTCAGAAGACGAAGCGCCGTGCTCGTGATGGAGAAAGAAGAGGGTAACGAAGAAGAGGGGAAGAAGAAGAAGAAGAAAAGCTTGCGACCTCGAGCAGGAAGTTTGGAACTGACAGCCATGCCGATCAGCTCCAAAGCATCTACCTAAATTCTCCCTACCAGATGGCAACAGGAGCTCCGTGGTCGTTCTTGTGTCCAGCTGGCCCCTCATCTATGGACTCCAAGAACTTCGTTATGCTGTCCTCACCTCGGGGGTGGAACGGTCGCCTGGACCATATCCACCCAGACGCCAGATTATTTTTCGGCGATTAGTGTGGAAACCCCGAGTATACAAGCCTCACTGACTACCGCGAAGTGTGAAAACAGGCCGAGAAAGCAGTGAGATGTAGCTGCGTCGTGAACTGCTCGGCGGAGTCCCTTCCTGTTTCATACACGTGTACATTCGTTTGGGATCAAACAAAGCAACGTCCTGTCCCATACAATGCCAGCTGCCATGTGGGCTGCGACGTGACTTGTGTCACCACAATCAACCCCAACGTGCAATAGCCAGAGAAAGGAAAGGCTTCTCTAACCCAAAAGTCAATATCATCACCCCCCCCCCCCCGAATATGCCATAGCCATTCCGCCAGCCCAAGGGCTGTATAAGAGAAAGAGGGGACTGCGGGCGTACGATGGTGGTGAGATTTGTGGGTGGCAGGCACGTAGAACATCTCCAGCAACGACCAATCACCAGCCTTCCTTGCGACGTGAATATGTAATCCGACCAGTATATGTCATGTCCAATGGAAAGGCTGCCAAGAGGAACTTTGAAACCCATCAAGAAAAGTGCGGACGAAGTGGCAGCTGGGGGTTGGCAGCTTTGACACCTATTTGACCAATTTGTCCTGGATGACAAATACTTACTTCGGATGGGGCTACCCTGTATTCATCGAAATGTAAATATGACATGCATACACAACCGCCACTACACAGAAAAGCTAAACAAGTGACATGCCGTGCTGTCATCCTATCCTGTAAAAGCCAAGTTTGACGTTGAGAGAACGGGTGGTTTGTGCGCGGATTAGCGAATGTCACTATATGTAACACGGCAATATATCAGGCTCTGTTGTTTCTTCAGTACGCATTATCGCCGCGCAAAACTGGACTTTGATTAACTTTCTGTAATACATTCTACCCTCGTCCTTCTACATGTGCGAGGCCAGCTTTGTATAAGATCCATGGACCGTCTATCCCAGTTGCTTGACTGGGGGTGGCCAAACACTCTTGAAGCCCTGACTGACGCCGCCTCGAGCAACGTTGAGTTTTGAGAAGTCTATCCGACGCTCTCTCGAGCTTTCCAAGGTTGCGCTCTTCTCTTTGCTCACAGGAGCAGCTCATCCCCTCCAGTGTTCCAGTTGCTTCTGATTGAAGCCTTTGTGATCATGATGTTTCTCTTGACGTGTCGTGAGACACCATTTTGTCTCTTCCGATCTTCAGTAAGGCAGCTGCAGCGCGGAACGCCTCAGACCGACGGCTCGAGGAGCCTCTGTCTGGATTTTAGCTTGCTCACATCCTCGATGTGCTGTCAATACCGAGATACGTTTAGGTGAATGGCAACTCCTTGACCATTTTGTGGCATATGTTGCTTCTACCTCGACGTGGCCCTCCGTCATGATTATCATGATGAAGAAGCTTACAGTCTGTGTGAACGAACTCAAGTGCTGCTGCCGCTGCTACTGCTGCCGCTGCTTTATGAATATGAACCACGGACTGATATTACCCTCATGCCACTCCCTGAGGACCAGAAGCCCTGCCGTTCTCCACAGCCCTCGGCGATGGCTGCTGGTCATCCTGCTGTATTGACTTCCAAAACCACTGGGCGAACCGCACCGACGGCTCGTCGACAGTTCTGGTCACAAAGTCTGACAGCCACAGGGTGATGGGCAGCAGGACAAGGTTGGGCAGCAAGAAGGCCGGCTCCAGCCCCAGCGGGCCCGCAATGGGCAGCGGGAACTTGTTAGCCCAGCCAGCCATGATGGCGCGCGTCTCCTCGTGTGGTGCCACGAAGCCGACAGCATGATAGACGCGGTCGCCCAGGACGACAAGCACAGGCCCGTGGACGAGGTACAGGGCGAAGGAGATGCGGCCGAGGTACTGGCAGAAGCGGCCCTCGAAGAAACGGCGCAGGGGAGGGAGGCGCGGGGTGGCAGCGACGATGCAGTTGGCGGCGATGGCGAGAAAGAACCACTTGGGGTCGAAGACGGCCTGGGGCTTGAGGTACGAAAGCCAGTACCAGCCAGGGTTGGCGCGCAGGTCGTCCATCTCGCGGGTGTGGGCGGGGACGCCGCCCAAGTAGAAGGCGACGAGGAGCAGCAACGCATAGATCTTCGTCTTGTGGGGCTCGAGGCGGCGCAGGAAGGAAGGAAAGCCGCTGTCGGGCTCGGGCCGGCGGGCGAGCAGGTCGAGGTCGCACTGCAGCATACCGGACATGAAGACGGCAGCGTACCAAGCATCGCAGACATACATGAAGTAGAAGATGAGGCCAACCTCGCAGAGCAGGCGGGCCTTGGTGGTGGCGCGAGCGAGGGTCAAGGCAGCGACATAGGTGATGATGGAGCCGCGCATCTCGAGCGGAATGGACCAGAGGTGACCATTGTACGAGGGCCACATGGGGCCTTCCTTGAACAAGAAGCTGAAGTTCTTGAACTCGACGTACCAGTTCCAGACCTCGGCGACGTACGTCTCCTTGGCCTCGAGCTGCGAGTTGCGTATGCCAAACAGGTGCCAAAACGTGATGTATACAAAGGTGGTGACGATGAGCGGAATGTACAGCCTAAACCAGCGGCGGAAGAGGGACGACGCGACGGTATCGCCGACGCGGGTAGGCTGGCGGTCTTGAATGAGCTTGAGGGCCTTGAGGATGAGGACGTAGCCGGAGATGACATAGAAGATGGCCACGGCGAGGTGACCACCCGTGAAGAAAATGCGAAAGCCGTAAAAGGTGGCCAGGTGGTAGTGACCATTCCAGCCCCAGCCATTCTCCAAGATCTCCTGGTTCCTGCCTGGCACAAAGGTATGCGACCACAGCACGTGGTGCTGCCAATAGACCATGAAGGCCGCGAACCCACGAAGGCCGTCCAGGTAGGCCGTAGGCCGCAGAGGTTTGGAGCCGGCGGCCTTCTCATCAGACGAGGAGGAGGCGCGCCTGGGGGCGATGAGGTTTCTCAACCCGCGCACGAGGGCTGAGGGCGTCACCATCGCGACGACGGGTCGGCCCGAGAAAAATATGCGGTCGAGATGTTGCCCAGTGGATCTGGCCGCATCCTGTGCGCCCTGCAGAAGTCCGCCCTGGTGTGACGAGATGCTCTGGGCCCGCGAGGACATTGTTCAAGGGGCGATAAGCAGAAGAGAGAGGGAAAGGAAAGAAAAGCTAAAGAAAGGGCTAATCAGTCTTGAGACATGGCAATATCGATATAGCCTCAGCTCTCAATCTTTGCCTCGCTTGGGACGCCTTGTGGCAATAGTGGCAACGGCTTGCAGTGGAGGAAGGAAGGGAAGGGGGGTTGCGCAAACTGGGGAAGGCGCCAAAGAAAATGAAATCGCGGAGGAGAGTCCAGGGTCCCCTACCAGGTAAAGAAAGAAAAAAAGAAATGAGAGGTTGACCGAGGTGAATGAAGTAGGAAATGGTGTAACAGCAATAACGAAGGTTGTAATTGCCGATGTGCATGAATCGAGAGGCCAATGCTTCCACTGTAGAAACACACACAATACACACAAAGAAGGCAGTCGAAGAGAGGGAGGGAGAGAAAGACTGAAAAGGGGGTAAATTAGGTGGCTGATCTGGTATAGCGCACCTCCCCAGAGAAGAAAACGGAGCCGACTTGGCAGAAAAGTTTAGCACCAGGCAGGCCCAGTGCTACCACAGCGCTACCCTGCACTAGAAACCAAAAGGGCCCAGAACCACCACCGTTCCCAACTGACAGCAGGGTGGCGTTGCATAGGCCGCGGTAGCTTCTGAAGACAAGAAGAGAGGGGAACAAGAAAAAAGATTTGATCAATGCGAGCGAGGCCGTGTTGGCCCAATTGCGAGGGTCAGGCTGGCAGGGACTGGCAGGAACTGGCAATCAACTTATTGGAAGTGCGCCCCAGGTTTGGTATTGGATCTGCAACTGGGGGGAGGCTAGACGGGGGTGGGAGCATGGACACGGCACCATTAGACTCGCAGGATCTGGCAAACAAGGTGCAGGGCAGCGTGGCAGGCTAGTAATGCTCCGTGTTGTGTACTGCGTATGTAATGTAATGTACGATGGTACGAGGGGAAGGGGGCTCGAGGGTCCAGGGTCCTGACGGTACTAAGAGGGGGTGTGGGTGGGTAGGCGTGCTGTACTATGGTAGTGATTTTCCCCCCTACCTGTGATTCGTGCTGACACTGTACACTTCATGCTACGGTAGTGGGTGAATGGTGGACATTTTCCACTGTCCGCGGATGGCTGGTTCGGCTGCAAGCCCTTAAGGTTTGGCTTGGCTTCCTTGTTTAGGTATGGAGCAGCGATGTATGTGCGTGCACACGTACTACGTAGGAAGTACCCCGGTACTCCAGTACACTATGACTTTGGTGGCAAAGGACGTGGACCTGGGCTGAGAATACGATGAAAACAGGAAGCAAGAGTTGCAGAAAAAGAAACAAGAGAGCTCAAGACCACACATAAGAAAAAAAATAAGATAAAAAAGGGTGAGGAGGGGGGAGAGAGACAACAATGGAAGGGGGGGAAGGTTGAGCCGTCGGGTTCCCACGCGCCCGGGAAACAATTCCGGAACAATACCACCAGAAGAGCAAGTCAGAAACATTTTGGCGGAGATAATCTGCATTCCTCATCGCACACACGTCCAACGTCCCGCTCTACGTGGAAGGTGAACAAGCGTATCTCTGCGGGCAACAGTCATGCGAGACTGGAGAATTCCAAACAAAAAAAGAGAATGTCCACGACACACAAACAAGGCGAAACACTCAGCCTCTCTATCCTGCCCTTCTTTCCCTTCGCCTCTCTTCCGTCTGAACATCTTCTCCCCCCTTTTCGAGTATCAGGTCGTAGCCGCTAAGGTCAAGGCGCCGGCTGTATTGGCCAAGCAATCCATCTTATACTAGCCCCCCCCCCCCCGCCCCCGGCCTAAAACGTTTAATGTACGTGGCTTGGGACAAGTGTCGTGTGAGAGAAGAGGCGACTTGATGGGAGAGAGCGTTTTGCGAAGCTACTCGGTTACCTCGCTTGTCACATGGGAAGGATCAACATCGGCCAAAAACATCCAGGTCAATCTCTGTTGGAGTGTCCTGCCACATGCGATTGGGGCATCGGATCTCACCCTCCCCCCCTTTCCCCCTCCGCGTTGGGGCCTGTATCGACTATGCTTTGGGCGATACTACACTCCAAAATTTCCCTCCGCGCGTGTCGATCTGGCCTGGCCTGTTATTGCTGTGTGTGGGTTGTACAGCGCACACAGCCCCCAACCCAGTGTGTCCAGGACCACCGTACAAGCTAGACAGGCTGGAGGTTGGGGGTAGACAAGATGCACCTACTATGGTATGTACCTTAGGCACAGTACTATACAGAACAGTAGGGACGGAGGACAGGACGGGACGCATACGGAAATAGGGCAGATAACCCGGATGAGGTCAATGACCCCCGTGACCGGCGACCCTCGTTCTGTTCTTGGATTTGAAGCTTGCGTTTTTGATTCATCGCATGTTTGGCAAGACTAGGCTGAACCCAAAGTTCCTACTGTCATACAGTAGTAGTACTATGATACATAGCAAAGTCCTCATGTATCCATAGATTTACGGATTGGCACTGGGGGTGAAGCGTTTGGAGAGAAACTGGAGCCCACACGCGCACAGTTTGGCACCGGACAAGCCAATTCATTCATTCCCCTACCCATATCCATCAAATCCACCCCAGGTTTTGCTTGCTGGCCCCCTCCCACGAGTCCACTTTTGAGATCTGGTGGCTTGAACAGACTCGGGCCTTGTCACACGGTAATTACTACGTAGTGCCGCCCCTCTTTCGACCCCGTTCTATCGCCGCCGCCTTGACTCTTGACTTCCCCCCCCTTCCTGGTTCCTGCAGCAAGCAAAAAGTCCCCTTTCCCGCCCATCACCTAAGGCCAGTCACATTCACGGTTCATGAACAGTACAGTACAGTACAGTACAGTACAATTTATTTTTCCCCCCCCTCCCTCCCTCCCACCTTTCTTCCTTGCTTCCCCTTCCCCTCCTAGAAAGAAAAGAGTTGTCTTCTCTTGTACCCGTACAGCTGAATTGATCTTGTTCTACACGTCACCTTTTCTTTTCTTGTATCTGTGGTCGTTGTTCTTCCTATTTTCTTTTTTTGTCTCTCCCAAGCTTTTGGGGCAGCTCCGGGTTACTCAGGGTGGATGGCACTCGCTTATACTCTCGACATCAACTGAATCCTTGCTATTATTGTTGGTTGTTGTGTGTGTATAGTCCTCCTCCCTCGCTGTCTTCTGCTTTCTCAATTCATTTCATCCTACCTTTGGCCAACGCCAATTGGCGTCGACCGCCCT
Organism: Cryphonectria japonica; assembly: GCA_014851275.1. Taxonomy (NCBI): domain Eukaryota; kingdom Fungi; phylum Ascomycota; class Sordariomycetes; order Diaporthales; family Cryphonectriaceae; genus Cryphonectria; species Cryphonectria japonica. The sequence continues at coordinate 368,883 of JACWTT010000036.1, forward strand.
GTGAGGGCCAAAGGGAAGAGAGGAAGAAAGAGAGAGAGAGAGAGGAGAGAAAGCAACATCCACGTTCAGACCCGAACAGAAGACACGAGGCACGCGACACACACACACACACACACATACACACAGACCTACAGCTTACCACGATGCTCTTCACCACCTTCTCGTCCCTGGGCTCCCCCCTCGCCTCGCCCAGGTTGACGGCTCAATTTCGCAATGGCTTCCTCCCCACGTCCCAGATAAGAAGATGGGCCCCTTACCTGGCCATCATCTGTGTTTTCTTCTTCCTGGCCCAGGTCGGCCTCCTGGGCGGCCGCCGCGCCGACGGCCAACAGCATGTGCAGGTGGTACAAAACATCCTGGGCACGCCTCCCTCATCGTCCCTTCCCTTTGCAGCCGACGCCGTCAGCTTGAGGGGCAACCCACCCCACACCAGGTCGCAGTTTCCGCCCAAGATATGGCAGACGTGGAAGGTCGACCCGCTCCGGTTCGAGGAGAGGGACCTGGAGAAGGCGCGTTCGTGGACCGAGAAGAACCCAGACTGGCGCTACGAGGTACTCACCGACGGCAACGACGTGCGCTACGTCGAGTACCACTACGGGCCCGAGGGCTTCAACCGTCCCGACATTGTCGCCTTCTACCGCGACGTGACGGCTTCCATCATCAAGGCCGACCTCCTCCGCTACCTGATCATGTACGCTGAGGGTGGCGTCTACGCTGACATCGACGTCGAGGCCATGAAGCCCATGTCCAAGTTTATTCCCGAGCGTTACGACCACAGGGACATCGACATGGTCATTGGCGTGGAGATTGACGAGCCCGAGTGGAAGGACCACCCCATCCTGGGCCCCAAGTCAAGGTCCTTCTGCCAGTGGACCTTCATGTGCAAGCCCCAGCTGCCCGTCATGATGCGCCTCGTCGAGAACATCATGCACTGGCTCGTCGACGTTGCCAACAACCAGACCGTGCCCCTGGGCGACGTCGTCCTCGACTTTGACGAAGTCATCTCCGGCACCGGCCCCTCCGCCTTTACCAACGCTATCATCGCCCAGATGAACGTCGACAGGCTTGTGCTTGCCAACGAAAAGCAGCAGGAGAATGGTGGCGAGACCAGTGGGAAGCCTCCCCCAGAGATCACCTGGGACACCTTCCACGACCTGGACGAGTCTAAGCTCGTCGACCGCGTTCTCGTGCTCAACGTCGAGGCCTTCGCCGCGGGCCAGGGCCACTCTAACTCGGGCACCCATGACACCCGCCACTCCCTCGTCCGCCACCACTATCACGCCTCCAACTGGCCCAGCCGTCACCCGCGTTACCGCCACCCCGCTTACGGCCAAGTCGAGGACTGCAACTGGAACAAGGACTGCGTCCATCGCTGGGACGAGGACGTCACCGCCTTCGCCAAGCTGCCCGAGCCAGAGCAGCAGCGCATCATCGACGAGAAGACGAAGGAGAGGGAGGAGAAAGAGGCTGAGGAGCGCCGCATAAAAGAGGAAAATGAGGCCAAGGAGAGAGAGGAGGAGGAGGCCAGGAGGAAGGAGGACGAGGAGAAGGCCCGCGTTGAGGAGGCCGAAAGGCGGAAGAAGGAGGGCGAAGAGGCCGCCGCAGCAGGCAGGCCTGCACCCTCGGCAGAAGGTGATGGACCCGGCCCTGTGCCGTCACAGTCGAGGTGGTTCCACTCCCTATTTGGCTACAGCGTGTTCGCCTGCGCCATCTTCTACATATTATGGGCCAACGGCTGCCTCTCGTCGAGACGGACATCAGGAGGGCCCAGCCTCCCCATGACGGAGAAGGTATAGCATTACACACAAGACACATTAGATAATGGGGCGCACGCACACACCCCGACACACAGCACTCTTCAAGCATCGTTTCTTCTCAAGAGCCAGCCAGCCTAGAAAGGATGTAAGCGAGCAAACTTCCTTCGGGCGCATAGCATGGAAGGGCCGAGGAAAGGGATTGGAGCTAAACGGTATTGCATCGAGTTTTCTCTCTTTTGCTCTCTTCTGTGTATACCACCTCTTTTTTATGATTGGACCGGGGTTTATGGAGAGGAGGGGGGGGGCACTTTTGTCACGTTTTATGTGTTTCTTTTTTCCCCTCAAAAGGATTTAATTAATATGCATTTAGGATTGAACGTTTGAATATGAAGGGAAAAAAAAAAGTGAAAAGAAATCCTTCGACATGCAAAGTGTAAATGTGCTGCACCTCCTATATTGATGTCTCTGAAGCCCCTTCCTTATGTAAGGGGTACACCGAAAAGAAAGAAGAAAGAAAGAAGAAAAAAATAACCGAGTCTGTCGGTTGAAGGGAGACCGGGAGTGACAAACCAAGGGCCCTCGAAGAATGTTCTCCCCCACGAAGGGGGAGACACGGAAACACAAAAGAAAACCCGGTTGAGATACCAAGACGGTAGATTGCATGCATACGATGACGAAAAGCAGTGGACAAGGTCCCCACAGTTTTTCCCCAAGAGTGGGAAAGAGAAAGAAAAGAAAAGAAAAGAAAAGACAAGGAGAACCCACAGCGAGATCACCCAACTGCCCCATGCGTTCCGCCGCCGTGCCACCGTGTGTAGTGATCATGGTTCCGCAAATAGTCTCGGGGGAGGGGGCCACAGGTTGGTCCTTGTTTTCCCCTCGGGTATCTTTCCCACGTGGGTGATTTGACAACTCAGACGCGCCTTGATGTCCTGCCGATCTGCAAGCACATTTGTCGAGGTCGATCTCTTTGGAGGACAAAGCTTCGGGTCACATGGCCAGGGCCGGTTCGATCTCGAGAATCATTTCTTACACAAGTCACACCCTCTATCTATGCTTACTGATCCAACAAATAGGCACTTGCAGGAAAGAGTATGAACTTGGTCTCGCGACAGCCGAATCAGAACAACAATGTATCCGATGAACTCGACAACTACCTGTCAAAATAGAAAAGCCGCAGACGAGTATTCCTCGAGATAGGTTGACCACAGAACTGGATTTTGATTTGTGATAGTATATATGTACATGGTTTTCAGGCATTGTCCACACTGATGTGCCAACGCTTCCTCGGAGCAACTGCTTGCTCCTCATATACAGGAGTGTTGTTGGCCTCGACAGCGGCTCTACCACTGCCGGTCCAGGGCCCTCCTTCTCCAAAAGACACACCGGAACGCCTCGCTAAGATAATGGACAGAATGATTTTCTCCGGAGGTCGCGGCGGGCGACAACACCGGGTGTGGTTGATTCAATGTCAGGATGGCAGGACAGCTCGTGTCTGCTTCTGGGTTGTGTGCGTGTCTCCGAGCAAGCCACCCTACGCCAAATCAGAGATCACGGCAAATAATCGAAATGATTCGTCCCTGGTACCGCTGGATTCGCCTTCTGGAGACGCCGTTTTCGGGATCGTAGCCGTGTAGGCAGAATCGCTACCACAGCCCTTCAAACCCTGAAGAGCCGGTTACGGGGGCGGGAAATCGTCTTCAACGACAGGCTCTATCGTCTTTAAATCCTCCCAAGGTCCTAATTCCTTGAGCTCTTCTTCTTCTGGTTCGTCTTCTTGTCCTTGGCCTTCTCTTCGTCCGAGCGGAAGTCATCCCACCAGTTGTACGGGAGGTCCGAGGTGCTCGTGTAACCGGGCCAGGTCGGCACAATGTCCTTGATGGGGTGGAGCATCATAGCCTGTAGACACGGACGGCCATTTTTGTCTTCCCAGCCTCTGCCTCCGATGTTCGCGTCCGAGTAGCCCATCCAGTTGTTGTACATACGTTGTGGCGGAACCGAGCGGTAGTACCATGTAATGCCCTGAAATCGGTGTTCGAGGCCCCAACCCATAGCACTGCCGGGTCCACCGCTGACACCTCCCGGTCCGGGGTTGAACCACTTTTGCAGGCTCTCCGGGGGAAATGGCCGATCCATAAAAACAGGCATTGGGGCGTAGACAGCTTTGAGTCCGTGGAGAAGAGCCACCGTGTTCGCAGCCATCTCGGAGCCAACGTGATTGCCCACCTTGTTTTCCTCGTGCATGGCCTCTACAAGACGCCGCGACAGACGTGACTGTGTCACTATAGTCGCTCGTCTGGGCAGGTCCTTCGAGCTATGCTTGGTGTCGTTGTACTGCCAGACCTGGTTTCTCAGAATCCAATTGCTGTCGGTTGGGTCAAACATCGGAGACAGCGTGATCAGGTCGGCTTCCTCGCCGACTCCCCACTCGTAATTGTCCTCGCTTGGTGACGAGACGGGCGGCTTGGGGCCGACAGGCTTGATGAAGGGCAGATCGGGGGGGCCCCAGATCGTGTTCTTGCCCGAGGCCTTCTCGACCAGAGTGCGGAATGTGGTGTCATAGTCGCCGTGAGAAGAGGGTATGTAGAAGCGCTCATTTCGTTCCCACAGACCCTTTCTGGGCTGCTTCTTGGCGAACTCCTCGATTTTGGTGAGCATGTCGTAATGATGGCCCATCACGCGGGCATCCATCTCCCAGTTCCAGACGTAGTCGTACTCGGGGTGTTCTATCATGAACTTCTGCACGGACAGCCACTGGGCATTGTGGACCGTTGCAGCATCCGTGGGTTCAAGCAGAGGGTATATCTCCTGAACCTGGTAGCTGCCCCAGAGGATTGCAATGTCGTGGAATTCCTTGGGCACCTGTGTCTGCAGCACATACTTATACGTTGCGGCATCCCACAGTGCCAGGTCCTCGAGGTGGTCTTTGACCTGCACGAGGAGGTAGACTTGGTATTTTCCGCCGGTACGCAGTGAGAGCTCGGTGATGATCGACCTCAATACATGCCTGTCGTTTTCCGTGTACTGCTTTCCCGTGTATGACCTGAGCAGGATAGCCGTTCGGGACTCCGCCGGGTTCTCTGGTCTGATGATCGGGGGCGTCGATCTCCAGGGCTCCGTTGTGTCCGTGTCCACGCCAGCCCGCTCTTTGAGCCGCGGCTCCTGCCTCTGCTTCTTGAGCTCGTCCGCGGTCGCTCCAGCTTGCGATGCACTCACCGCGGCCTCGTATCGACCCACTCCACTATCGCCTGTTCCGGCTGAGCTGTCGAACCGGGCCTTGTTTCTCTCGGCGCATTCTGACTGCAGCTTCCCCCACTCGATCTTGGTCCAGTCCAGCCGGCGGCCATCGTCGTCCGCCTGAAACTGCATACCGTACTGTCCTAGCCTCGTGTCCCTCTCATAGCAGAGGTTAGGATCTATGTCGAATAGGTCGTAGCTCCCGAAGCTAGGTTCGGGAAACATCGCAGGGCGGCCTCGGAAAACTTGGACCTCCTTGAACTTGCGGCGGGCAGGCCCGTCACAGGGCACGAAGTCGGCCCTGTGCCCCTTCTTCCAGTCATCGCTGTCGTAATTCGGATATGGATTAAAATTATAAATCACCTCGTCGGTGTAGGATGGACTGTCGGTGGTAGCCGCGAGGTGCAATTGTGTGTCAGGTGAGACATTGTCTTTGTTGGTCAGATTGGAAAGGGTCTTCCCGTAGATCGCGCCAGCGCCGGGTAGTCTGTTTGAGGCAAAAGTAGTTAGTTGCTGTCTTGCCCGAAGTGCTATTGTCATGGATTTTGGGGACTGCAGGCAGCGGCTGTGTACTCACGCTCCCGTCTCGTTCCATTCTTTGGAGAACAACCACCTGGCGCGGTTGTCGTCGTAGTCCTTGGAGGTCGGCTTGCGATTTCCCTTGGGTTTCCTGAGAAGGCCTCCACTTGCATCGGTACCGCTCACGTCCGCAGTCCAAGGAATGACGCGGTAGCCCCCGTCAGAGGAGGCGCTCAGCAGCAGGGAGCAAACAAAGATACTGGCCAGGGCAGAGTAGATGAGGCCTCTTGACCTCCAAAGGAGGCGGCGGGATTGCCTCAGCATGGTGACCGAGGCGGCGCGGACTCTGCCTTGGGAATCGCCGGGAGGATTGAGGAGTGCAGCTGGTTTCTTGTCCACAAGCATGGTCATGAACCGGCACGGCACGGGGAGCGATAGCTCGTCGTGATTCAACGGGGACTGAGGTCGAAGAGCATTTCTCTGGCTCTGTAGTAGGGGATGAAATCGCAGAGGTGATCGTCGTGTTTGTGTCGCAGAGAAGGGGGAAACGGTGAGAGAGAGGGATAGGCGGCCACGGTGGCAATCGTTTCCTCTTTCTGAAAGTCGGCGCGCGGGTTCGCAATGCGGCTCTCCTTGTTATTTTTGCGGGTCTGGTATCTGTGGTGATGTCGATCGCTTCCTGGGAGGACTGCAACTGCGGTCGCAGGGAGGAGGAGGCGAACAGAAAAGGGCGGGTGCGTGTTCGAGAGACGTAACCGCCAGGGGGCTTAGGCTGTAGAGGATTGGTCGGGTCGAGGAAGAGGGAGTCGTGGAACAACCAAGACAAGGCCACAAGCCAACTCCAGCAGGAGAGTGATACTATAATAATGGTTGAGAGGGATCTTGAATTGAACACGGTGTGGAACCAGGCAATGAGTGAAGGCCAAAAGCTGGGCTAATGAATCCGGGGGTGTCTGGGAGTGTGTTGCGTCGAGAGGGGGAGGAGGATACGCGGCAATGCAACTCCACCAGGGAAGATTTGCCCTAATGTGACAGAATGATGAAATGTGTGACCCAGGCCACCTTTAGCTGCAACGAGTAGATAAAGGAGCGAAATTGGCTAATGTCTCGCCAGAGAGATGTTGATGTTGATGGCAACGTAGGCCAGTGAAAAAAGATAGCGGAAGGAAATGTGTGTGTGTTACAGATGACACAGATGACAACGGGCGGATTGAGATTGAGACTGATGGGGAGTGGGTGTGGGAGTGGGATTAGGTGAGAGGGGCACAAGAGGCGCTGTCAGACTGTTGGTACAGTACGTTCTTTGTTGTGTTTCTTTTCTTGTCAACAGCTCGCCTAAGCAGCATCCCTCATCCAAGCAGGAACAGCCCAAGGCCGACAGAGTGGGACAGGGGAAAGACAAGGGGTGGCACCTCCCACTAGATGTGCAGCAGCAGTAGCAGTAGCAGTAGCGGCAGTAGTTCTTGCTGCATACTTAAAGTATTTATTTACCTACTGCCACCTGTCCACAAGTAGCCAAAACTGAACCTTCACCAGTTCATCGCTCCGTCATGAGATCTTTTCGTTATCTATTTTTGATTCTCATTTGTTTTAAAGAAAAAGAAGAAAAAAACTTACCATAGTGCTAGTAGATCAATCAGTGAATTTACATCCAACATGAGTCGCGGTCAATCCGCCATTTAATTTCCGCCCGGGCGCCCCTCCTCAAGCGGATCCATCTGTCGCTTTCTCGTCCCCTCCCATCTTTTTCTCTCTCGCTGTCAGTCTTTGCCCCCCCATCTTCTCAATAATCGGTTTGCGTGCTGCAGGTACCGGTTGTGGTCAGCTGGGTTCCTTGGCATATGAGGAACGCCACAGCGCTCGACTTTGTAGATACACACACCGCACTCGCTACACAATCTTCCAAGGTCCCTTCCAAGATCCGCGCTCAGGTGGCTGCCCTGCAGGCCCCCCCCCCTGGCTCGCTGTACGTCCCGTCCAACCGCCTAAACTGTAGCGCCTGTAGAGCGTCTTGGCGCTCATACTTTATTCTGGACCCCTGAAGCTATAGCTTATTCTGCCAAGACAGTCCCGCGTCCTTCCCGCACACCCAACAAGCAAAGCCATGTGCCGTGCATGCCTTGGCGAGTCCAGAAGCCTGTGGGAAGAGAGGTCCTCTCGTCAGGCTTGCTAACTTGATCCAGCATAAAACGTTTCGGGAGGGGGCATGAGACGGAGAATACACGATGTTCACGGCAGCCGAGAGATCTTCACACATATTTACGGTGACAGTGGTGTGGGAGCTGGTTCCCCCGCCTGTCACCTTGCAGTGATGCCGCTCCACGAAACGCACCGAAGTAGATAGCGAACTCTCGTCTCATTTCACGACAGGTCAAGATTCGATCTCGGGGCGTCCTGAGCGAGATGAACTGGCGGGCAACCTCGAGCCGAGGGCCTGCCAATGAGCACAAAGTAAGTACGCAGGCAGAGAAGCAAGGGAGGGACGAGACAGCACTGGTACTACTACCCATCCGAATGCACAATCCGACGAGCCACTCCCATTACTCTCTGGGCCCACGACGTGTTTAATTTCGTCACACGTGACGTCTCAAAAATACGGTTCCTTGCATGCTCAGCAGCCGTTATTCTTCTCCTCCTCGTCGCTTGTGGCAGCTCCTATGCTCCCCGACAGCACCTGAAACGCCGCTAAGGCCAACCCGCCGCCGCCCCAAACCCGAGCGTAATCCCAGGGCACTCGGGCAATCCATCACCGGGTCCAGTCAGCTGTCCTCGAGGGAGTAGATGTCCTGGGAATGTCAGCCCTACGGGCGGGCCACATCGACAGCTCTCCTTCCATCACCCTCCCACAGCCTGGCCCAGGGCAGAGATGGTCCGAGCAGTGTAAGCCGAGGCTGAGCATACAAAGATAACATTGCAGCAGGATCTCAGATCTTCAGAGGCGTCGATGCTGACGATCGCCTACAGGACTATGGGCTGTGGTGACGTCTTCCCTGGCGAGCAAAGCCACCGGATGGGCGCCACCGCCGCGTAAGCTTGTTTACTCATGCCCATGATGACCGGCAACACGGCATTTGCATAGTATGTATAGTATATGAGACTCTGTCGTCCCATTCACTATTACCATGCTGTGGCCACGGAAGAGGTAAATGATCGTGCACGACCATCGTTTGCGGACTGTATACTCTTTTTGTCCCCCTCCCTCCAAGCTCTATTGATAGGGGAACAGAGCTCGGAGTGTGCCCAAGGCTAAGTCAGTATCATTTAGGAGCGAATGACTTGAGCCAGCATTCCATTTTGATTCAGCGAGCCTGCTATTATACTCTGACAATTTGCACACACTGGAAGCTTTTCCTACGTTTCAATATTCTGTTTCTTCCATTCTTTCGGACATATCAGTTTCCCAGCCCTCAAAGCTTCCGTGTCACTGAGCTGCTTTGACCTGCTTCTCGCTACGTTCAAAATGGGCACCATGATGAAGCCCTGAACAGCTGGATGGCGTCTCGGGGGCCCCAAGTGGCAGCGCCTGTTGTGCTGCCTGCTACGCTCCCCGCTCACCCCCCCACCCCCCTTGGCAGAGCAAGACGTCCTTCATACCTGTTAGTGACTGAGCTGGGGCCTCGTTGTCAAAGAGAGCCTTTCTCTTCTGCGGGTTGAATTTCTCTAGAGCCTGAAAAATCAGCGTCTCCCAGATCTCTCCCACGGCCTGCACAAGTCTCATCTGCGGGCATGTTACTGTGTTGGATGCAATATGGTTCATAATGCTCCGTTCATGACTAGGTGTTGTTTATTGCGTTGAATTCTATACTGTGCCTTCGTTCTGTCTCGGCTGTGTGTTGAAGAATTATTTCACCTGGTGACTCGCCCTCGAACGATGGCGTGGCTTGTCTTACTCGACACCGTCTTGGAGAGCCTGCTGTAGACAAGCCTCGTCGTGTCCTGGCGAGAGAGCCTGCCACCTTACAAGTGCTCGAGGGTGCTTTGGAGTTTTACCTCATGAGCCTATTCATGATGCCAGAACCTCTTCGGCTACGCGCGTGGAGACCACTAAAGATGCCAGACCACTGTCTTTCACTAGGACATGATCTCGGTGAGGGTTCCGACGTGGCATTCCTTTTCGATTGCCTCCATAGCCGCTCCGAGTTGGGTTCTTGCCCTTCTTATTGTGAGCCGACCGAGACTGCAAATACCGGCTGGGTTCAGATTTGCGCCGTCAGACGAACAGAGCAACACCACGCGGGCTTATCAGATCAACTGGCAGAAGGTTGGCCCTTTGCAAGAACCAACAATCTGAAGACGAAAGTGCAGAGCAAAACATACAGTGATGCAAGGATGAATAGTCAGGATGTATGGGAATACATGCATCCTTGTGCTCTATATCCTCACGCATGTGGCCACGGTTTCAACCCGAGCACACTGGCCTGCCGCTGTGTGTTTTGCAGAACAGCCCCCGACGTGGCACAAAGGGGGCAACAATCCAGCCCGCCACCCTCTCAACCACCCCGGCGAGCACGGCATTGAAGGCTCTTGCCGGCGCCGAATCCTAGACTTTGTTGTTGAGAACTAGGATCGTAGAAGACGCAAAGGTAACGGGCCGGACCTTCATCACCTCGGCCTCTGCGGTCCAACATAGTAACATATGCGCAGGGTGACTCGCACTGCACTGGACCGGGGCGTCACAATTATGACCGCGGGAGAGAACACAAACCGCGTCCTTCAAAGGCGTGCGTACATAGAGCTAAGCCCGCGAAGATGTCTTCATATAGGACTGGTAACTTATTAAGAATGTGCTTGGAGGTTGCTGAACGTACCGCAGCTCCTGGGACAGAAACGATTCCAAATTCTTGATCAGCCAGGAAATGACCTGTTCGCAGGATCTATCAGAAGCAGACTGCATGCCGTCATGATGGCCATGAATGCTGCATCCCTCCTGGAAGGCTAGACGATGGCGGTCAGGTGTATCTTACACATATATTCTATAAAACAAAGCCAGCCCTTTCCACTGCCCCAGACTGTCCGCTGGTCTGTCGTCACAAAAGGGATTGCTGGTCCGTGCCATTCGAGGATGCAGGACGAGAGATTCCAAATTGCCTTCTAGAAGCCCAGCCAGGCCCCCATGGAGCGGGTCACAGCCGCCCTATCTGACGGGGGAGGGGCCATGGTGGGCAGCGTGCCTGCAAGCATGGCCCATCCCAATACGGAGAGCTCTATGGTGGGGGTTTGAATCTGTCGGGATTCGCTAGAGCTGATTGAGGGTCCTGACTAGGCCGTAAGGAGCAATCCCATGGTGCAGCTTCCCCAGGCCCCGACCTGACCGCCTCTACTGCCGTTCGGTGCTTTCCCCAACACATACCAGCAATACCTGGTACACGGCTCTAGGTTGTTGAGAGCTTACCCCCCCTGCACCTTCCTGGTGGGTTTCAAAGAGCTACAATGGTAGCCATTGGTGATATCTCACAAGCGTGGCATGATGCTGGAGAGGAAAGAGCGGAAGAGAGGGGTTGGAAGAGGGGTGGGAGGGCTGAGAGGGAGCCAGGCTTGGCACTCAAGAGTCTATCTACTCGGCGAATAAATAGTGCACTTCCTATGGTATTACTGACTGCTGTAGTGAAGTACTTCTTCCTCGTGTTTTCGTTTTACGAGGTATCTTCTCCTGTCGATCCGGTTGGTGGCCGTTTCCAGCGACAACCAAGACCCAGTGCACGCCTCACTTTCAACTCACCTACTAACTACAGTATTCCTTACAACGTACTCTTCATTCAGCTATCTCCTTGGCTCAGATCTTCCCCTTGCTGTGTGTTACTTCCCCAGTGCTTGTTGAGCCCCCCCCCCCCAGTCTCCTTACTCGTCTCCCATTTCCCACCCTCTTTTCTCCCCCCCCCCCCTCTGGGAGTTCAAATCGACTGGACGAGTATAGGCCAACTTACTTATCAACCAGCTACTACCACCTTCCTCCTCATTCTCTTCTCACTCGCCCTCCACACCTCCCCCTCCTCCTCCACTCACCTCCATTTCTCTCCCTTGTCTGACCTGTACATCCCCATCGAACCACAGTCTACGGACTTCCGACGCATATCAGCTCATCCACCTAGATATAACACGACCGACTCGTCCCCCTCCGTCCTCAAGGGTCCTCCCAATTCCATCATCTTATATCGTGCTTGCGCCATTGACTCTCCGTCCATTCTTGACACAACAAGTCCTGAATCTGTCCCGATTGTTGCTTGTGTTCTCCATATTTCTATACTCCTATCTCGATACTACCGGTGCTACTACCACGACCATGACACGGGTGACACCTCTGCCGCGCGAGCTCGCCAAGCTCACCAAGTCACTGGGCACCTCAGTGGCTGCCCCTCGCTCCAGCCAGCTCCTCAGCAGCAGCTCCCGGGCTGGAGCTGCCCGTGTCCGCAAGGACCTTGAGAATGGCAGTGTTGACATGCTGCCGGCTTCAGAGGTGAGCATCTCAATTCCTACCTAGAACAAAAGCCACTACCCCATTGGGTCGGTTCCCTGGGTATAATCCTCGGGATCCGAAGCCCTTCCTCCAAGGTTGCAGACACGCCCTCTCTCCCAAATAGGATGGACGGACGTCTATCAACCTTCGGTGAATTTCAAACTCGGTCACTCACTCAATTCACCTGCACGAATGATTTCCCCTGGTTTTGATCCAAGAAAAGAAAAAAAAAGGGTTACTGACAGACTAAACCCCCTTCCCCAGCGGTCCATGACCACCGCCCACCGCCCAAGTCCTCAGCCCACCCCCAACCCCGCCCGCACTATTCCCTTGATGCAGTCCTTCCACTCCACCCCCACCGCAACCGCCCGCTCCGATACCTCTACCATTGACTTCGCCTTTTTCCCCTCCCTCGCCGACACTTCATCCTCGGCCGACTCCTTCGCCCAGGTCCGCGTCCCCCTCCTCCCGGACAACTTTGCCCCGGAGAGACCCCCCACCATCTTCGCCCCCGAGCTCCAGGGCGATGTTCCCGTCCCCCGGAGCGAGATCATTGTCATGGCCGCCGACCCGGCCTCCGTCAGCGCCGTCTCTGCCCTCACTGAGGTCGAGGGCATGGGCCCTGACGGCATCGAGCTGCGCTTTGACTTGGAGAGTCATGCCCCGGCTGAGGCCGAGGGCGAGTATGCCGGCGGTATGCTGACGGGTCTGTGGAAGGGGCTCGTTGACGACGTCCTCGGGGCCCAGAAGACAAGGCCTGCTTTCTAAGCAAAAATGGCTGGGGTCCAGGACGGTAGAGGGGTAACGGTATCCCAGGAAGAAGGTGGGGAGGGGGAAGGAGGGATAGGAGGAGGACGTGCATGTGTGAAGCGAGCGAGGCGAATGGGCAGATACTGACGAGGCCTGACTGCGAGACGGCCGGGTCCTGTGGGTTGCGTTGTACGAGGGGCGTTCTTGATTGGTTGATATTGGCCCTGCTGGGCCATGGCGATGGTCTAGATTGACCAGGACAGCGGTTGTCCCTGGGTTTCTTTCCTTTCTTGCTATTACGGTGTGTTTTCTTGCACATAGAAACTGGGACCTTGACGATGGCATGTCCTGGAACAAAGGACTGATGACTTTTGATGGAGCAGTGGTCACTCGTTTGGTTTATTATTCCTTTCTCTCTCTTTTCTACACAAAATCCTTCTGCTCGGTTCATAACAAGATTGTAATCTGATCGACACACACACAATGGCTTATTATTATGGCCCAGGCTTTTACGCTTTCAACTAAACATCTCCTGTGTGATCTGTGTGAAACGACGAATTTGCCGCTTTCATTTGAATGGTTGAACTATCTAGCGGAGACTTTGCACAGTCTCTCTCCTGCATCCCTCAAAACCCTGAATAACATTGAGGTTTGGAGGCCACGCACTTCCAGTCTTTGTTCTTCTGCCTCCTCCGACATCACAAGTTTGATTTCCGAAATTCGTCCAGTCTCTCCTCCTCTAGCAGCCTTCCAGAACGCCATGTCGCCCATTGTCGCCCATTAAACACATCTGCATACCAGCCAGAACGGCCAGCAACCCAAACTACCAGGCAGGGGAGGTGACCAGATATCGGAATTGCAAAACGCTCCTTGCAGTAAGTCGTTCCGCAGAATGACTGGCTGACCTGCTGTTGCCCAAGGCTGTCCATCTCCATCGTTTTTTCCCTCCACTTGGGTGGGTGGTATTTGGTTCCACTCGGTATGATTGAATAATTAAACTTGTCCCTGCCACACAGCATGCTCCTCATGTCCATTGATTCCGCAGAGCGGACGTATCTTGTAGAGAAGCCATCACCTTCGGCGCACCGGTTCTGAGCTGTCCTACCGCTTCTTAGAGCTTTGTCGGGGCTTGCACTCATCTGCTTGGACGGGGTGGAGCATGAGTTTGATGGGCTGTTGCGGATTGTTGGCCTGGTAGCCCTTGGACCAGTCGTAGCTGACGGCGTACGCGAAGATGTTGCCGTTCTTGTTGAAGGTGGTCGCGGTGATGGGACCGCCGACGTTGGGGTAGCCCTTGAGGCGGTGCTTGGCGTCCTTGTCCCAGAAATGGAACGTGCCATCGGAGCCGGCAGTGGAGAAGGTGCCGTGCACGGGGTGGAATGAGATGTCGTTCACGGCGTAGACGTTGGTGGGGTTGTTTCCAACGGCCTGGTCACGGTGGCACTTGAAGGAGAAGTTGGAGCTGTTGGAGAGTTGGGAAGAACGTCAGTGTCGCTGCCTCCCAAGTACGGCCATGCCTATTGTCTCGTAAAAAGAAGAGAGAGGAGACTCCTTGATTGCATACCTTGAATCCTTGTCCTCCACATACTGGATAGCGCAGCGGCCCTCGATGCTGCCGACTGCATAACCTGAAGCATCCGCGAAGCAGCTAACAACACGGGTCTGCCACTTCAGCGGGCTCTGGTGCTTCTTGTAGTAGTCCGCCGAGGGGTTTCTCATGTCCATCACGTTGACGAAGCGCTCCGCAGTAGCAATGACCAGCATGTTATCGCGGGCGTCCATGCTGTACACCCGCTCAGGGGCGACCTTCTCGACCACGGGAGTGCTCTGTCGGAGGTCCCAGAACCTGATGTTCTTGTCCCAGGAGCCAGTGACGAGGACTGACTGGCCGTTGATCTCGACGCACCGAATCGACCGGATGGGCTTGTCGTGCTGCGCGACGGTTTGGAGGTTTCCAGGAGAGTTGAGGTCGCAGAGCCTGGCCTGGTTGTCCGCGCCCGCAGACACGATCCTTTGGCCGTCCTAGCGCTTTTGTGTGAGTATAACACCAACGACCCAAGACGGAAGAGAAGAAGACGGGGCGGGGTGAGGGCCAGACATACCTTGAAGAAGTGGACGCTCAAGGCTGGGCCTTGGTGATCGTAGGCATGGCGGCCTGCTGCCTGGCCTGTGTTGCTGTCGACCTCGTAGATGCGGACCTTCTTGTCCCAGCTGGCAACTGCCAGGAAGTCCTTCTGGTCGGCGATGTTGGGATTGAAGGCAATGCTGGAGATGCTGTCCGTGGGAAGATCGTTCACAGCGACGTCGTTCTTGAGGTCACCGACTGTGTTGCTGCTCGCAGCAGCGGCCGCGGCAGTAGTGCCGAAGAGGCCTGACATATTGATGGCAGAGTCCTTGTGTTGATTCTTGGTGCAGGACTCGAGAGGATGATGCGAGTAGGTACAAAGGCTAGAGAGGAGTTTTGAGAAGCTGGCAAAAGACGGGCAGTCTGTATGTCAAGGCTGCCTTGGTGAGGCAACGCTGAACGTTGGATTGTGTGGACTGCCGCCGGCGTCTGACTGAATGGATATTCGGAGGCGTTCGAAAGTGAAGGCGCCCGCCCGCCAGAAAGTTGACGCGCTTCTGATCCCTGTAACAGTGGGAGCTCGAGTAGGAGCTATGCATTACATAATCAGCACATGATTGGACACTGCAGATGCTTCTGTGGCCCCACCCCTGCACGTCAGAAAAGTTTCTCCTTTAAGTAGCCGCAACTTCGTTTTCCCTTTCTTCTCTCTCTTCCCTTCCTCTTTCCCTCCAAGTTCCCCTCGCCCGACAAATCGCCATCGAAGCTCCAAACGGAGATCTCCATATGGTCATCTCACAAGCAATGCTTCGGGAGAAAGTCCCCGGACAATCTTCTCTGGCTTTTGCCAGCGAGGAATGCCGAAAGGCGCCGCCATAGAAGCACCATGCGGCTGATCTCTGCGCTCCCCCGTTCCTCAGTCTGACGTCCTGCCTGCCCCGTCCCACCGCTACATCTGTCGGCTGACCTCCCCATCATCATGGATACCGGTTCTTCCTAGGAGAGACCAACATGGACGAAGATATGAGTCCGCGCTCTTCACGGGATTACCATGGCCGTGTGTTTCCTGCTCTGTTGAGGTGGTCATCGATCGATGGTGGGTTTGCGGACGCAAGGCGGTCTGGTGCTGGGGGCATCTAGCGGGGTGCGCTGGAGAGTGTTTTCGTCGAGATATGATAGGTATGCGATTGCCCAGGGACGGGTTTCGGCCTGGACCTGGTTACTCGATGGGGCTCATTCTTGGTGCGAGGGGACTTCACAAATCACACACACAGTTTCTCTTTTCCGTTGCGCTGTTCTGTTCCTCTCTATCTGCGGCTGGGAAGGGACTTGACAAAACTTGAACTTCTGAGCTTCGTGGGAGGCTTTTCCTTTGTTGACGACCAACCCGGCCTGATGGGAGGACGGCACAGCTGGCGGCACGCCCCAATTCATATGATGAACACCATTTATAGAGTCAAGCACTGAGGCCCAGCCTACCTAAAATGGAGGTGCAGCCGCTGACGATACAATAATGCGTTATGGTTTCTGATGAACTTCTGTTTTCACAACATTTTGTTATTTCTTTTCCCCCCACTCTGATTTTTGTTTTAATACTTCTGCTGGTTTGTCTTATTTACCCTACCTAGATAACAAATGACAACATATTCAATTCAATGTACACACCGCTGATCTTCGTCGTTGTCATGGGGAGTCAAGCCCTTCAGCGTAAGGGTGCGAAGAATACATGGAGGCCACAGCCAAAAAAAAAAAGAAAAAAAAAGAAGAAAAAAAAAAGAAGAAAAAAAAAGTCTATTTGAACATATGAAGATTCGTTATGTTTGATACATCATTGCCCTCCCAAAAACAAAGAAGAAAGAGAAAAGACTCCCCAGTGCCATGGATATCTCAGTGCTGAACTCCAGCGCAGACGGTAAAATCAAGACCCCAGCAAATGTTATCATCACATCAAGAGGTTACCTGTTGTTAGGCCCTTCTCTTCCTCATACCACCTCCATCCCAACCCATCGTACACACTCACATCAACCCACCCAACACGATCTTACCCACGTTCGCCACCTCGGTCCTCACGCCGTTCCGGCTGGTGTCCTCAAACTCCTTGACGACGCCCTGCACGATGATCTTCCTGACCCGCGAGTCGGCCTTGGTGAACAGCTCGGCAACAGCGGCGTTACACTCCCTCGGCGTGGGCAGGAGGCTCAGCAGGCGCGTGTAGGCGTCGATCAGCACATCACACAGCGTGGCAAAGGTCTCGAAGAAGTCCGGGTCGAAGGGCAGGCTCGGCGTGAGCAGGTGGACGTACTCCTCGCCCGGCAGCAGGTCGGCCTCGCTCTGGCCGAAGCTGACGACGCTCGCGGACCCGCCGAGCCCGTTCATGACGGAGGTCGCCGAGCCCGCGGCGCTCGAGACGCCCGGGGCTCCCGCGCTCCCCGGGACAACGCCGTTCATGGCCGCCGCCGTCATGCCGTCCTCGTACAGGATCTCGTTGTTGGCGGAGCTGCTGCGGCGGGCCTTGGCGGAGGGGGTGGCGCGGCGGAAGACGTTCAGGTTGGGGATCCTCGCCCTGCCGAGGCCAGAGGAGGGCCCGCCCGTCTCGGGGTGGAGGGACTGGAAGGAGTCGAACTCGGTCAGGAGGAGGTTGAAGGAGCGGAGGAACTCCATCGGGGTGTTGGAGCTGAGGTCGATGACGGTCGGGAGGGAGAGGCCCAGTAATAAGTAGTTGGTGGCGCGCCGGGCGAGGCGCCGGTTGTCAAAGTAGGGCATGCGCGCGAGGTCGGGCTTGTCGAAGAGGACAGTGTTGAACCAGTAGACGCGGCCCTCGTGTCTACATAAGTCGACAAGATTGTCTGGTCAGCCAGGGGTAGACGGGAGGGGTGGGGAAGCAAGACTCACGCCTTTCGCAAGTATTCTAATGTTGATATCCTCTTGTTCGCCATCTCCTGTATATGCTGGTGCACCATGCTCGACTCTCCTTGTAGGCCCCCTGCAGATGGCGGAGGCAACATCATTCCCCCGCTGGTGGCCAGGGGAAACCCATTGGCGGGGTTCGTCCCGGTCCTGCTTAACATCCTGCCGCCTCCTGGTATAAACGCCGCTGTGGGATCCATTGTCCTCGAGCCCGGGCCGGTCGGCCGCGACGAAGAATGGTGATAGGAGGAGGAGGAGGAGGAGGATGCGCCGTCCGTGTTCCGGCTCAGCTCAGCCGCCGGAGTCGGCACGTGGTTGTGAAGGATGGGCGCAGGCGGGCTGCCCTTGACGGTGGTTTCGAAGGGGCCTTTTGCTGTCGCAGGAGGTGGTCTGCTGCTGTTATTGCGCGGACGGCTTCCTATGCCTAGTACTTCGCCGAGGCCATCCCTGTCCCTCAGGGCAGAGGACGACTTTGCGCGGCGACGGAGGCCGCTGAAGGTGGACTTTTTGGCGTGCGGCGGGGCGGAAGAGGAGAAAGTGCCAAGAGAGGACTTGCGACCGAGAGTGTTCTGGCGCGCTCCACTGACACTCGCACTGGACGAGACCGGTTGCTCTTCTGGAGGAGCAGGAGGAGCAGCAGGAGGGGAAGGAGAAAGCCGACGAAGTAATGGCTCGGACTCCTGAAACGGACCACCAAGCGCTATGCCGTAGCCGAAAGTTTCTGCGCCGTTCGCACCCGCTGTCGCTGGTCTTGAAGCCTGGCCTGGTCGTTTTGAAAAGTGTGGGCGTGTTGGGGTCAGGGCGAAGTTGTAGCTGAAGTTCGTTGAGGATGACGGGACAAGGACGTCGTTGTCGCTGATAGTAATCGTCGCTGGGCCCGATGCGGCAGGCCTAGAAGACCCGCTGCCGCTGGGGCCGGACGCTTGCTGCTGTCGCTCGTGCATATTTAGGGGGATCGAGGTGGTGCTGGTGCCGCGTGTTAACCGGTTCAGGCCCCCGCTACACCGTAAGCCCCCCCCTCCACTATAGTAGATGCTGTTATAGGCGCTGTTAATTCCTGAACTTTAGAGCTCTCTTATAAGTATGTTTGCTGTTCGTGAGACTGTTGTCTATGGGCGGTCGTTTTGAGTGTGGTACTGATCCGCAGCACTTTTCGATGATCTTCGGAGGCAATGCAGTGTCACTTTCCACTGACACTGCCAGATGAAATGAGTTTTGGATTTACTTCCCGTTTTGAGCGATTTTCCCCCAGAGACACAAATTTCAACCCTGCCATTGCGGCAAGCCCAAGAGCCGTTACAGTGGTCGATCGCTGTAGAGAGAAGTCGGACTGGCGATGAGCAGCAGAGAGTCGTCGTGCTTGTCGAGCTATGTTGGCGCCCAGACAACAAACAAATGGAAAGAAGAGAAGAGGAAATAAAGTAGACATTCTCGCTTTCGGTCCTCTTATCAATATCTTGGTTATAAAACATCAGGTGGAACAGCACGTCTCATGCATCAACGATCATCCCGTACAGTCGACCGCGGCAGGTCTCTCGTAGGTTGAGAAGCCCTGGTTCACATGCTTTGGGACCTATGTCAAAGCATAAAATTCTTGTAACAAGGTTTAGCGCCTCCACTCGTGGCTGTAAGGTACCCAAATTTCGAGAGATTAATGATTTTCTCTGGGGCTTGCATACTTGTGTGTACAGCCGTGAAGAGGCTGTCCTCTTCAGCCTCTGACCACTCCTACTTTCCAAGGGGCACATGATTATTTGTTTGCCAGATCATTTTGGCTCTTTCCACGAAGCCAGTCCTCGCAGGAGAAAATGTGTATCATTATGGATCCGTTTGATTAATTACCAAACGAGATCTAACTCTAATCAATTGGGTGGAGAGGGGCTCCAATCAGCTGGCCGTCAAGGCCCTCCTCAGCCTACGACGGACGTATCAGAGCAGTTCACCTTCTAGATGATCTCATGATGTACCATGCTCCCAAAGAAGTATACTTGAGTGCTTGCTCTAATTTATCCTTGGTTCTAAAATGCCAATTCTACCTGGCTATTCTTCAACAACTTCTTTCACGGTTGCCGTCGGCTACAAATGACGATCCACTCTACTTGAATCACCAGTGAGGGGGCAAGTTTGGGTCGCGTCACGTCGAATAGCAGCGCTACAACAGGAGAGTGCTACAAGCTTAACCTCTACTATACATCAAGTCCAGGGCTCATCTACCGCGCCTAGAACTACTTGCGGTTGTTCTGAGCTTCCTTTACCTTGGAAGTCTCATTTATATCGTCATTTCAATCCTGAGAGAATTTATCCGCCTAAATTGGCTGGTTGGCCTGAACCCAAAAGATACTTCATTTAGCCTCTTCCCAAGCCCAAGAATGTCAGGAATCGATCCCACCTCTCCACCAGGAGAGGCCGCACCCGAACTGCTCGACGGCCGCATTTGGGTCGACGGCTGCTGGGACTTCTTTCACCATGGTTCGTTTGTCTTGTCTCAGCCGCGCCAGCCCTCGTGAGAGGGTGTCTGACTTATGCTAACCTCTGTCCTCCTCCCTCAAGGCCACGCTGGTGCCATGATGCAGGCCCGCCAGCTAGGCGACGAGCTGTATGTGGGTGTGCACTCGGACGAGTCCATCTTGGAGAACAAGGGACCTACTGTGATGGACCTGCAGGAGCGGTGAGCCCCCGTGCCCTATTTTCAATATGACGTCCTAACATCGCTAACCGTACCTCCTTCAAGCATCGCCGCCGTCGACGCTTGCCGCTGGGTGACCCGCTCCGTCGAGCGTGCCCCCTATGTGACCCAACTCTCCTGGATCACCCACTACGGCTGCCGGTACGTCGTCCACGGTGACGACATCACCTCGGACAGCAGCGGTGAGGACTGCTACCGCTTCGTGAAGGAGGCCGGGCGTTTCAAAGTCGTCAAGCGGACGCCCTCCATCTCGACGACGGACCTAGTGGGCCGCATGCTGCTGTGCACACGGACGCACTTCATCAAGTCGCTCCGGCGGACCCTCAGTGGCGAGGAGGGTCACGGCAGCGAGGCCGAGAGGCGGGCCGAGGGTGGCGCCATGACAGAGCGTATGAGGGCCTACGCGACCGACGAGAGCGCCAAGGCGCCCGGGGCGGCAGTGTGGTTCTGGGAGGGCGTCGGGCTCGAGGCCAAGCAGGGGCATGACGGGGTGGACGAGAAGGGGACTTTCGTGCAGCTGTTTGAGGGCCCCAAGCCCAAGCCTGGCCAGAGGGTGGTGTATGTCGATGGCGGGTTTGATCTGTTCTCGAGCGGACACATCGAGTTCCTGCGACTCGTTGTCGAGGAGGAGAAGAAGCTGGCTGCCGAGCGGGGCTGGGACAAGGAATACTCCCCCGTCTATGTGGTCGCGGGCGTTCACGACGACGAGGTGATTAACCACTGGAAGGGTGTCAACTATCCCATCATGAACATCTACGAGCGTGGCTTGTGTGTGCTGCAATGCAGGGTAGGTCTCATGTCCATCGCCCAGCCCATCCAATGTTTTCCCCTATATTAACACCACAGCAGTACATCAACGCCGTGACCTTTGGCGCCCCCTTCACCCCCACCAAAGCCTACCTGTCCTCTCTTCCTTTGGGAACGCCAGACGCCGTATACCACGGCCCCACCTCCTTCATGCCGCTCACCTACGACCCGTACACGGCGCCCAAGGAGCTCGGCGTCTACCGTGAGATCGGCACGCACACCTTCCACGACGTCAACGCGGGGACCATCGTGCAGCGCATTCTCAGGAGCCGCGAGATGTACGAGGAGAGGCAACGGAAGAAGGGCCAAAAGGCAGATGTTGAAGCCGCGACGAAACTGAGAGAGGAGCTGGAACTGGAGCAGAAAAAGAAGGAGGAGCATCATGGGGTTGTGTCAAGCTGAGATCTGAGGCCGTGACATGTTATTGGTGAGCCTTTTAGGCATTTGTCGTCAAGGCAGATCTCATCATCGCAGGATCAGTAAAGTCGTCTGAGAACGAGCAGCGAAGGGTGAAGGTTGAGTTGGGAACCCAACCCGGTGGCAGTCAGGCTTCATTGTCCAGACGTTTCCCCCTAGCAGCTTCCCATGCACCAAAGACTATGAGCCTAACAACAACAAAACGCACCCAATACTCAGTGTATTGTCTCCCATGTTTCTTTATCTTCGTGTTGTCTCATGAATTAAGATTTGATCCGACACAAAGTGGACATTCACCACGAACTGTTCAACCTGATTGCCTCGTCATCAAGGATATTACCAGATATAAGATTAAGACGCCCGCATAGTATTGGCCTCCAACCTGGGAACAACGTGGTGCAGCCGTTCCACACTTTGCAGCCAGCTCATATCATGATCTACATTTCGGACGACGATTACTTTGAGCAGACTTGGATCACTTCTCCAGCATACTTGACAAGTGACATTATGACAAAATCCCGGGCACCTCTTTATCTCATGAAGTATCTAGGTACTGATGCTTTTCCTATTTCCTGTGTTGCATTCATCATTAGATAACACTCTAGATGCTCGTCACAGTGTTCGTGGCTGGAAGAGAGCCCCTTCTATGTTCCCCCTTTGCTTCGACATTCTGTCGATCTCTCTACTAAATTCTCCCAATACAAGTCAGGTTCTCTGGAGCATATCAAAGGATGAGCCCTTTATCCGCCCAAGAGAGAACTCGAAGGGGATCTTGACACAGTTTTTTAATTCCACTTGAGCATAAGAACTGAATGTGTTACAGCATTTGCTACATACCAGCCAGATCATTCATCCAAGTTCGAAGACTCTACACCATATAATAGCCTCTGTCTAGTGATGGTTGTAAAATTACCTTCACGACTTAATGGAAGTCTTATGTTCTCTTTCAGATTGAGACTCCAGTGTCTTGAAGAGCATAAAAATCTGAGAACCTGAGCAATAAGATTATGACAGACCTTTATTGTTTTAAGCACCAATGCTACGTCCTCAATTAACATAGCAAGTTCTCGTCTCTCCAGGTCATTAAAACCCCTGGTTATAGCTTTTTCTGCTTATGGAGGTGTCGTCAAGGCCCGACAAGATTTTTCAACTTCCCTAACAGAGAATTGTTTGTTGTCGTCTATCTCGCGGACTCTGCCTTCTAGCCAACTCTCTTTCCTGCCTTGAAAGAAACACGCCTTCCATCTTGTAAGCTCACTCTTCCTCCCAAAACAATCTACGGTTCACTTGCCAAACTCTGCTCTTTACAATCACAGACTATTAGTTCAACAATTCTTATCCATCTTCGCAACCGAATCAGCAACTATGGCTTCGTCTCAGACTCCTTTCGATAACCAGCCGCTGGAGTCTCAGCCTGGAGCCTCCGCTGGGGCGGTACCTGTTGTACCGGTATCGAGCGCTCGGAATCCGCCGTCTTCCCCTAACACCTTCACTTTGTTCACCAAGCTGCCACTTGAGGTGCAAGACAATATCTGGGAGGCGGCACTCCCATTGGAAGACCACGCGCGTATCATCGTCATCGGCGAGGGAAACAGCTGCAAAAACCATCACAAACTCAACTCAGTCTCGCCCTCACGCGTTGCAGCTACAATCAGACTCGTGTGTCGACAAGCACGAATCGCCATGCGGAAGGTCCTACGGAGACGTTGGCCTCTATCTGCAGTCCACGGCCTGCGGAAGTATCGCGCGGGTCACGTGCAGCCCTCGTTCGTCGAAGTCAATGGCAAGAAAGACATATTTTATCTGAAATATTCAAACAACATGATCGAGGCTCCTAGCTCTCTCGTCCAACTTCATGCTACTCTTGTCCAACTTCCCAGTCCTCTCGATTCACTTACCAACGACGCTCGCTGTTGGCTCGAGAACGCCGGAAGCCACCTGGACTATATCATCGTAGACCTACGAGACATGCTGCAAAT
Organism: Cryphonectria japonica; assembly: GCA_014851275.1. Taxonomy (NCBI): domain Eukaryota; kingdom Fungi; phylum Ascomycota; class Sordariomycetes; order Diaporthales; family Cryphonectriaceae; genus Cryphonectria; species Cryphonectria japonica. Next base: position 392,461 of record JACWTT010000036.1, read on the forward strand.
CGTCGAATCGGCTCCCATTACCGAGACATCCATCGACTCAGGTCCTGCTTTCCTCGCTCTGTTCTGCAACGGCTCGCAGGGGGCTGCCACCGACTACCCAGCGCCCCAGTGGAAAATGCTGCGCACCACGCTCAAGAAAATCACCATCTTCGCCATCTCTCGAATATCTGACATGACCTGCGAGTTTGAATACAAGGACCTCAAGCGCATTGTGTTCGACGACCCGGCCTCGAACGAGCTGAAGTCTTCGATCACCGACCTGGCCAGCAGCAATCTCCAGCAGGAACTGCTCGAGAAGCTCATGGGCTTGTTGGCGAAAGTGTATAGCGATGCGCAGGCGAAGAACATCTACGGGCAATTTCCAGTGCTGGAGTTCGCCTGGACAAGGCCCGCTTGAAGCAGGGAATTTTAGGCGAAGAAGACATGGTATGCCTGGATTGGTGGTGGGACTGGGTATGAGGTTAGACATGGACGAAGAAATCGCAGTCAACGGGTCTTGCTCGACCATTCGTTGGGTATCAACACTGCATTTAACTGGAGGGTACTGTCTGGTGTGGCTTTGAAGGAGCCAATGTGTGATCTACGAGGGCTGACCGTTTACCACGGCCCTGCCTGGATGGATATGGCGAAGAATTGGGAAACGATGCGGTCTCCTCGTCCTGCGTGATAATACAAAAATCACGCAGAGGAGGGTCTGATAACTACGCTCTACAACAGAAATTGAATACAGAGAGCATTCATTACAAGAACTTTGACCTGAAGTCGTTGGAAACTAGCCCGGCAGAATTGGTCCAGCATCGTGAGGACATGTTCACCAGTTCCACCTAAGTAGAGGTCGCGTTTTCGTGCCTACGACGCCTTACATGTTTGGCCAATCGCGATCATTTCACCTGCTTTAATTGTGAGTCCATTTGCCTCATAGCAGGACGGTACATCCACCTGATGTATTCTCATGCCCGCTGTACGCTGTAAATTGGGATGCCCCCAGGGCCGCTACAGTGGACTGTTCAAAGGAGAAAGTGCCCAAAAACCTGCGATTTTTTGCAACAATACCTAGCCATGCTCATAGCCAAAAAAAAAAAAAAAAAAAAAAAAAACCCCCCCAAAAAAAACAATGGATATGTATTTAAAGACTCTTTAAAGGAGGGTGATTTTGGGATTGAAAGAAAGGGAGGAAAGAAAAAGAAAAAAACATGCAACACCGGGTATTCGCTAATGGTCACCCACTTAACTACTAATCCGGCGGTTAGTGGCTTATTTAGGGGAGAGCAGACGGGATCCCAAGTTTTCCACTACCTATGGTCGCATGTGGTAGATACTATTGATTTGAGAATTATATTAAACATGTCTCCAAGCAACAGACAGAAGACAAAGTTCTTCTTTATATACCTCTCCACCACGAGGTCCAGAAGTAATTTGGCAGTTGGAAAAGCACTCACTGCCCTTCCAAAGCGTATGGTCCTGAATAGTCGAACCTACTCTCCTCATCCACTGGCGGCAGCGGCTGCTTGCGCTCTTTTCTTCCTGTCCCAACCGCTGAAGGCCGACATCACAGCCATGGCCGCCCACTTCTCCCCAAGAACGCCGCTGGAACCAGTCCCCAGAAACTGAAAGCTGAAGCCCGTGCTGAGGCGGCGGTTCTGCGCCGCCCACACGGCCACAACCTCCTTGCCATCACTCGAGGTAGCGCCGCCCCTTTGGAATGAGGCGCCCGGCCCTGTCCCGCCCGGTGCGTCTGTCGCGAGCCTGACCAGCTTGTACCCGTCACCGCACCCACCCAGCGCGGCGACCTCCGGCCCGCTGCTGTGCCTCCACTCGAACGTCTCTCTCTGGCCTGTCGCGCCCACTTCTACAGAGAAGGACATGGTCTTATGGCCTAGCGAGCTCCCGTGGTATTCGACCTGCTCCTGCACCGCCGGCCCCGTGGACCCAGGGAGAGGCAGCAGCGTCACTGTCGCATCACCGTTGTTGAAGAGGCTTGTCTTGGCCTTGGAGGTGGCGAGGGGCGGGCAGTGCTCGTTTGGGCCGTTGTGTAGCACGAGGTGTGGCTTGCCTGACCACCCGCTGTGCAGCGAGACCGCATAGAGCTTCGGGGCGTTTGGCGGGCTGAGGTAATACTGTTTCCTCCGCCAGCCTTCTTTTTGGATGCGAAAAAGGGGAGGGAACTGGGAGGCCACCTTATTTTGTTGCTTTTCAAACATATTTGGGGGAGCTGTCTGGTGGGAGACCTATAAAGCGATTGCTGCAGACTACTTTGTTCGTCTGTCGACTTGATATTCAAAGCGTATTTTTGAATATATATGACAATCGTTAAGGCGTCGTGTCGTTTACACCAGAAACAAGACGGTTTCTGATAGAGGTGCGGAATGGAAGAGGCTGTTAATATGTGAATACAGTAACATACTGAGAGGAGTCATTCCTTTTCGTCGATCTGCCTGGCGGATCGCGAGTTCCCAGGTAAGCTGAGCCAGCCTCCTTCTCCCGGCACGGAATGTGTGGCGATGTTAGGCAGTCTGCCAATGAACCACCTCTCTGAGACGAGGCTCATTAAGAGAGCCCTTGGTCGTGGCTATGCGATCACCGTCACAGCCAGCACTCCAAAAGAATCCGAGGGAAAGCGAGAGGGTTTGTTTTTCAACGTCATAAGCACTTGTCTAGGGACGTGTGGTGATTCGTTTCCGTAGGTAGCTCACTCAGCACAGCCTCCTCCTCATTGGCAGCACTGCCAGATCATCGCAAATCATTGGTATTTTCGGGTTTAGTGTAAATTACACCGCACCGTTTGTTGTCACAATTGAGGTGGCAGAAAGAACATTCTGCGCCCTCTTCTGTATTCACGTAGCTGTTGGAGGCAGGATTGCAGTCTCCAGCTCAACACAGTAGCCAACTGCTGATCAGTCAATTAGTAGCTCAGATCTGACCTTATGCGTCCCTTCACACATCTCCCGTTGTAGCTGCTTTTGTCTCCAGACATAGGTGCCGCCAATCAAAGTTGACCAGAATCCATCTACCCAGCCACGCCAGCTTTTCATTTGACAGCTTTGGCCGTGACGGAGGAAAGATCCAAAGTAATGAATGGCTGATCGTGCTTTCAGCAAGAATAATGTCTGAGCAATTATCGTACAATCTTGACTTTCGCAGTAGACCTTGAAACAGTGAGCTGCAGGTTCGATCCATCAAGTAAAGGCATAATAAAAGAAGATCTCCAGTCTTCTTCCTTGTCTGTGGTGCAGTCCGTCTGCTCATGTCTTCCCATCTCAAATTGGTTCATTTGCTGATTCATTCATCTAAGCACAAGCGGTTCCGGACCAGGCGTCGGCAGGTCTTGTAGCGCTTGATTTTAATTATCTACTGAGATCGCAATCACCACATTCTCATGTTCTCGGAGAAAGTTGCTACAAATGCGGTGTTTATGACTGGCAAGCGGTAAAGCTACCTAAATTCAACGAGATGTGTGACTACGTAGAATCATTCACAAAGGGGTACCAGGAGGGGAAAAGGGAACTCCGGGACGAGGTGAGCAACAACCCAGCACCTGCGCCGAGACCAATAGAAGGAATGGCAAAAGAATTTCGAGCACGATTAGAGACCCATAGTATACGCTTTGAATTTCAGGGCATTTTGTCTCAGTTTTCTTTTATCATGTTGTACGTATCTCAAGCAATCACTGGCTGTAAAAGGACGTAATATTGGGACCAGCCCGTAATTCGGCTAACCACTTGAACGACATCGTCCAGCCAACCCACCGTTCTCAGCTCATTGGTACTCACGAGATCAAAGAAATAGAGAAGGAAACAAGAACAAAAAGAGAAAGAGAATTTGACTCACCAAATAATCACACCACATCTGCGCAGAAAGCGCCGCTTCGCCCACTTGGGAAAGGGCCCAGTGTCTGATATATCGCTGCCTGGGAGTCATTCATGTGGAGGCGCGGCAGAGCCAAGAGATTGTTCTGTAGAAAAAATATTGATTAGGCGATAGGGAACTTCGTTCCGAAAAAGAGAGGAATAGCTGTTTGACTTGTTTAAAATCATAAGAATACAGCAATAAATGGAAGTCCTTGATGTAATGTGCAATGCTGCAGCGGTGCGCTTTCAAAATAAATAAGTAGCCTTGTTCTCGGGCTTACTTTCGTATGTATGAGTGGGGCGAGTCTCTTGTCACAGCACTGTGCCTCGTCCTTTCCCCACTGAATATTGCAGTTGCCTCGCAGGCAACTCTATAATGAACTCACCGCTTCATTTTTCTTCTTCTTTAAAGATTTAAGTGCCTTTCACTTCATTAAATGGATTTCGATACTATCTTGAGGCGTATTATCCTCATCTAAATACTGCAGGCCAACGCCTTCTACATTCATCCATCATCAAGCCCGTCGAGCATCACCTTTCCTCAGCTGGACACACCCCAACAAGATTCTTCCCACTCTGGTTCTTATTCCCTAAACCAAGGAATTATTTTATTTTATTTTATAAAAAAAAGACCCTTCCAAGATAGACAAAGATGTATAATTTCTCCAAATCCAAAAGTCCTGCCGCCGACCTTCGCTCCGAGAACGCCAAAGCCCACCAGATCCCCGAGGGCGAACCCAGGGTCGTCGAGTACTTCTCCAAGGACGTCCCAATCCCAGATGACTTTCTCCCCAGGGACGGCTCCCTTCCTCCTGACGCCAAAACCATCACCTTTGACCAGATCGACTGGACCGGGACCACCCTTCCAGAGAACAAGGACCGGTACGCGGTGGTGCTTGACAACGTCCTCTCGCCCAGCGAATGCCGCACCCTGTTGAAGTTGGCCGAGTCGAGCGTCGACGTGGAACGCATGAACTCGGCATCGGGGCTCCGGGACCCCTGGCGGCCGGCGATGGTGTCGGCGGGGATGGGGATGGAGGTTCTCGACTCCGGGTATCGGAACTCGGACAGGCTGGTGTGGGACTGTCAGGAGGTTGTGGACCGGCTGTGGGCGAGGTGTCTGCGGGGAGATGTAGGGGAGGCTCTGATGGAGAAGCTGGCTGTGCTGGATGGGGATCATCATGTGACGGGCATCACGAAAAAGGGGAAGGAGGAGAGGTGGGAGATGGTCGGGCTGGGGAAGAGGATGAGGTTTCTGCGGTATGGCGAGGGCCAGTTCTTCAAGCGTAAGTCTATTCATTTGATCGTTTTCTATTTCTCTCGCTTTCGTTCCCTCGGTTTTTTTTCTTTTCAGTTTTGGTGGGCTAACACACAAACCTTGGTCGACTACCTGCTGCAGCCCACGGCGACGGTCACTATACTGAAGAAGTCGGCGGGAAAAAGTTCAAGACCTTCTTCACCCTGCACCTGTACCTGAACGATTCGGTGGCCGAGGCTGGCGAGGAGGCCGAGCTTGTGGGAGGGGCTACGTCCTTTGTATCCAATTACGGGTCGCGGAAAGTCGACGTGAACCCCAAGGCCGGCCGCGTGCTGATCTTTCAGCAGAGGCTTTTGGCGCATGCTGGGGATGATGTGGTGGAGGGCATCAAGTATACGATGAGGGCGGAGATCATGTACGAGCTGGTCAAACCCAGGAGAGAAGGCCAAGGAGTGGTGGGTTGAGAGAACGGACATGGGGTGATGATTCAGTAATCATATGAACCGCAGCAGAACATATTCAAAAACAAGAACGACGTCCGTCCACCTCTTGCCAATCATGCAAATATGTCGTTGAGCGCCTTGAACATCTTGCAGTCGGTCTTGTGTCCCCCCTCCACCCAGCCCTTCACCTGACACTCCTGCGCGCGCACAATGTCAGCAGCCATGACCAGGAACTTCGAAGCCATATGCAATAGACTCACCTTGCCGCAGTACCCAACCCTCCCACAGCCAGTGCAGCTCTTCAGACCCTCCTCCCCTCCGTCACCGTCACCACCTCCTCCACCACCACAAGTCTCACACCTATCCCGCTTCCTCCTCCCACCAACCTCCAACACCCGAGCCAACGGCCCCGGCACAGCCCGCACAGCCCCAGCATCCCCCTTGTCGATCCTCACAAACCCCCTCTTGCCCTCGTCCGCAGGCCTCGTCCGCACCGCATCAGGAATCACAGCCGTGGCGCCCTTCTTCAGCCCAAGACCCTTCAGGTCCAGCTCGTCGCGCCCGAGGCCCTCGAACACAAGCGCGAAAGGGTTCCCGTCCCGGTCTGTGAGGACCAGCGTCGGCTTGTTGATGGTCATGTTGTCTTTGACCTGGGCGAGAAGGTACCATGTTGGCTGCTGTCGGGACGACGACGTTGAGGGTGATGACGATGCTGGCGCGTCTGGGTCGGTTTCTGGGATGGTGAGGAACGTGGGGAAGCGGGTTGTGTCTGTGTAGTCTGGGAGCGGTGTTGCCATCTTGGAGGGAGTTATTATTTCCAGGATGTGTTGTTTATTGAGATTTCTTCTTCTTTCTCTCTCTCTCTCTCTTTCTTTCAACTTCGTTTGATTCGTGGTTATGAGCAGAAATGTTAAGAAGATGTGAATTTTCTATCTTTGACGTCTTCTGAAAATAGAGGGTTGAAGATGAAACAAGGGGCGCTGAGGATGATCTGTCTGTTCTGCTGGCAGCGACGGGCCGTTCCGAGAGGTTTCCAGGGCACCGACGTCAAGAGATCAAGACGTGCAAAACATACATAAAAATTAAGCAAAACAGTTTTAGTACACTTGTGGGATAGGGAAAAGAACGAGGATGTCCTGGAAATATATAATCTACCCAAGACTGAGGTGTAATTTTGCGGTTTGTCATCGACGAAGAAACAATCATGTCCAGGGGCTCGTGATCACTGAATACTGAGTTGTCTCGAATCCTATTCACCTGTGACACAAGGGGCAGAGAGAGGGCGACTGCAGACACAACCTCAACAGCAGATGATTTTTTATTTTCTTTTATTTTCATTTCTTCTTTCTGTTGGTCTCTTTGAAAACCCACAAAATCCTCACTCTACCTTTTACTCGGCAGTAAACCCAGGACCATCCACCAGCTGGCCCCATCCGATCCGCAGATTATCCGCATCCCAAGCCGTATAATACTGCTTGATCAGAGGACTACCCACCAGCCACTCGGCCTTCTTCCCGATAAACCAGCTGGACCCAATCCCATCCGACGGGTTGTTGAACAGCGCCTGGCAGATGCCGTCCAGGCCAGGGTACTCACCCAGATTGAACGAGGCCTTGGGGATGGTGACATTGACAGCCGTGGCCGCCGTGCCGATGGTGAAGGTGAGATCGGGCGCAACGCTGTCCAGCTCGTCGCAGGGGGCCCCCCACGCGCCCGCCGGGTCGATCAGCGTGATGTTGGGCGAGATCTGCGCGTACAGGTTGACGGCGGTGGCGTAGTCGGGCGTCTGCATAAAGGCCGTGCCCGTGTCGAGGATGCCGAGCCCGTTGGTGGGCATGGCGACGGCGGCGCCTGTCGTGGGCGAGGTCCCGTTGTTGAGGAGCTGTCCGTCGGCGTAGGTGGCCACCCAGTCGACCACGTAGGAGCCGAAGAGCTCGCTCTCTATGTTGAGCTTCACCCAGTTCAGGTCGCCTTCGTACTTGGTGTCGTCAACGCCGCCCAGGGTCACCTCGCCGCCGTCGATGTCGCCGGCGGGGATGTAGAAGCTGTAGACGCCCGAGTCCAGCTGGCCGTCGTCGACGAGGTTCCAGTACCAGGACGTGTCAGCTTCGGGGAAGCCCACTGAATTTTTGGTAGAAAGAAAGAATTAGGGTCAGCATGATATGGTCTCCCGACAGGAAAGCAAATAGCCTTGATTAGTGCTCGAGAGAGAAAGATAGAGAGCAAAAACGTACTCCCCATAATCCCATCGATAGGCATGACATCAAGAGCCTCAGCCATAGTGACGCAGAGCACAAAAGTCTGGTTCTCGACCGTCAGGTCACCCAACGAGATGGTGTCCTGCACCTCATACCCCGTCGCACCCTCAGGCTCGGCAAACGGCTGCGAGTCGGCCCCCGTGCTGAACAGGTAGCTGACGAAGCGGCCGGGCTCGTCCACATACGTGCTGGACAGCTCGGGATTAAACAACTTCTTGTCGGCGCAGGTGGTGCAATTGCTCGCACCGACAATGAAGGAAGGAGACCCCGTGTCGAACAGCGCCGTGAAGTTTTGCGGCGGCGTGCCCACGCTGAAGGTGGTGTACCACTGGAAGGCGTGTTCAGTTTAGAATAGACGGTTCAAATTCTCCTATCCCGTTTCTTCTTTTTTTTTTGCAACGAATGTTTACTTACCTGGTTGTCTGTGCGGTTGAACCAGTCCGTTACGGGAACGTTCACGCCAGATGAGGCATTGGTCTCTCTACGCGCGTATTTCGTGATCCCACGCGGGCTACGGCCGTCTGCATCGGCAGAGAGTGACCTTAGCGGGAGGTGCACCGTCTTGGCCGAGACGGTCGTCACCGTCCCGGCCAGCAGAAGAACGAGTCCTTGGAACTTCATGATTTGTTTGAGGCTTGGGAAAGCGTTAATGGAGTGGACTCTTCACCCAGAAGAGGAAGGACTGGTTACCACTTACATCTCCAGTGAAAGGGGGCCGGGGGGTGGGGGGAGAAAGAAGGAGCGAGAGACGGCGAGGGAAAGGGAAAGGGAAAGAGAAAAGAAAGACGACCTTGTGTCATCGATCGTTTATATACATTTCACATCCATCCGTGGGCACCCCCTAATCCTCGTCATTCATTTATTCAATCCACCAAGTGCTTGCCCGCACCGAGAGTGTCGTGACTCGGCTGGACGGCCATGAGACCCAACCCCAATCCGGGCATTACTTGGGAAAAGGACGCAGTTGGCAGCACTCTACCCCACCGTACCCGATGTGCCGGAGAGGTAGAGGCCGATAGACTGCGACACAGTGGCATTCCTATTCGGGGGGGGCTTTACTGAAAGGAGCAGGTAGGACTAGTACCAACAGGCCTGCTCGTGATGAAAATCCAAAAATCCATGTCATTCCGAAAGTGGGCGTTACGACGATGCAAGGGAGCATTTGAGAGACGTTGCGTTGCGTTGCTATTTTACTGTGGAGTAGAAATGACCTTTATGAACCCACACTGTTGGCTGTTCCCCCTTGTGAAGTAAAGTAGGGCAGGAGGTGAGCGACTCGAGTGGGCCTTGTAAATGATACTCTTCCCCGTTTTCACATTGGAAATCTTGCGTCTAGCTCGACTGTTCCTTGACAATGGAATGCTGCTGTGAGGGAGTGTGACAGTAGCAGTCTTGAAAATATATTGCTGGTCAATCTATTACCCAAGTAAGCAGGTAGGTACCCGTACTTTAGTTTTCGCAAAGTTAACAGGGAGCCCCTCCAAGAACAAGTACGAAGTCCTCGCCACATTCTCGGGTCCATAACCCTGAACTCTAGAAATTGATGTGTGAATCCTAGGTTCTAAAGCAGTTTGATTGATTTATTATCCGCACACTGTACATTTTGCTCGCATTTTATTTTGATATGGTCAGGATAAGGATAGGGACAGGGTTAGGGCTTCAGAGCGAATAAGGATTACAGTTAAACCGCATGGCCAGGCCAGAGCATGACCTACGCTTCATCTACGTGGTCAGGAGTATCAGCTCGTCCGTCCTCATTCTTCGGATTGATTACTCAGAATTTTCAGACGATTCATCGCATCCCCAGACGATTCATAAAGCCGCAACTCAATGACCATGGGTAAAGGGGCGCTGGAAACAAGCCATGCAGGCAAACTGTTTTGGACAAGAAACAAGTTTGTGTCATTACAGAGTGTGATTATATCCTAGCCTCCGAGGTCCTACGACAATGTTTGTTTCGTTTGATCATGGAATGTCATCTGATGGAAACTGACACAGCCCAATCACCTCCGTTAGGGAGAACAGAACGGGGAAACAGAGTCGGCAAACACTGCACAGCTCCCTGAACGCTCAGAGGGGTAGGCAGACATAATGGCCTAGATAGAGAACTCTGGTGAAGTAGCTGTTTAAGACTTGCAACCTTCACTTGATGGTCCAACGAAATCTGGCTTCAATCCTCACACTGACCAGACTATGCACCGAGTTGCCCAGCACAAAAAGACCTCGCCGTTGTCAGATAGCAAGCTGAGCCAAGAAGTTTCCCCCTCCATGCGGTCCACCCACGGAATCCACATGCACTTCAATTGGCACTTCAGCATGGTCTACAAGGTCCTTGAGCCTCGATCATGATGAAGCCAGACAGGCGAGCACAAAGCGAGCCCGCACATGGCCAGCTCGACCATTCCTACGCAGGCCCTGGATCTAGGACTCACTATAGAGCACTGGAACCCCTCTCCTGCGAAAGAGAAGTTTTGGATCGTGGGTACCCGGTACATGACGTGCCTATCGGCGTTCGTCTTGCTTTCATAGCGGGCACTGAAATGTAGGGTGCCCGGAGAGCCCATCCACAAGGAAATCCACCCGGCTTGTCGATCAATTTTGAGAGCTAATCGTAGAGAAGGGGGCAGACAGAACCACCAGCAGGCCTCTTTTCTCCCGCCTCCGAAAGACTGGAGTGCGCGCACTTTGAAGTGGGGTATGAATGAGTATGGCAAACAGTCATCTGGAGCGTTAGCAACAAAGAATGGGGAGCAGAGGGGGGGAAAGAAGAAGAAAGGGAATAAGGAGCAGATGAAGAAAAAACCTAAAGCAAACAGTCCCATCATTGGAGTACTCCAATAGCCATCCCAAGATCAATGCGCGCCGTGTATCCCGGCGCTCCACCCACCCACCCATCGCGTCACCCCCCGGTTTCCTCGCATCTTTGAGGTACCAACCGGGGCTGCGGAGGGGACCCCGCAGTAAATAACTTTATTTTGATGACATGTTCTTGGGACTACAAAATGTTGGGGGGGGGGGGGGGGGGTGGGGGTGGTGGGGGTGGGGGGGGGGGGGGTGTTGGGGGGTGTGGGGGTGGGGGGGGGGGTGTTGGGGTGGGTGGGTGGGTGTGGGTGGGGGGGGGGGTGTTGGTGTGGGGGTGGTGGGGGGGGGTGTGGGTGGGGGGGGGGGGGGGGTGGTGGGGGTGGGGGTGTGGGTGTGTGGGGGGGGGGGG